>JAJSOF020000035.1:22532787-22548547 GCA_025594305.2 Periplaneta americana
TATTATGTAGAACTACATTTGTATATAGATCTTTTGTTAAATTATTAAGTTTTGTACTTTTGTGAACTATATCAATAAATCTATCTATTATTTGTTGTCTCTCAGCTAAAAATTAATTTACATTAGTTAACAAGAAATCACAATAATCCAAATCTAAATGTCAGAAGAAGAAGGAAGACAGAATTCTGCTTTACAATCGCAATGTGCGTGATAAATCTCTCACGAACATCAAACTCTGCAATTTGTAGTCCTCAATTGCTCCATGATGTAGATTAAGCAAGAAGGTCATATTCCGTCGTTGGTGCCGAAATTTGTCACAATATGTGTGCGGCTCTGAGGCACGGACTTCTTAATGTGTAATCGGCGGCTAGAAACAACACAGCTGACATTAATGTTCCGCTGTGTTCGTAATTTATACCAGGGGGCCCGTATGTTTATTTTTACACGAGTTCATTATGTCAAAACGCATTCCAGCTCGGTGGAAGGGACAGAAATATTCTAATGATGCGTTACAAGTCTTTTTTGATGTACGATATTCGGTTTTTGACCCCAATACAATTTTTCGCTAAGCATATCACAAAATTTTACATTTCAATATGAACTTTGTAAGCTGTCGCTCTGTAAGTTTGATGGCCGATTCTCAAGAAGAACACGGGGACTCAGTAAATTCGTCACAAATGAAGGTTTAACAAAGATAAACAAATTTAGAAGATATGAGGTTTTTAACACAAGAAAGAGCGCATTACTCCTATGCTAAATGTCATATCCAATTGTGGCTCTATGACATTTCTTACTTTTACCAAGATATTGCTTACCTGAAATCTGGACGTTGAAACTTTTGTGCGAGATCGTGCGTATTTGCTTGTTTTCCGCACAGAACCAATACGCGGTAAGTGTGAAATACCACATTCAGTATTCCCAACGTAACACACATAACAATTTCCCTCTTCTTACCGCTTACTGCTTTAGGCTTTTAACATATTATTTGTAGAGACGTTTAACATAGTAATAATTATAAATTGGAAACTTACCATTGCAATTTCACTTAAATTGCAATGTTAGTTATTGTTTTTAAATATTTGCAAAAATTAAGTAAAGTCTACTACTCCACTAAACGTACTGCATTCCTGATACAAGTAACATTAAGAAAGCCGTGAAAAAATCAACGAGATTCCAGATGCCGATGTTATTACTGCAATATGTTATATAAATAATATTGTTAAAATATTAAAATGAAAAATAAATCATTACATAACCTTACCGTTTGTTTTAAGTTCGCATTTATAGACTGGGGGAAAGACAGACGTATATCACGGCCTGCTGGAGTATAGTAAACACAGAAAACATTTTACAGCAACAATGTTGAAGAAAAAGATACCGGTATTTTGGTGTTCCGAAGTTGGCGTCATTAAACAGAAACCAACATGGAGATTTCATTGCAACTAATTAGAAATTCGTCTTTCAGGTATGTAATAAACCATCTTCGCACAAAATATTGTACGATACACGAGCGGTATGTTTGTTTTCATGTTCTCGGAAATTAAAAAAGCTCAACTACGTTTCGCTTTTTACATCTTTTCCTCGACCATGAAAACGTCAACATACCGCTCTTGTAACGTATATTACTATTATATACTGTAAGTGCAGATATTAAAAGGAATAGCCTATTCCTAGAAAACTGATGGGGTAAATTTGATATCCATCGATATTATCTGTGGGTTATCAGTATGTTCTTTCTCTGCTCTAAATCAATTACATGCTCTCAATAACGACACTCTATCACAGATGGCTTTATGGTTTGAATCTAATGGTTTCTTGCTTAATCAAGAAAAAACTATCAACACACTTTCAGGCTAAATTATCTAATAAATAAGGACAACAGACTCAACTACACAAAATTTCTAGGACTTTTTATGGACTCCAGTTTAACATGGGATAAGCACATCGAATACGTATGCACAAAGCTATCAAGAGTTTTATATTTGTTAAAGAAATTAACGACTTCCGTTTCTCAAAGTTATTTAAGATGTGCCTACTTTTCTTTCAGTCGATAATCCGATATGCCCTAATTTTCTGGGGAAATGGAACCAAAATTGGAAGCGTCTTGATTTTACAAAAGAAAGCCATTAGAATTTTATGTAAATCAAACTATCTGGAACATTGTCGGCCACTTTTCAGACAATCACGGATTTTAACAATCATAAATTTGTATATATATGATCTAGTATTTTACACTCGACAAAATATCGACAATTACTCATTAGTGGCAAATATACATGATCATGAAATTAGAAATAGTGAACAAATTAATATTCCATATTGTAGATTATACAAGAGCAACACAAACATTTTAATTATGGGGATGAAATTATATAACAAGCTCCCCAGTGAATATTATAAATTACCAATCAATAGCTTCAAAACTAGATTTTACAATTGGTTATTAAATAATCCCTTTTATTCTGTTGCTGAGTTTTTCAACACAAATTTGTATGAAATTGTATTTTAATAAATAAGTTTAATTGCAATTTAGTTAGTTTTCTTTAATTTAAAAGTTTCAAATTGAGGACCGTTTTTGCAAAACTTGCTAACTGAAAAAAACTAAATTTTACAGGAGAGACAAAACACTATAGTAAGCAAGTTTTGCTGTATCTCTCACTTATAGCAGAAAGAAAGTTTTGAAAAAACGATCCCACTTTGACACACTACAATGAAGAGAAATAACCCAATTTTACTAAGACGCTTTGAACATCATGTAGAGGCCTGCCTTATGTTAACGAATCCATCAAAATCTCAATTTTGCAAATTTTGCAGTGAGCAAGTTTTGCAAAAACGGTCCTCAATTATTTCATGTTTTCATTGTATTATTTATATTTTACTGTTTCTTTTATTGGTGTTTTTTTTAAATGTATTTATATGTTTTTCAATGTATTCTGACGAAGCCTAAAACTGTATGTCTAATGGCCAAATAAATTGAATTGAATTGAATATGTAAAGTCAGAGCCCAAACCCAGGTCTGAACCTCACAACTGACACCAATAAGACGTCACTTATGAGGTAACAGCCAGTTTTTTCCCCCTCCATTGCATACATCTTGACTAGATATTTTAGTACAATAATTAGACTTCGGACGTACTTATCAGTAATGAAGTGTAATATTATTCAATTAGTGACTAGTTTTGGACTCACCCTATGCTTTCATACGTAAAATACATAACATTTCATACAACTTCTGTGCTTCATATATGACAGTCTTGCGATGGTGACTAGTATTTTCGAGCGAGAGCTCTTTTATGCCCGCTGCGCGCGCGCGGAGCTCTTTTACCTGTAAACATTGCTAAAGGATTTACAGATCTTAGAACACAGCGCATCATGACGGAACGGAAGCGCTTCAAGCTTTCAAGGAAGAGTAGAAGATACAATATTTATGCTTCGAACATGGTGATGAAATCCAATGTTTGTTGTGTAAAAATATATCATTTGCAAAAAAGCAACATAAAACGGCATTTTGAGACGCAACATGAAAAAAAAATATATATAGGCATTATTCGGGAGAAGAGAGAAATAAATTGATTTCGGAATTGACATTGAAGGTAAATTAATTTACATTTGGGTCAGTAGATTGTATCTAGATTCCTTTTATTTCTTTATTTTAAATGTATTGTTGATGTTTTATTTGTTGCTTGTTTCTGGATATTTACTTTTATTAGACTACGTGTTTCTTTAATTTAGAAATAATATTTTATCTTTGATTGCACTTTAACTTATACTATTACTAAGCTCATGAAGCTAATTCAGTTTTATTCCAATAAATATTTTCAGGATTTTGAGCAAATATGAACTAAACATTTTGAAAACTTTGATGCAAGGAGCTTTTTTAGCAACGTCAATATGAAATATACTTAAAAATATAATTTCAAATCTATTAGACGTAATTGCACCAAATTTTGTACAGATGATATTATTATAGATCTGTTTATATAGTTTATATTTCACAAATTTATGGCTGAAAATTGTGGAAGTTTTAAAAATCATACATATCCCCTTCAATGATTGACCCCAAAAATTACGATGGCTCTCAATATCTTAATTTAATCAATTTGTTTTTTCGTGTTACGTGCATCTCACAAATCGCTCTAAGAAAACTCATGTCATTACATAATCACGACTGGAGAGTAAGGACTACATTTTACAATCACACAATCAATATACCCTATTTCAATCAATATTGTCATTATTATTTTTTCAACAAATACTCAAAGGTACTTAGAGATCACACACGTCGAGCAGGTAGACCCTATTAGTTTCTCCTAAGCAATGAAGTGAAGTATTTACATAATAAATAATTGCTTTTAACAAGAAAATGGTTTACATACAATTAACTTTTCCTATTTCTCTTTTTGTTCCTAAAAAACTCTTCCCTTTGCGATTTGTTTATATATGTACATGTATATTAAATAACTGAATAATTAGCCCTATTACATAGGCAGAAATTTAGTAACACAAGTTATTGTAATAATTGCTGCCTTTATTCGCTGCATGTGAATGTACATCTCTGATGTCTACGTTACGACGCTACGTAGTGGATGCGCTATGCGCTCGTGATCAAGGTCGAGCTCTTCTACCATGATAGGGAGCTAATATCGTCTCATCCCTGATAAGTATATGACAATTAGTAAAGATCGCGACCCCAGGGAGGATAAGGAAACCGGCATCAGAAATTCCCTGTGAACATCTCGTCATTCGAAAACGATTATAACTATGACATCAACTGGTTTGGTCCATTGATGTCACGGTGCATACGGCTTTCTACAAACTTGTGGAACAAAAGTTTTCATGCGTGTGACACGCAGAAGGGTGAGTTCCTTGTTCACACCCCAGAAGACGAAACACTTGAGTTAAGTCGCGGCGGAATGACGTACTATATATCGGGCCGGAAGAAACACATGGCTGGCGAGCGACAAATAAACTCGCCGTTCATCATCGTAAAGAGCGACCAGACGCCAGCACGTGGCTGTTTTGACAAAAAACAGTAGCTAAAATAACATCTGAAGGTATAGGTGCGAGGGAGTGTTAACATGTGGCAGGCAGATAGCTCGTCTACCTGACAGGATTATTGCGAACAACAGCATCATGTTTCATTTGTTTGTTACTCTTATTAACGTGGCTGCAAATCCTGCAGTCCTGGATTCGATTCTTAGTGGTATTGCGGCCCTCAAAGGCATTTATTCCGTCTCTTGAACTAATATTAGGTCTACTATTAATTATAGTGACGATCACGTAAGAGTAGTTTCTAAAAGGCTATTTTGGCCGTCTCTTCAGTGTTGCCAACAAATACCAGATATCACCAAAAACGGTAAAGTCTCAATATAATAATAATAATAATAATAATAATAATAATAATATTATTATTATTATTATTATTATTATTATTATTATTATTATTATTATTATTATTATTACAAGGTCCCTGAGCCAAATAACGCCACCCTATTAAAATTTGTTAACGACTCAAGTTTTCGGTAGTGCACTACTGTAGCCTGCATTCGCTTGCAATCTAGTGATGAAATGAGTTACTAGCTGTCCGCTGACATTTACGAGTGACATTATATTCCATCATTTTCCTGTTGTGTGTTGATAGTGAATGGCTGTTCTTATATCAAGATAAGAGGCAATATTTTATTTTGTGTGTTGGGCAAATAATAACTATATTAAACTATATATTTTCGTGATCCTTAAACATTCTTCTATGTATAGAAAGTATTTGCTATCTATAAAATTTGAAAATGTTAGAGAAACAGGCATGTCACGTTATCAAGTACTCAGTAGCGCTTTAACGCCATGTGCCCTTAAAGGTCTACAGACAAAATTTTAGGTTATGTTAGTACTAAGGCTGACAGTACAGCATCAGTGTGAAAACATCAGGAAAATCACTAAGCTTTCAACTTACAAATGTTCAGAATGTGCAGTGATGATATTGGTTCAATTGCTTATCGAACTCTTATTTTTTTTTATTTTACATAACTCAATTTTTTTGTTTAGTTATTGGAAAATATTCATATTAAACTAAGGCAAATGCTTTTGTGTTTAATAACTTTCTACTGTGTCACATTGTCTCTTTTTTTTTAAGTAAGGAATCACTGGAAAACATATTTTCCTAATCCATCTGGTGCTTCAGTTTCAGATCAAGAATCTTTCATTAGTATTGAGTGATTTTGTATCTTGTATTAACAGAAACTCAAATTTAGAAGCTTAGTTCAATTTGTGTTGCTTAGGAAAAATACTTCATTAACAATTATAAGTGTATAGGTTACTAGAAAATAGGTGGCGTTAATTGGACAACCTGTTCCTGATAACGCCAGTTTACAAAGTTTTCCTATTTGAGTTCTAATTCTTGTTCGGTATATAATATATCCATTTTCATTGTGCTATTTTGTAAACATAAGATTACAGTTTCTATTTCATAATTTTCGTGTTTGTACATAACTTATTTCCAGAGCAAAAGTGACTGAAGTGTTAAGGTGGCGTTATTTGGTACGTGTACCTTAGCATTAACAGTAACGATGTCTTACTTATTTACTTCTTTACCACATCTCGTCTTTGTGTTGGGAGGTGTTTTCTAAATGGTTCCATAATTTTTGAAAGGGTATATTTTCCTTCTGGACTTCTTATAGTTATATCTTATATAGGATAAAGGTTGGTAATATTGTGATACTAATAATATTATGATAGTACTTTTTGAGAATTTCTTACAATTTTACTGAGCGAGAGAAAGACCGGTTTTGTGCAGAAACTTGTCCACGAACATTACCTTAAGGGGAGATGATGGTATTTTTTTAACTTTTTTTCTATTTGGTGCAAAATATAAATTTTTTGTATGCAGAGAGCTCATAGCTGTAGCAACTTAACAAAATATAAATATTTTGAAAAAAATTGTTTGGGGGCCCAAATTTGAGAAAAATATACCCAATACAGGGTTTCACTAAAACCGATATATCTAAACCATTTTTAAAGATAGATTCAAAAAGGTTTTTGCAATGTACTCGCACAAGTATGCTTTATAAAGTATCTGTAATACAATTTTGATATTAGACCCAACGTTTGTAAAATAAACAATTAAAATTTAATAACACTTTTTTTGTTTCCTTTTTCGCAAACAAACGGACATATTTTAAAAATTAAATACATTAACAAAATTCTGTTACAGAGAAAAGTTTCCTAATAGTCCAAAGAAAGTGTGTTCTAAATATCATGCATGTATCTTTAATAGTTCACTAATTATATCCATTTTTCTGGCAATGTAGCAAAAAAAATGAAGTTACCAGAAACAACTATAAAAGGGGGCGTGTGATTTAAAAATCCGTAGCACAGTTAGTTTATAAATGGAGTCTCAACATCCGATAAGGGCACAAATACCCACAAAATGTTATGCAATGCATTCCATACATATCACAGTGTATTCTAAAGAAAAAAAAAATTGAAAATTTACTCATTTTTCACCAAAAAAATATCGTCCTCTTCCCTTAATACGTTTACGCAAAAAATCGATCTTCCTCTCGCTGAGTAAAATTGTAAAAATTCTCAAAAAGAACTATCATAATATTATTAGTATCACAATTTACCAACCTTTACCCTAATTACACTTACTTGAATATAGAGTTGAACTGAAATCACAACGCAACAGAACTGAATTTTGTATCGATATTAATATTGATACCGGTATTACTAATTAATTTCAAATACGTTAACATTTCTTAGTTATAGCCTACTTCCATTTCAACAGTTTCCTTCACTGCAAACCAAAATTATTGCTTCCAACATAACAGTTAGGAAATAACTGCCAGTTGTAGTATTTGTCAGAACTCGAAATTCTATATAAAGTTGGTAAAATAAAATTCAACCTGACATCTAGAAAATCACTATAATCCACTAGCATAGGTAGTAATAGGGGAAAATGGTTAGGTTTCACCCTTAGGGTATGAAGTAAGCTGATCCGGACTATTCTTTTTATGAGAATTATTTTTTTAATTTCTGTAATAGCGTGTAACCAGACAAAACTTTGGTTGCCTGCATCATTACTGCCATAAAGAATTTCAACAAAGACACGTATTTATTTCCTTTAAAAAGGTAATATCATGGCTCATGTGCGTAATATGTCTTGATGTGATAATGGGTTGTAAACGTTTTTATCTTAATAGGCATTACAATAGTGTGCAGTCAAATTTTGATAACAAGTATCCAAAACATTCTCAATCAAGGACAGTCCATGTTTATTCCACCGAGACGAACGCTTTGCATCTAAGACGATAGTAAAGAAAATGGAAAAATGAAAACAAGAAGTGGAATATATTATCTTCAAAATTTTCAAGAGGAAAAAATAATTATAATCATAGCAAAAATGAAAAAAAAAAATCGTAACAATTTCCAATGTATAAAAGAAGAATGTGAAACAAAAAATCGATTATCCTATAAATTTTATTTATTCGGATTTTAATGTTTTCCAAATTTAAGAAATATATAAATATACATTAAGCTTATTAAAAGATTACCATCAGAATCGTTAAAATATGAAGAAGAACTATATTATGTTTATTCTACCAGAAGAAATTTGACATGTCAGGGGCCGAGATGAACGATCTGTATCGAAGAGGATAGAAATGAAAATGAAAAAATGAGAACAGGTGGAAAATCATGAAAATTTTCAAGATGGGCAAATAGATAAGGCCTAATCATGGCAGAAATGAAAAAGTAGTAACAATTTTAAATGTATAAAAGAATAGTATAAATAATAATAATACTTACTTACTTACAAATGGCTTTTAAGGAACCCGGTGGTTCATTGGCGCCCTCACATAAGCCCGCCAGCGGTCCCTATCCTGTGCAAGATTAATCCAGTCTCTATCATCATACCCCACATCCCTCAAATCCATTTTAATATTATCCTCCCATCTACGTCTCGGCCTTCCTAAAGGTCTTTTTCCCTCCGGTCTCCCAACTAACACTCTATATGCATTTCTGGATTCGCCCATACGTGCTACATGCCCTGCCCATCTCAAACGTTTGGATTTAATGTTCCTAATTATGTCAGGTGAACAATACAATGCGTGCAGTTCTGTGTTGTGTAACTTTCTCCATTCTCCTGTAACTTCATCCCGCTTAGCCCCAAATATTTTCCTAAGCACCTTATTCTCAAACACCCTTAACCTATGTTCCTCTCTCAGAGTGAGAGTCCAAGTTTCACAACCATACAGAACAACCGGTAATATAACTGTTTTATAAATTCTAACTTTCACATTTTTGGACAGCAGACTGGATGATAAGAGCTTCTCAACCGAATAATAACACGCATTTCCCATATTTATTCTGTGTTTAATTTCCTCCCGAGTGTCATTTATATTTGTTACTGTTGCTCCAAGATATATGAATTTTTCCACCTCTCCGAAGGATAAATCTCCAATTTTTATATTTCCATTTCGTACAATATTCTGGTCACGAGACATAATCATATACTTTGTCTTTTCGGCATTTACTTCCAAACCGATCGCTCTACTTGCTTCAAGTAAAATTTCCGTGTTTTCCTAATCGTTTGTGTATTTTCTCCTAACATATTGACGTCATCCGCATAGACAAGAAGCTGATGTAACCCGTTCAATTCCAAACCCTGCCTGTTATCCTGAACTTTCCTAATGGCATATTCTAGAGCGAAGTTAAAAAGTAAAGGTGATAGTGCATAATAATAATAATAATAATAATAATAATAATAATAATAATAATAATAATAATATCAACACTTTTATTATGACGAAAGAGAAGAAGGGAAGAAAGGGGAGTGAGCAGGGTGAAGGGAAAAGTATGTTAATAACAGCGAAATAAAAAGAGCGAGATCGCAGCCCGAAGCTAAGCAGCTTGTGTTGGCCGTGTACCAGAACCAACAAATCACACTTGATCTCACTTGTACAAACAAGTGTGACGTCACTGCGTCATCAAAGGCGTCCGCCACGTTCACACATTTCCTACTGCAATATCGGCTTCAAAGGTGCGGGGATGATTGAGACGGATGGCGCATTCCTCCAGCCCTTTCATCCACAGTGATAGCACCCAGCATTAATTTTAGATCTCGGTTACAAAGAAGTGTTTCGCTGCTATAACTCTTTGGTATGGAAACTCGGATATATGTTCACTTTGACACAGGGACATCTACCGATACGTAACAGCCAAGGTGAACTTTGACGCTACGTGTAAACTATAGTCTTGTGTTTGGATCCCGTTTATGGTATATCTTTTATACCGATATATTATACCCACAACTCACTGAGGATAAAGGAATGAGATGGAGTAATTCAAATGGAGTTTCATATCATAGAAGTGGCCCATGAATTTTAAAAACGGTCACCAGATTTACATAGTCTACTAACTTTACATACTAGCGGATCTCATCAACTATACAACTTCAGAAGACATATCGATTAGACAATACTGTTCGTCTGGAAGTACTGCTTTGTCACTAGTCCTGTGTTTGGATCCCGTTTATGGTATATCTTTTATAACGATATATTATACCTTCAGCTCACTGAGGAGAAAGGAATGAGATGGAGTAATACAAATGGAGTTTCATATCATAGAAGTGGCTTATGAATTTAAAAACGGTCACCAGATTTACATAGTCTACTAACTTTACATACTAGCGGATTTCATCAACTATACAACTTCAGAAGACATATCGATTAGACAATACTGTTCGTCTGGAAGTACTGCTTTGTCACTAGTCCTGTGTTTGGATCCCGTTTATGGTATATCTTTTATAACGATATATTATACCTTCAGCTCACTGAGGAGAAAGGAATGAGATGGAGTAATACAAATGGAGTTTCATATCATAGAAGTGGCTTATGAATTTAAAAACGGTCACCAGATTTACATAGTCTACTAACTTTACATACTAGCGGATCTCATCAACTATACAACTTCAGAAGACATATCGATTAGACAATACTGTTCGCCTGGAAGTACTGCTTTGTCACTAGTCCTGTGTTTGGATCCCGTTTATGGTATATCTTTATAACGATATATTATATTTTCAGCTCACTGAGGAGAAAGGAATGAGATGGAGTAATACAAATGGAGTTTCATATCATAGAAGTGGCTTATGAATTTTAAAAACGGTCACCAGATTTACATAGTCTACTAACTTTACATACTAGCGGATTTCATCAACTATACAACTTCAATGCTGTTTATAACGATATATTATATCTTCAGCTCACTGAGGACAAAGGAATAAGATGGAGTAATTCAAATGAAGTTTCATATCATAGTACTTGCTTATGAATTTTAAAAACGGTCACCAGCTTTACATACTAACTTTACATACTAGCGGATCTCATCAACTATACAACTTCAGAAGACATATTGATTAGACAATACTGTTCGTCTGAAATTACTGCTTTGTCACAAGATATGAATCCAACGCTTTCATTTTATTCACAGCTTTCTGCCCGGGGCGAGCTGCAAACCCAGCATTCTGCAATCTTGTCTCTTTTCCGCCTTCCTCTTAGTCACTGCATACGATCCATATATCTTAATGTTGTCTATCATCTATATATTCTTTTGCCCCCCGAACTTTTCTCCCGTTCACCATTCCTTCCAGTTCTTCTAAGTCAGTAACCCAAACAAATTTATTTTTGTCTTCCTGATCAGTTTCAGCACTATTCTTCCTTCATCCACTGTTTTTAGTACAGCTTCATTTCTTATTCTGTCTGCCAATTTCACATGCTCCATTCCTCTCCATATCCACATTTCAAATGCTTCTAGTCGCTTCTCTTCACTTCCTCGTAATGTCTATGTTTCTGCTCCATACAACGCCACACTCCACACAAACCTCTTCACTGGTCCCTTCCTTAGTTCTTTTTCCAGAGGTTCGTAGCATTACACTCCTTTTCCGATTAAAAGCTTCCTTTGCCATTGCTATCCTCCTTTTGAATTTCTGGCAGCAGCTCATGCTACTGCTTATAGTAGCCTACACCCCAAGTATTTGAAGATGTCCACTTGATCTACAGCATCATTTCGAATTCGCACGCTTACCTTCATTATTTTTCTTCCAATACCCATGGTCTTCGACTTGTCTGTATTTATCTTCATCCCATACTGCTCAAACTGTCATTTAGCTCCAGTAGCTAACTACGCCATATCATTAGCAAATCTTATGCACTTTATTCTCCTTTCTTCTACTGTCACCTCTCCAATGTTCTGAAAAAGAGTTCTTCATTCATCCCTTCAAGTAGATGTTGAACAGGGAAGGTGATAAATGGCAAGTTCACCATATAGAGACTTTAAAGCAAATAAAAGTGATAGGCCTAACTGATAACCAAAGAAAAGTAATTTCTAAGCAAATATTTTTGGTATTGTGTGCTTCATTTTTCAGATGCTATTTCAGGTATTATTATTATTACTATTATTATTATTATTATTATTATTAGACTATTATTAGTGGGCTATTATTATAAGACTATTATTATTATTATTTCATTATTATTATTATTATTATTATTATTATTATTATTATTATTATATACTATTACAGTATTATTATTACGCTATTATTATTATTATTATTATTATTATTATTATTATTACTGGCTTTTAAGGAACCCGGAGGTTCATTGCCGCCCTCACATAAACCCGCCATTGGTCCCTATACTGAGCAAGATTAATCCATTCTCTATCATCATATCCAACCTCCCTCAAATCCATTTTAATATTATCTTCCCATCTACGTCTCGGCCTCCCAAAGATGTTTCTCCCTACGGCCTCCCAACTAACACTCTATATGCATTTCTGGATTCGCCCATACGTGCTACATGCCCTGCCCAACGCATTATTATTATTATTATTATTATTATTATTATTATTATTATTATTATTATCAGACATCGGATTCTAGGGCAAATGCCTATTTTGTTTCTTTAGGAGAAAAGTAAAAATAATTATTAATATTTGTGTTTCATGGAAATTGAAAGGTATTCAAAGAGTTTTATAGTGCCCTGAAATGCCCTAAAACGGTTATTAGAGCCTAATTTGTTAATATTCGCCTAAAATGCCTAACTCACTGTAAAGTTTCGCATTTTACTCTTACTTTTTATATTTATACATGCATTCACTGCGAAATTTAAGGCATTTAAAAGTGGAAAGTTTGCTTCACACCGGCCATGAAACCATTGATAAAGGAATCAAAATGTTTTGAATCTCACGACACTCGCAATAGATTTCACCGAATTTAACATGTTTGGAGGCATAAATGTCGACAAAGAACCAACCTTAGTTTTGAAGCAGGCAACAATCACAACATGTGCTGCTACCGATTCAGAGATATACTATACTATAAAATGACTGTTTTCGGTCTGAAACGATTAGCTGTACTGCCCTTCAGAGTGTCATAAAATCACAATTTTTGAAGAAAGAGTGTTTTTGAAATATTTATGAAAAGTCGTAAAACTGCGAATTAGTAGGGTAAACCGTTACAAATATTTAAAAGAATGGCCCTCCTAGTGTTAACACTACCAGGAAATGCAACAATAAGTGGAACTTTGTATTTTTGTCCAATTGAATCTCAATAACAACGGTTCATTTGAATGCTCGTTAACAGTTGCTCTTTCCCTCACCTTATTTGTGTTGAGAAGTTTTGAGCGGTAGGACGTTTTCCTGTGAAGTTTAACGCGATAATGCCGAAAAATATAAGTGCAAAATCTACATTGATCAGGCAATGGCTAACAGAATATTCAGAATTCACTTATGATGGAAAAATAATATTCTGCAAGATTTGTAGCAAACAGGTATGTAACAATAGTTGAAATATATAAATTCTATTAATTTTAATGAGTAGGCCTATAATATTTATACATTGACTGAGCTATACTGAGGTATAATTCTTTTTAAGACCACTACACTTTAACCTTTTAAATTCCGATAGTTAAAGTATTTGCAGGTCATTAAAATTTTGATTGTTCGAACCCACTAACTTTGTGATAGAAATACGGCAATACAACAGTTAGGATTTTATTTTAATTCAGTTTACTTTACATTTTTAGATTTCGCAAGAAAAGAAGTGCCACCTAAAGCAGCATGTGCAAGGAGCGGCTCATAAGGCTAAAGCTCAGCAGAAAATCAACTGCAACAAACTTTACTAACACAGCCTACTTCATCCAATCTCAGCAGCAATTTCTATGCTGATTTAACCAGAGCGTTTGTTGCTGTTAACATTCCCTGGAATGCAATTGAAAATCCAGTTTTAAGACAGTTTTTACAAAAATACTGCAAACAAAATACCCCATCTGAGTCGACCCTAAGAAAAAATTACTTAGAATATACAATGAAACTTTAGCTTCCATTCGGGAGGATATAGGTGATTCTTATATATGGGTCTCTGTGGATGAAACCTCAGATCCTATGAATAGGTATATAGCAAATATGGTAGTAGGAAAACTTAGTCCTGATGGACCTTCGATTCCACACGTCGTATGTGTTAAGGAACTTTCGAAAGTGAATAGCCAAGCCATCGCTTATTTTGTAAATAGAGGCCTACAGTCTTTATACTCAGGTAATATAGACGATTCTAAAGTTCTGTTGTTTTGTACTGATGCTGCCTCATACATGGTTGCTGCAGCTCCACTTCTTAAAACATTTTATCCTAACCTCACGCATGTAACCTGTCTAGCACATGGCCTTCACAGGGTTTCTGAAACAATCCGGAATGAATTTCCTCTTGTCAATTCGTTTATTTCTAACACAAAAATGTTTTTGTAAAGCCCCATCCAGGATTTCAATATTCAGAGAGAACTTTCCAGATATCCCACTCCCACCTCAGCCGGTTGTTACACGATGGGGAACCTGGATTCAGTCAGTGGTGTATTATTCTAAGTATTTTAAAGAAGTGGTCACAGTTATTGATAAATTACCTGAAACTGATAGTGCAGCGTGTGTGAAAGCAGTGAAAGATTGTCTGAATGACTCACGAGTGAAAAACGATATTGCCTACATAACATCAAACTTTTCTTTCATACCTGCAAGCATTGAACAATTAGAACGTGAAAAACAATCTCTTTGTAGCCAAATAGCAATAGTAAAGGAAGCTCAAGTGAACATACATTCTGCTTTGGGCGAAACTGGGAAAAAAGTTAAAAATAAGTGGGACAACGTATTAAATAGGAATGTAGGATTTTCATTGTTGGAAAAAGTATCAAGAGTGATATCGGGGGAAAGTGTAAATGTTCCAGTAAGTATTGATGTTTCTATTGTACCTAATTTAAAATTTGCGCCTCTCACATCAGTTTCGGTTGAAAGAAGTTTTCTGCTTTCAAAATGATTCTCAGTGACAAAAGGCAAAGGTTAACTGTGGAGAATTTAGAAAAAATTCTGGTGGTGTACTGTGCAGATAATTATAATAAAGTCTGAGCATGGAACTGAATTTCAATAACTTAAAATGAGTAATCTTGATATCAATAATCACTATTTCATTAGTTTCAATATATTAAATTTGTGCAGCTCTGTTTATAAATATAATATAGTATTCTTTTTTATGTTTAAACATACTTTTTTGTGTGTATTTTAGTGTATAACTAAAAATTTCAGTGAAAGGAATAAGTATGATACCTTGATGTGCCTAAAATGCCTGTTTTCATTAAAATAGAGCCTAATTTTACAAATTTTGAGCTTATTTTAGGCGCCTAAAACTGCAATTTTTAGTGCCTAAAAATCCGATGTCTAA
>JAJSOF020000035.1:22548647-22551147 GCA_025594305.2 Periplaneta americana
TAAATTGTCATTGCCGTCAGTGGAGTGCTATAACGAATACTGTGTTGAGTGAAAATTCTATTGTTGACGAGAGCGTTTAAGGTGAATTGTAGAAAGGAATTATTGTTGGAAGAATAAAATACTATTGTTGAGTTGAAAAAATTCACAATATATATTTACAATTTTTATAAAATCCATACGCAACTTTTTAAATTTAATACTAGAACTATTAGAATTGACAAGATTAGGATATTTAAATATAAATTTGTTATAATTCTTGGGCCTAAATTACTACTATGATTAAATACTGTAACAGTGTTGCATTTTGGTTCAAACAATCTTAAAGAATTCATACCTTTTGTTTCATAACTATGAGGTCATTTTTCTGTGATTTTCAGATCATCAACTTCAGAGCCCTACTTATAACCATAACCAAAAAATAAATGATATCTCAGATGAAATATAAGTTAAAGCACTAGAAGATAACTCTCTACGTACAGTTACAACATATGACTAGGATGAATAACCTAAAGATTACAAAACAGATGAAAATCAACTACGGCACACCATCGGCACTCTTCATATTACCTTCCAGCAAAGAAAACAGAGGAAAAAAAAAACACTCGAGTCATATAGACCTGACGCAAGTACAAAGTTTAATGTAAAATAATGTTTATATCCTTCGATATTTCCTCTACATATTTTGTATAATATTTTAATCGTTTTTACACAAATATTGCCATTTTAACGTAGTACACCCCTTCAATATAGACTCCTCTATACCTGCTAGTTCCGGATAAAGGCTGGTTCACAATAAACCGGGAACGAGAACCAGAATGAAAACGAGAAGCAGAGGACGTGAATATGAAAATTTTTGATTCACAATAAATCGAGAACGTAGACGACTATGCATATCGATTATGCATGTCAATAACGATATGTAAAGTCGATATTACGCATTCTGGTGTATAATTGACCAATGGCGTTCTCTCATGAGTACAAGGCAGCCAACATAAACACAGGTTAACCAACTTCGAAATTTCAACTGAAACATTTCATTAGGTACGGGACTATAAATATGCCCATGCATCTTTATTATCACAACCTATTTTAAGTCTACCATAACGTAAAATAATTAGAGAAGAAACATTTGTAATAGAACAAAAATGAACACAACAGTAGTTACTGAATTGAAGCATGAATATGTAGTGTGTAATACAATCAATAAAGTAATAAAATATGATTCGCTTACGATCGGTGTTCAAAGATGCAGCTATTGAAAGCCACGTATTCTCCTTCATTTTCTCATCTTCATACGAGGCGCGCCGCTTATCGTAAACGTGAGGATTTTCCTCAACACTCAATATTAGAATCTCATCAAATAAAACTTGCTCCATGATGCACAGCACAGAACAAAATAATGCATAGGTTATGTCACAGTCTTCTTGCTACAAAATATATAGGACGACAAAATAGCTTTTAGATGGCAATAAAATGAATATAGTGGGCTGTGATCGGAAACGTGAACGCCAAAGTTGAAACTTGGCCAACTCTCCGTTCCCGATCCCGGGCTCCGGCAAGCTTTTCGTTAATTGTGAATGCTCACATTTAAATGTACACATTTTAACAATTTTACCGTTTTCGTTTTCGTTCTGATTCTCGTTTCCGGTTTATTGTGAACCAGCCTTAAGAGTGGCCATGTGGTAGACTACTTGGAAACTACATCAGGTAAAATAATTAATTAAAGTGTACTACTTAGAAAAAAATATGTAGGCCTAGTTAAATAAACATGAATGTTGGTACTAGAATTTAATTTAATTACTAGTCTAAATATTAAGCAGCACAAAACTTCTTTTCCTACTAAGCCAATTTTAGAATGTAAGATCAATTTTTAGGGAATTTTTAAGGGCAATTTTGAAAGTTTTTTAGGTCAAAAATGCATTGTTTTAGGACATTTTTTTCATGTTTTATAGGTCATCAAAATCCTAGTCCTAATGATTATGATGATAGTGTTGGTGGTGCTGATGATGAATGACTGTTGCGACAAACACAGTTCCCAGCACTAAAATTTAATATTCAAGCAAATGCCAGCGAACAAAGAGTCAGCCTCCCTCCTTCAAGCAGCTTGCGAAGGCAACGCGATCTCCTTCGGCTGGACAAGCAGTCATAACTCAGAAGACATGTAATTTTTCACAGTCTTCTGTACATTAGTTACTACTCTACTGCCCAAGACAGAAGAGAGCGCGCGGCCAAGCGAACGAGACGTCAACTGCACAAGAAAACAACTGACAAGCGGTAAGCGGGAGGTCGGGCGCCGAGCACCGCCAACAAAACAACATCGAGCGTAGAACTTTGCACACACACACATATACACCGTCCGATGAATGTACACACCGCGAAAAAAAGAAGTAGAATGTGCAAAGACAGAAATAAAAACTATGCCATAGAGTTAACTTCACGCATCACTTTAAAAACTACACAAAAACTTTGTAATCAAAAAAGATTTGTAAGGATATAAATA
>JAJSOF020000035.1:22556147-22568889 GCA_025594305.2 Periplaneta americana
ATAGACTGGGGGAAAAAAAAGACAGACGTATATCACGGCCTGCTGGAGTATAGTAAACACAGACAGCATTTTACAGCAACAATGTTGAAGAAAAAGATATTTTGGTGTTCCGAAGTTGGCGTCATTAAACAGAAACCAACATGGAGATTTCATTGCAACTAATTAGAAATTCGTCTTTTAGGTATGTAATAAACCATCTTCGCACAAAATAATGTACGATACACGAGCGGTATGTTTGTTTTCATGTTCTCGGAAATTAAAAAAGCTCAACTACGTTTCGCTTTTTCAATCTTTTCCTCGACCATGAAAACGTCAACATACCGCTCTTGTAACGTATATTACTATTATATACTGTAAGTGCATATATTAAAAGGAATAGCCTATTCCTAGAAAAACTGATGGGGTAAATTTGACATCCATCGATATTATCTGTGGGTTATCAGTATGTTCTTCCTCTGCTCTAAATCAATTACATGCTCTCAACAACGACACTCTATCACAGATGGCTTTATGGTTTGAATCTAATGGTTTCTTGCTTAATCAAGAAAAAACTATCAACATAACTTTCAGTCTAAATCATCTAATAAATAAGGACCACAGACTCAACTACACAAAATTTCTAGGACTTTTTATAGACTCCAGTTTAACATGGGATAAGCACATCGAATACATATGCACAAAGCTATCAAGAGTTTTATATTTGTTAAAGAAATTAACGACTTGCGTTTCTCAAAATTATTTAAGATGTGCCTACTTTTCTTTCTTTCAGTCGATAATCCGATATGTCCTAATTTTCTGGGGAAATGGAACCAAAATTGGAAGCGTCTTGATTTTACAAAAGAAAGCCATTACAATTTTATGTAAATCAAACTATCTGGAACATTGTCGGCCACTTTTCAGACAATCACGGATTTTAACAATCATAAATTTGTATATATATGATCTAGTACTTAACACTCGACAAAATATCGACAATTACTCATTAGTGGCCAATACACATTATCATGAAATTAGAAATAGTGAACAAATTAATATTCCATATTGTAGATTACACAAGAGCAACACAAACTTTTTAATTATGGGGATGAATTTATATAATATGCTCCCAAGTCAATATTATAAATTACCAATCAATAGCTTCAAAACTAGATTTTACAATTGGTTATTAAATAATCCTTTTTATTCTGTTGCTGAGTTTTTCAACACAAATTTGTATGAAATTGTATTTTAATAAATACGTTTAATTGCAATTTAGTTAGTTTTCTTTAATTTAAAAGTTTCAAATTATTTCATGTTTTCATTGTATTATTTAAATTTTACTGTTTCTTTTATTAGTGTTTTTTAAAATGTATTTAAATGTTTTTCAATGTATTCTGACGAAGCCTAAAACTGTATGTCTAATGGCCAAATAAATTGAATTGAATTGAATTGAATATGTAAAGTCAGAGCCCAAACACAGGTCTGAACCTCACAACTGACACCAATAAGACATCACTCATGAGGTAACAGCCAGTTTCTTTCCCCCTCCATTGCATACATCTTGACTAGATATTTTAGTACACGAATCAGACTTAGATGTAATTATCAGTAATGAAGTGTAATATTATTCATTTAGTGACTAGTTTTGGATTCACCTTATGCTTCCACACGTAAAATACATAGGGAAACTCAGTCTAAATCGGGTCAGAGGTTAAATCGGTCAATTTCAAAACCCTGTCTCCATATTCAAGCGTAAACCAGTTCAAGCAAGTGCTGCCATATACTATTCATTGTCATTGATGCTAGCTATAATTTTTTCGCTGTAAGAAAAATCCTAATGTAAACAATAGCACGTGACTGAAGTGAGGCTTCATTGGCCGCTGTTTGGCGCCATAGATTCTCAGTACGTGTTCCCGCCTACTGTTGTACATTCTGTTTCATGTAAAGCACTTCCCGTTACTCGTCAAGTAGGCCTAACCTCACTACTATGCATTCATTTGCTTAGGAAACATTTACTTTATAATTACTCTAATTAAAACTCACGTAACTTATTATATAGGCTACGTTTAGGACTACTTGTTTTTCTCCGCTTTTGAGAGGGTTTCCACTCTTATGATTAATAACCACACACACCAAGGATGCAGAAGCGATACTTTAGTACCACGTGCTTACGTGAACAACCACGAGCTCAAGTGACGTCAGCTTGTTACAAGAACAGATTACCTCGGCATTACTGTTTGTATTCATCCGCGTTCATAGTACATAACAAAATATAAAAGTAGCTTTTCTTTTACATATCGTTTTACATGAGTGAAGTTATATGTTTGATTGTATTTAACAACTAGAATTCAATTTTTTATTTTCAAATAATAGAAGATGATAGTTTCCAAATACGAACTATATTTTCCTGCGTTGTGTGAGTGTTTCAACTATGAGCCAATCACGGGTATGACAGCAACGTGCTTGTGTTTACATTAGGATTTTTCTTACAGCGAAAACGGTATAGTGTGTGTATTCTTTGTGTTGACAATAAAAGAATAAAGAGAACATAAAGGTGAGTTAAGAGTATTTTATACATTTTAAATAATGCTTTACGACTCCTTTATTATTTTACAACAACTATTGCAGAGAATTTGTGCGATTAACTTTCAGAATTAAGTTTAATCTTTTTAGAAGAGATTATGGCTATTAACGCCTTCGTCGAAGCAGTATTCAGTACTACCAACCTCTAGCGCAAAAAAGTTCTAAATTTTGGTTAAGTAGGGTCAGTAATATCGGACAAATAGGGTCGACATGTTTCAAATCAGTCCACTCAAATTAAGTATTTATTTTCTATTCTTTGTGACAGATGGTTAAATCGCTGGCTAAATGTTACAAGGGTGTATGTAGTAATATTTCTGATATACAGTAGACATAGAACCATGTAATATTGAGCCAGCGAAATGTAAGAGGAAAACGTTAAATTCATGGACTGAGAACGACATGCAGAAAGCTATTAAAGCATTTCGCGAGATAAGAAGCCAACGTCATGCTGCTGAGTTGTTAGGAGTTCCTCATTCATGTCTGCAACGACGTCTTCAAAACGGCCAGGACAACCACTTGAAAAGTAAAGGCCATCAAACTACGTTTACTCCAGAACAAGAAAATTAATTTGTGTCTAGAATTTTGAAACTGTACGCATGTGGTTTTGGACTACACTGCAACACATTTCGTTGGTGCAGAAAAGAAAACAGTGTTTGTTTGTGGAAGGTGTAAAGTGTTAAATTAAATCAATTCAATATTGATTTTAACGTTCCGTGCAGGTATATAGAGGGAAAAATTGTGACCCGATTTGTCCTAAACAATGACCCCATTTATCCTTATATAGAAGGGTAAAAGGGGTGAAATATTTCAGTTCATGTACAGACAGTTAGTTTAGAGTAAAAAAGAAACATTTTTGGGGAAGTAGTACTTACATGTGGCTGTAACTAGTTATGTGTTATGAGTGTAATACAGGGTGGGGCATAGGAACCAAGTGTTTTTAAAACAACCATAAAATAGTTAGTTTTTGTTTTTCAACACACTTTATTGGTGGAACAACGTTTGTGAGAACATACCATTTCAATTATGAGCGGATAATTGCATCTGGCATGTGATGTCCGTCTGTGTTGACGCATTGTTGAAGCTCTGACGAAAATTGACCTCTATTCTTTCCAGGAGATCTCTGTTGCAATAGTTTTTAATAAATACATTAATCGATTTCTATTAAATTTCGATCCGAAAAATTCTAACACATTCTTCAATTAATTATATGGGCTGAATGTTAGTCGCCTCTTCTTTGTAACTCAGGGATGAAAAAGGTATTAATTATCTCAATGTAACCCACAGAGGTTACAGTAATTGTAACCCCATTTTCTTGAAAAAAGTAGGGACCGATGACGTCAAACTGTCCCACCACGCACCAAACTATTACTTCAGGGCTATGCATGTTTTTCGTGTAGCCTAAATGACGCGGATTTTCAGCATCCCAATACCGAAAATTTTATCTGTTAACGACTCCATTAAGGTGAAAATGGGCTTCATCACTCATTGCAACCATCATGTTTTCATACTGCTCGTGGAGTGCAAGTCCTGTGCGAAATTCATTGTTGGAGATAATCCCTTACATTGAATTTCTGCACAACCACCCATCTTGTATGGGTGTAAATGTAAATCGTCATGCAAAATTCGTCTTACCGTACGATTGCTGATTCTAAGTACAGCTGAATGTCTATGAGCTGAAGGACTTGGTCTGCGAATTATTGCTTGTCTGACTCAAAATTTTCTGGAGCACGCACTCTGCGTTGGGGGCCGGGCGGTTTATTCTTCAATATTGCGCCTTTTGATCAAAGATTTTTAACCCAACATAAGATTGTGTCACGCAAGGGAACAGAATCATTGCGATTAATATTGAATCTGTAGCAAAATTCACGCGGTATCGCGGTAACGGACTCGCCATCTTAATATATAAAATTGAATGTGAGTATGTATGTATGTACGTATGTATGTATGTATGTATGTATGTATGTATGTATGTATGTATGTATGTATGTATGTATGTATGTATGTATGTATGTATGTATGTATGTATGTATGAATGTATGTATGTACGAAAGTATGTATGTATGTATGTATGTATGTATGTATGTATGTATGTATGTATGTATGTATGAATATATGAATGTATGTATGTACGAAAGTATGTATGTATGTATGTATGTATGTATGTATGTATGTATGTATGTATGTATGTATGTATGTATGTATGTATGTATGTATGTATGTATGTATGTATGTATGTATGTATATGTATATATGAAGTCTATATACAACAGCATGCTCCACCACTAGTTCCTGCAGTACTACATGCCTTGGTTTACATTTGACAATACGAATATATCTATATACAATATTAACATGTGATGAATACTTCCTTGCTTACATTTAACGTTATATACTCACTAATCCTGAGCTATCTAGTTATTATTCCTATTTACATTTCATTGAAATATACTGTTCATTGATTATAACATTGACTTAGCCTAACAAGTTATGGTTCTTATTTGCACTTACTTAAATTATAATTGTTCGTTACTCATCCTAACAAGATGTGATTCCTATTTACACTTATAACACTGACTAATCCTGACAAGTTGTTATTAACATTTACACTCATTTAAATAATATTGCAATCCTCTTACGTTATTTCTATTTACACTTACATCACTAATTCTAACAAGTTGTGATTCCTATTTTATGTCTTTGTTATGTCTTTTATTGTAGTTTTCCTAAGTCTATACTATTCGCAAATTTGATTAATTGTTTTGTATACTTATTAGCTAATTTGTCATGTATGTATGTATGTATGTATGTATGTATGTATGTATGTATGTATGTATGTATGTATGTATGTATGTATGTATGTATGTATGTGGGTGTGTATGTTCTCTATACAAATCTACACGCTTTGGCCGACCGATATGTGCCAAAGTTTGCACATTTAACCTTCATAGCCAGGAGAAGAACATAGGCTACATTAAAATTGTGCAAATGGAAGTTAAATTAATTAAATATATAAAAAATAAAAATAAATAGATCAAATATTCATGTATTATATTAAAATGCAAAATTTTCTACAGTCAATTGTTCTTTATTATTGTCTTTTGTATTCAACATAGACTTTCAAGAGGCCTTGGAAATTTTAACACGAAATTAAATTACATTGTTGTTACAATCATGAAGGCTAAAACTAGATAATTCATGCAATAAGTATCTTTACGCAGTCCGGGACCGTATTATGAATTCCTCGATGCAGTTTTGTAGATAGTGAGCAGACTGTTTTATCCAATTGAATTCTAGAATTCTTTCAAACTACAAGGATTGCTACCACATAATTTACTTAATATCGAATAGCCATAGTAGACCTACTATTGCGAAATATTGACTCACCAAAATTATGCACTAACAAGAATTTGTGTCAAAAACTCATGCGAAACGTAATATGAGTGGCAATATTAACTGGAAAAACGAAAGAAGATGATGTTTTTATCCCACGTATTGCTTTTATAGCCATTCGATTTTAAGCAATTATTATAGCCTACTTTATACTAATATTTGTGATAATATTACAATATTATAATATTGCAATAATAATATAGAGCCTATTTTACTGTTACTGTTAACCCGTCTCTTATTAATAAGTTATGGTCACTAATGACTTGGCCGTTTATAGAAAAATATGATTTTCTGTTGTGGTAATGTTCTACATTGCCTTCTCCAGAAGAGTGAATTCTGATGAGTATAGTCTCCGTTACTGCAAAACACCCTGAAATCCATGTATTTGATAGGATCCATCCGTTACAGATTATAGTTTGACCTTGAAGGAAATTAAATATATTGTGGGCAGAAAGGCTTAATAATGCATAATGCCGTGGTACGATAAATATTATCATCAATCACAATGTTAAATACAGTATCTTAAATATCCCTGTAGCATCAGGTCTTAATGTTGTTAAAACTCTATTCATAGGTGAGATGGAATTATTTCGATTAGTCAGTTTCTTTGGATATCAGTGGCACTTTCTTTAATATTCGTCACTAGGGAGGAGAAAACAAAAGTAAATATGGTTCGTTTTGGTTTTTTTATAGTTCCCTTGCCGAGGTCTCCGATAAGTCTAACAAACAGTTTATTTAGAAATAGGCCAAAATTTAAAACCGGGCAACGCCGGGTAATTTAAGCTAGTTCCTAACAAAACAATCATACGCAAATATGCGTCCACTGCTCCATGATGCCGACTGCAGATGAAATGCTATGAACCACGGAATGGAATGTCACATGCCGCACGTCTCTCCCTTTTAATGACAGAGTATAAGCCATTCCAAAAACACTTGGTTCCCATGCCTCTCCCTGTGTATTATGAAATTAACAATAAAATTGAGGATTTGTTACTTTTTGACCCCATTTACCCTTGGTTACCCATATATCATAAGACTTCTGTGCTTCATATATGACAATTAGTAAAGATCGCGACCCCAAGGAGGATAACGAAGCCAGCATCAGAAATTCCCTGTGAACATCTCGTCATTCGAAAACGATTATAACTATGACATCAACTGATTTGGTCCATTGATGCCACGGTGCACACGGCTTTCTACAGACTTGTGGAACAAAGTTTTCATGCGTGTGACACGCAGAAGGGTGAGTTCCTTGTTCACACCCCAGAAGACGAAACACTTGAGTTGAGTCGCGGCGGAATGACGTACTATATATCGGGCCGGAAGAAACACATGGCTGGCAAGCGACAAATAAACTCGCCGTTCATCATCGTAAAGAGAGACCAGACGCTAGCACGTGGCTGTTTTGACAAAAAAACAGTAGCTAAAATAACATCTGAAGGTATAGGTGCGAGGGAGTGTTAACATGTGGCAGGCAGATAGTTAGCTCGTCTACCTGACAGGATTATTGCGAACACCAGCATCACGTTTCATTTGTTTGTTACTCTTATTAACGTGGCTACAAATCCTGCAGTCACGGATTCGATTCTTAGTGTTACTCATTATGCGGCTCTCAAGGGCATTTATTCTGGTTCTTGAACTAATATTAGGCCTATTATTATTATGATTATTATTATTATTATTATTATTATTATTATTATTATTATTATTATTATTATTATTATTATTATTATTACTTTATTTAATTTCCATAATAATGCGCAACCAGACAAAACTTTGGTTGCCTGCATCATTACTGCCAGTAAAGACATTCAACAACGACACGTAGGCCTATTTATTTCCTTTAAAAGGTAATGTCATGTCTCATGTGCGTATTATGTCTTGATGCGATAATGAATTATAAACGTTTTATCTGAAACAGGATTACAATAGCGTGCATTCAAATGTTGATAAGTATCCGAAACATTCTGTCAAGGACAGTCTATGTTTATTTAACCGAGATGATCGCACTGCATCGAAGAGGATACCGGTAGTAATGAAAATAGAATGAAGTCAAGAAGTGGAAGTTCATAAAATTTTTCTAGAGGAGTAAATAGTTATAATCAATGTAAAAAAAATCGTAACAATTTTTAATTTATAAAGAAGAATGTAAAACAAAAATCGATTATCCCATCAATTTCATTTATTCCGATTTTAATGCTTTCCAAATTTAAGAAATATATAAATATACATTAAACTTATTAAAAGATTATCATCAAAATCGTTAACAATATGAAGAATATTATATTTATTCTACCAGAAGAAATTTGACATGTCAGGGGCCGAGATGAACGATCTGTATCGAAGAGGATAGAAATGAAAATGAAAAAAAAAAGAGAACAAGTAGAATATCACGAAAATTTTCAAGATGGGAAAATAGATAAGGCCTAATCATGGCAGAAATGAAAAAGTCGTAACAATTTTAAATGTATAAAAGAATAGTGTAAATAATAATAATAATAATAATAATAATAATAATAATAATAATAATAATAATAATAATAATAATAATAATAATAATAACAACAATAATTAGAGTTGTGGGATTTAATCGATTAATCTAACCGATTAATCGATCAATTTCTGTTGTAAGATTAATCGATCAAAAATATTTAATCGAATAATCGAGTCGATTAAAATTAATCGGTTGTAGCTGATATTAATTATTATTTTGTTAATAAAAACTCGTACTAAAAATTCCGACAATATTTCTTCCTCGGAAATTGCTTACTTAAAAGCACAATAATACTGTTATTTTCTAACTGTAAACTAGGTAGCGCAGGAAAAATCTTTGCACAAACATTTCAGAAAGAGATGGAAATATGAGGACAGTGACCTAGTCCACCTCTATTGAAAGTTGAAGCACAATGCGAAACTCTTAAGTTTTATGGTTTTCCAAGAAAACTTCCACTTTGTTGTCAACTCATCTCCAGCATATGAAATACATACTTTTCTGGGATTCGTCCCCCTCATTCCTTATAAAATAGCCATGTCTAAACTGTGTGCAAGTGAGAGCGTAACCATCTTATTATTTTTCTAAAATCTGGTAATTCGGATTACAATAGGGGCCAGCCTTCTGTACTTTTGCAGGTGCTTGCAGTTTCTGTACTGAATTTGTATATGAAGATGGTTGTGTGTTTACTTTGAAAAAGAAAAAAAGTCAGTTTTCTGTGGTCTGTGAAAAGTGTACACTCCATTATGTCATAGGTTATGCGAGTTTGAGAGGTAAACTCGGTGAAATGTTTGGATTTAAATTGAACGATCGTGGAAAAGTGCTTGACAAAAAAAAAAAAAAAGGTTTTACGTGTTTAGTGATGCAGGAAACATTGTTACTAAACGTAGAGCGGCACTTAATTCGGACCCTGGGAACGCACTCACATGTTTAAAATAATTTTTTTATTGGGTTATTTTACGACGCTGTATCAACATCTAGGTTATTTAGCGTCTGAATGATATGAAGGTGATAATGCCGGTGAAATGAGTCTGGGGTCCAGCACCGAAAGTTACCCAGCATTTGCTCGTATTGAGTTGAGGCAAAACCCCGGAAAAAACCTAAACCAGGTAACTTGCCCTGACCGGGATTCGAACCCGGGCCACCTGGTTTCGTAGCCAGACGCGCTGACCGTTACTCCACAGGTGTGGACTTTAAAATCATGGATGAAGCAGTATTAACTAGGTGAATCTTTATACTTTTTGTTATTCATTTTTTGTCTAATAAATTCCCGGAGAAATTGACACAATAAATTATAAAGCCTCATAATAAATATATTAGCAAGTAATTAAAATAGTTGTTTCGTAATATAACGGTACAATACATACAGATATACATACAACATTAATTTAATACTTATGCTTATCACCGAACGCAAATTAAATTTAACAATAAATAATTCTGTAACACAGTAATATTAAAACTTTTTTTAACTCGATCAAAACTCGATTAACGTATCGATTAATCGATTAAATTCAAATAGTTAATCGATTGGATATTTTGATCGATCAACAGCACTAATAAATATATATTAAGCTTATTAAATGTTATCATAAGAATCGTTAAAAATGTTAAGAAAAACTATATGTTTATTCTACCAGAAGAAATTTAACATCTCAGGGGCCTAGTTGAACGATCTGTATCGAAGAGGATAGGAATGAAAATGGAAAAATCATGAAAATTTTCAAGATGAAAAAAGACGTAATCATATCAGAAATAAAAAGTCGTAACAAATTTATTAAAGAATATTAAATAATAATAATAATAATAATAATAATAATAATAATAATAATAATAATAATAATAATAATAATATCAACATTTATGACGAAAGAGAAGAAGGGAAGAAAGGGAGGTGAGCAGATGAAGGAAAAGTATGTTAATAACAGTGAAATAAAAAGAGCGAGATCGCAGCCCGAAGCTAAGCAGCTTGTGTTGGCCGTGTGCCAGAACCAACAAATCATTAATTTGATCTCACTTGTACAAACAAGTGTGACGTCACTGCGTCATCAAAGGCGTCCGCCACGTTCACATTTCCTACTGCAATATCGGCTTCAAAGGTGGGGGATGATTGAGACGGATGGCGCATTCTCCAGCCCTTTCATCCACAGTGATAGCACCTAAAGCATTAATTTTAGATCTCGGTTACAAAGAAGTGTTTCGCTGCTATAACTCTTTGGTATGGAAACTTGATATATGTTCCCTTTGACACAGGGACATCTACCGGTACGTAACAGCCAAGGTGAACTTTGACGCTGCGTGTAAACTATAGTCCTGTGTTTGGATCCCGTTTATGGTATATCTTTTATACCGATATATTATACCCACAACTCACTGAGGATAAAGGAATGAGATAGAGTAATTCAAATGGAGTTTCATATCGTAGAAGTGGCTCATGAATTTTAAAAACGGTCACCAGATTTACATAGTCTACTAACTTTACATACTAGCGGATCTCATCAACTATACAACTTCAGAAGACATATCGATTAGACAATACTGTTCGTCTGGAAGTACTGCTTTGGTCACTAGTCCTGTGTTTGATCCTCGTTTATGGTATATCTTTTATAACGATATATTATACCTTCAGCTCACTGAGGAGAAAGGAATGAGATGGAGTAATACAAATGGAGTTTCATATCATAGAAGTTGCTTATGAATTTTAAAAACGGTCACCAGATATACATAGTCTACTAACTTTACATACTAGCGGATCTCATCAACTATACAACTTCAGAAGACATATTGATTAGACAATACTGTTCGTCTGGAATTACTGCTTTGTCACAAGATATGAATCCAACGCTTTCATTTTATTCACAGCTTTTCTGCCCGGGCGAGCTGCAAACCCAGCATTCTGCAATCTTGTCTCTTTTCCGCCTTCCTCTTAGGTCACCATACGATCCATATATCTTTTGAATGTTGTCCATCATCTATATATTCTTTTGCCCCCCGAACTTTTCTCCCGTTCACCATTCCTTCCAGTTCTTCTAAGTCAGTAACCCAAACAAATTTATTTTTGTCTTCCTGATCAGTTTCAGCACTATTCTTCCTTCATCCACTGTTTTTAGTACAGCTTCATTTCTTATTCTGTCTGCCAATTTCACATGCTCCATTCCTCTCCATATCCACATTTCAAATGCTTATAGTCGCTTCTCTTCACTTCGTCGTAATGTCTATGTTTCTGCTCCATACAACGCCACACTCCACACAAACCTCTTCACTGGTCCCTACCTTAGTTCTTTTTCCAGAGGTTCGTAGCATTACACTCCTTTTCCGATTAAAAGCTTCCTTTGCCATTGCTATCCTCGTTTTGAATTTCTGGCAGCAGCTCATGCTACTGCTTATAGTAGCCTACACCCCAAGTATTTGAAGATGTCCACTTGATCTACAGCATCATTTCGAATTCACGCTTACCTTCATTATTTTTCTTCCAATACCCATGGTCTTCGACTTGTCTGCATTTATCTTCATCCCATACTGCTCAAACTGTCATTTAGCTCCAGTAGCTAACTACGCCATATCATTAGCAAATCTTGTGCACTTTATTCTCCTTTCTTCTACTGTCACCTCTCCAATGTTCTGAAAAGAGTTCTTCATTCAACCCTTCAAGTAGATGTTAAACAGGGAAGGTGATAAATGGCAAGTTCACCATATAGAGACTTTAAAGCAAATAAAAGTGATAGGCATAACTGATAACCAAAGAAAAGTAATTTCTAAGCAAATATTTTTGGTATTGTGTGCTTCATTTTTCAGATGCTATTTCAGGTATTATTATTATTACTATTATTATTATTATTATTATTATTATTATTATTATTATTATTATTATTATACTATTACAGTATTATTATTAGGCTATTATTATTATTATTATTATTATTATTATTATTATTATTATTACTTACTGGCTTTTAAGGAACCCGGAGGTTCATTGCCGCCCTCACATAAACCCGCTATTGGTCCCTATCCTGAGCAAGATTAATCCATTCTCTATCATCATATCCAACTTCTCTCAAATCCATTTTAATATTATCTTCCCATCTACGTCTCGGCCTCCCCAAAGGTGTTTCTCCCCTACGGCCTCCCAACTAACACTCTATATGCATTTCGGGATTCGCCCATACGTGCATATGCCCCGGCTCAACGCATTATTATTATTATTAGTTTATTATTATTATCATCATTATTATTACTATTATTATTATTATTATTATTATTATTATTATTATTCGATTTATATAGCCAAAAGCCGTCTTT
>JAJSOF020000035.1:22568989-22701489 GCA_025594305.2 Periplaneta americana
TTTTAAACGACGCGCGCTCATGTGCTGCTAGAAAAGTGTGAGAAAGATGCGAGATTGTTTGTGTGAAGGAAAGCCAATGCATTCCTCCTTTACTGCAGTTAACACACATAGACAACAGCGCACTAGCGGCCAGAGAAAGAAGCAGAGTTTTACAGCAAGTAAATGAACGGTTAGGGAGGAGATCCTCCTCTGAATCAGCTTATGGGCGGGAAATAGAAACCGACTGGTCATGCAGCAAGCTCACTACCGCTGCCATCTGACGATGCTGCATTCAACCAGAGTAACACATCTTGGAGGAGGCACAATAAAAACAGTTTTAACGCAACGCTATGAAAGACACCATATAAACTTTTTTTAATTATAAATACAAAATATAATTCATTGCACTTTATATAGGCTATTATTCATGGTTTGAAACTTTCAAGGACATTTGAAAGTTAAAGTTGGGTTTATATAAAACAAAGAGGAAGTAGTTAGTTCTACTTCAGTATCGCAGATCTTTTTGGCCCCTGAAATTCACTTCCATTCATTGTCTACTAGACAGGGCAACAGCCAAGTTGTCAGTTTTGTACAAATATATTTGACATTGAAAGTACTCCAAACTACATCATTTTTAACATAAAAAATTAATCGTCCACCGGCAGCTTTGAACAATAATGGTAGTATGACTTTACGAGAACTGACATTCTTCAAAAGCATGTGATACTGAACTTGTAAAATGTACATGTGGCAATACAGGTCACGTGGGTGGGTGCAGTGTTCTCGCTTTCCTCAGATTATTTCCCACTTCTGTAAAACGGTTCCGATTACGTGCTAGTAGTTAGTCTCTTCCAACACGTGTGATGCTGTAGTGTGCTCGAAAAATGCTGTGAGGTGAATTTCCTTGTAATTATTAATTTGTGCACTTATTCAACAATGAATGGAAGTGAAAACATAATATGTTTTGGAAAATTTAGGAAATTCAGTTTACAAAAACAGATTATTGCTATACAAAAGGGAAGGCTCAATCCAACACTACCTGGTCTTACATGTATGCATGTAGGCTAATTTGTAGTATGTTTCATTCAAGAAGGTGTCATTTCATGCTGTTAACTTCTTTCCTCCTCTAAAGAAATACGCAGGAGCCGCCACTGTGTTCATCCAATTTTTTATTATTATTATTATTATTATTATTATTATTATTAGTATTATTACTATTGTTATTATTACTACTACTACTACTACTACTACTACTACTACTACTGCTATTACGTAAAAAATATATCCTATTAAATTCCAACTCACGTATTTCATGTCTTAAGTTGACTGGTCTGATGTTACTTGCGCTCTGCGATTGTCAACAATGACGTAAGATGTTTAGTTCGTTATTTTCGCCGATAAGACTGAACGCTTTTTTACAGAGTACCGTACGAGAACAGTATCGCCAAAAACAAATGAAAGCACAAGAAGAGGTCATCTCATACAAGTGGAGTTTTATACGTATGTTTTCTTTTATTATATATGTTCTTTTTCAGTCTATAGCCCTTTTAAGTTATGGGTTCACTCTTGGAGACCAGTTGCTATAGAAAAATAAACTCATAACTTTCACTATTTTACCAACGAATTTTGTTTCATATGTAGCTGTTCTTTTTTTTTTATCGTTTATGACTTTCTGATCTCTTTACGTTTGTGAAAAAAAATTTAAATCGATATGTTTTAAGTTAGATGTAACATATTTCAGACAAATTGTAATAACAGATCCAACAGAATTGCTACTATATCTAAGTTGTCTTGATTTACAACCCAACAGCTTTGGTTACTCTTTACTAGCGAAGACAATACAATAATCACTTAAATCACGTGGTAATTGATGCATATAAAAATTAGGATTTATAATCAGAAATACAAAAGAATTAAAAAATATAAATACTATTGATAGGCCTACTCTACATAAAACTCTAGTTAGAAGTAAACTAGAGTATGCGTCTGTAATACGGTCACCTCAGTTCCAGTCCCATCAGATGTAAATAGAAAGGATGAAATAGACCAACGAGCCTATAATGGTGACGCGAGTATGTTTGTTTATGAAACGTTTCTCGTTTCATATTTTATACGAACGTCTTAATTACCATTATAGGCAAGTTTCATACGAATTTTTATGCTCGACCATATTTATAACTTGAAATTATTCATAAGTATTCACGTTATGGTTATGTAAGTGAGGAGCAGAACTGACCTGAATTGTGAGATGTGCGCAGACGCGAAAATATTAATTTTTTCCGAAACGCGAATGTCATTGACCTTGATATAATCTAGAGAATAACATGAACATTAGGCTTGATATAACCTGGAAATTGATTTATAATTGAAAAACGAGATGACAAATTGAATTTATTTGAATATTATTTACAATTAACGCTAATTATTATAGTAACAGAAAATAACCTTCTGCAACAGTATTGGATTTCCAACCTCCGTGACTTTTCGCTAATTGTCTTTCGATTACATATCCGAGAATAATCGATACTTGCGGTTTTATAACGGTACAATCAGTACAATGGTGATTTCTCATTGGCTGAACAACTGAAGTATAATGAATAGGTGTACTTTAATGAGGTGCATTAAAGGGCTACTACCAGGTGGATAATTACTACATTTCGGCATGGTCGAGCATAAAGATTTTTACGTTATTTATATTTTAAAAACATCACGTGTCGTCTTATGACAAGCAAATTTCATATAATCAGTTACTTTTTTAATTTAATTATAAAAGTTTAAAATCTAGACGATTAATAAATAGTCAAAATTTTACTCTATAAGACTGTTAACGGTATAATGAATAACTGTGATTTTCTTAAATTCCTTCAGTTTAATGTAAAAAGAACAGAATTACGTCATAGGCAAGCTTTTGCTATTCCCATTCCTAGAACTGTTTTCTTCAAGAACTCTCCATTGTTTGTTATGTGTAATACTTACAACTCTCTGTCTTCAAACTGTGATTCTCAATTAGATTTCAGTTTAACAGTTGAAAAATTTCATACAATATTAAAAAAGAATTGTATTTCCTTAGATATTTAAATTATGAAGAAATGTATTAGCCCATAATGTTTTTACTCTAGTTTTTAAGTAACTTTGCATTATTATATTGACATTTGGCACTATATTAAATGCAATATTATATTCTAGCATCTATTACGGTTATGTATTTTCTTTCTTTCGTTTGTGTTGTTTGTTTGTTTTTTTCTTATTATGTATTCTGTGTATATATCTATGTAAGCCACCTGTAATTGGAAGCCTGCTTCTGTTGGTGGTGGATTTAAATAAATAAATAATATTGCATGCTTCTATTTCCAATGTCCAAGAAAATTAAATCACTATGTAGTTTCGAAACGTTGAAAATATCGCCTCCACCACACTGTTTAAAAACCCAGCAGCTATACAGTCATTAAAAGACCTTCACACACAGGATTCCTACCATCTTGCTCGTTAAGTTCTAGGTTCGACACCCGAGTTCAGTTGTTTATGAGAGGAGTTGTTCGTGACAGTGGCATTTGCAAGCTGGGAGAAAGGGATTGTCTACAGGTACTAATAATGTAGCTCTGGACACGGGCCTGGGACCGAGCCCTGGCCCTTCCGAACACGCGGTCGCATGCTTCGCCGAGTTCTCCCACATTTGTCAGGTGAGTGACGGAGCAGAGGTCAGGCGGCGGGCGTGTGGCGCCAGCAGAAGTCCACATACATCACGGGGTCTGCAGCAACGACCAGCGAGACTGAAGGAGAGGGGAGATGGACAAAACTGAAGACTGAGAAAATGCAAAGTTAAAGAAAAATGATAGACTACACCAGACCTGCAGAACTGTAGCTCCTCGGAGCGACTGCCTTCTTACCCCTTCTACCCCACCCACCTTTTCTACCAGTGTGGTCTAGATAGTTAAGCTCGCCTATATCAACATTCATCCTAGAGGCGGCAGGTACACAATGCGCGTAGGCTACTGCAGTTTGAAGAGAACTGGAACATGGCAAAATCTAAACCCATGAAGAAATACTATTTCCAAAGGAAATGGGAATATGATTATTTTGTTGTTGAAGAAGACGAAAGAATTGTTTGTTTATTGTGTCCCATCCAATTTATTTCTACTCGACATTTCAACAAAGCCTATATTAAGAATTATGGAATAGACAAACTTTCGAGTAAGTTTATTATTACAAACTGTATAATGATTAGGCCCACTTACTGTACTTCCTCCGTGAGGAAGACATGCTGAATATTGTTTCATCCTTTAAAATCCCTCGCTTACACCCGGGTTTGGATCTGCGAGCTTCGGATCGAATGCTAGTATGGTGGCTGTGGGACTACCGACGACGATAGGATAGGATAGGATAGGATAGGATAGGATAGGATAGGATAGGATAGGATAGGATATGAAATAGGATAGGATAAGGATAGAATAGAATAGAATAGAATAGAATAGGAAATAGGATAGAATAGAAGAATAGGAAATAGGATAGGATAGGGGATAAGATAGGGATAGAATAGAATAGAATAGAATAGGAAATAGGATAGGATAGGAAGTAGGATAGGAAATAGGATAGGGTAGAATAGACTAGAATAGGAAATAGGATAGGATAGGAAGGTATAGGGCATAGGATAGGAAAGTAAAGGAAAGGATAGAATAGGATAGGATAGGATAGGGACAGGATAGGATACGAGATAGGATAGGATACGCAATAGGATAGGACAGGATAGGAAATGGGATAGGATAGGAAATAGAATAGGATAGGAAATAGGATAGCATAGAATAGAATAGGATATGAAATAGGATAGGGTATAGGATAGAATAGAATAGGAAATAGGATAGGATAGGATAGGATAGGATAGGAAATAGGATAGGATAGGGTAGGATAGAATAGAATAGGATATGAAATAGGATAGGATATGATAGAATAGGATAGGATAGGAAATAGGATAGGATATGATGGGATGTTATTGAACAGAACAGGAGAAAGCAATTATGGATATGGATAGGATAGGATAGGATAGGACAGGATAGGATAGGATAAGATAGGATAGGATAGGATAGGAAATAGGATAGGATAGGATGGGATAGGATAGGCTAGGATTGGATGTTATGGAACAGAACAGTAGAAAGCAATTCTGGATAGGATAGGATAGGATAAGATGGGATAGGATAGGATAGGATAGGATAGGATGGGATAGGATAGGATAGGATAGGATAGGATAGGATAGGATAGGATAGGAAATAGGATAGGATAGGATAGGATGGAATGGGATAGGATAGGCTAGGATAGGATGTTATGGAACAGAACAGGAGAAAGCAATTCTGGATAGGATAGGATAGTAAAGGATAAGATGTTATGGAACAGAACAGGAGAAAGCAATTATAGATAGGATAGGATAGGATAAGATGTTATGGAACAGAACAGGAGAAAGCAATTATAGGATGGATAGGATAGGATAGGATGGATAGGATGATAGGATAGGATAGGATGTTATGGAACAGAACAGGAGAAAGCAATTCTGGATAGGATAGGATAGGATGTTATGGAACAGAACAGGAGAAAGCAATTCTGGATAGGATAGGATAGGATAGGATAGGATAGGATAGGAAACGAGGCAACACAATAGGACAAGACAATATTAGATAGGATGAAATAGAGCACGACGTTAGTCTACAGGAAAGATTAGGAAAGGATAGAATAGGGCAGAACTCTACAGGATAGGATAGAATCGAACAGGATAGGATAAGATAGGGTAGGGATAGAGGATGCAGTATGAGACACTTGGTTACGGCAGAATGAGATAGGAAGAGAATGAGAGGTAAGTAAATAGAAGCTAGATAGGCAAGTGTAATAAGTGGTAGGAAGAAGAAGAAGAAGAAGAAGAAGAAGAAGAAGAAGAAGAAGAAGAAGAAGAAGAAGAGGGAAGACAAGAGAGAGGTTTGAGATAACCATTTTGGACCTGATGGTAGTAATGACACTAATGCTTGTACTCAGGACGACGACGACGACGACGACGACGACTAAATGATACGGTTTATTTGTCGACGCTCGCAACTGCAGAGGTTATATTAGCGTCGCCGGATGTGCCGGAATTTTGTCCCGCAGGATTTCTTTTACATGCCAGTAAATCTACTGACATGAGACTGTCGCATTTAAGCACACTTAAATGCAATCGACCTGGCCCGGGATCGAACCCGCAACCTTGGGCATAGACGACGACGATGACGACGATGATGATGATGATGATGATGATGATGATGATGATGATGATGATAACCACGATGGCTGGTCCGTGATTTAACCTGCTCGTCTAACTCATTGCTCTTGAAGTTCATGTTTTTATCCCCCGTCTGCCACGTGGAGACGCTCGAGTCAAACGAGAAGCCACGTATGACGTCAGTCGCAGTACTAAGAAAGTACACACATCACCACTCCAGTCATCAATCACAGAGCCAGGATGTCATATTTCAGCTCGTGTCTCTCCATACGACATCATCATCTCTGAGTAACACGGTGCTGTTGTCTCTAGCCACTTCAATGGTAATTGGAAATTCTTTACTTAACATCCTTATTCAAGTACAAACGCTGTTGACAGACGACGAGGTCATGATATGGAACAATGGCGAAATGAAAGTGAATTGGGACACCGAAGTTTGTGTTATTTAAGACTATAACTGTGTTCGAAGTCGTGTTCTGTTCTCCATGAATGAATGAATGAATGAATGAATGAATGAATGAATGAATGAATGAATGAATGAATGAATGAATGAGAATGAATGAATGAATGAATGAATGAATGAATGAATGAATGAATGAATGAATGAATGGAGAAACGGGAGTGGAAACACTTAAAAGGTACGAGAAAACATGCCCTTGCAAGAGAAATTGGAACTGAGAGAATCTATGCGAGCTCCAAGCTAGTTGGCCACTTGTCTCACTACGATTTTCGTCGTTCGATGCATGTATGTATGTATGTATGTATGTATGTATGTATGTATGTATGTATGTATGTATGTATGTATGTATTTATTAGCACTACACTTGGGTATACACCCGGTGACAGTGACATATATAATATGCAATAACATTACAATATTAATAAAAATTAGCAATAATTACAGCAATAAAAAAATAATATAAACGTAAATTTACTTCTAACTATAAATAAATAGATGCAATAAACCTAGAACTATAAATAAAACTATTCTATAATAACGCCTATATTAAGCAAAAGTAAACCTAACTTATAAGTACTTCTATTACACCCAACTATTACCAACTTAAGTAATTACATATCACCTTAATTAATTACATGTCCACGCCTGTGAAGTAACGGTTAGCACGTCTAGCCGCGAAACCAGGTGGCCCGGGTTCGATTCGCGGTCGTGACAAGTTACCTGGTTGAGGTTTTTTCTGGGGTTTTCCCTCAACCCAATATGAGCAAACGCTGGGTAACTTACGGTGTTGGACCCCGGACTCATTTCACCGGCATTATCACCTTCATCTCATTCAGACGCTAAATAACCTAAGCTGTTGATAAAGCATGTAAAATAACGTACTAAAAATTAATTACATATCATCTTAATTTATTTACATATCAACTTAATTAATTACATATAATCTCAATTAATTACATATCAACTTAATTAATTACATGACACAACTTAGATAGTTACACTGCAAGGAACATTAGAGAATTTGAATGGGAAAACCGAAAATGAATGTAATCTAATAGCTACAACATGAGGGGGGATGAAACACAAGAAAACAGCAATAGGCTCGATGAAGATGTTAAAAAACTGAACAGGGAGTGGTGAAAGGATACGCTGCAGTTTTCGCAAGAGAAGGGATTCGAGCTCTTGCGCTGTGCGAAAGACACTACAATACTGAATGCAAAATACATGTTGAAGTGTATGAAACTCTAAAGTGTACTGAACGTGACAAACGGTTTCCTTCTAACACTGTGGTAAAAGTCTTCTACAAAGTTCAGCACCGCCGTTTCTTCCGCAATGAAAAACGTGATTATAATTTGCTGTATGCTATGCATATGCATGTATTATGATTATTATATTATTCTCCCGAGAAGTAAATCAATGTGTCAAAACTTCTAGTACACTTTTAAAGAAAAGAAAGGGGACATAATAAGCAAAGAAAAGTCAATTAGTTGTATTAGAACCTAAGTTATCACTAGGGCTGGAAGTTGATGAAATATCATCTTTTTTCTGAGATATCACAGACAATACAGGATGCAATATAAACTCGTTTCACTTCAACACGAATCAAGATAACTTACTTTTATTTTGCCTTTTTTTTCGGTCTTTTACTATTTAGAGGTCATTTTAATAAATATTATATTTTTTGTTGCATATGTGCCCTTTTCTGCTTTTTAGTGGATTTGTGGTCGTAGTCTATATTCTAGAACCTACTGCAGATTGCTTACGCAATTTGATTGCTTCATGCAGGAATTTTTCTTATGGTTGCATCAGCCTTGACTCTTGATCACGTGTGTTACTTGCTTCCCCCCATTCAACGCAATAGAACAAATATTGCTTCCGCAGTGTGCTCGCTGTCAGCATATCTCACAAGTGAAGGCTTAAAAATGCTGAAACTAAATTAAAACAATGTTTTTTTTTTCTTTTTTTTTGCGACAGTGACTTGAGCTTGGTCACAATGTATTTCCCACAGTTAAAGTATTGTGACAGCCACGTGAGATTCGATCTCACGACCGCCAGAAGAAGGACAAGGTCGGCCGTGGTTCGGCGCGGAAGTTGCGCGCATCTGCTTCCTGGGACATGTCCTGTGGCGTAGGCAGGAGAGGAGAGATAGCGACCGCGGCAGTGAGAGGAGAAATTCAGAGAATTCGAGGGGTTCGATCTTCTGGACATCCGTAGAAATTTCCAGTATCGTACTCTCTGGAAACTATGGTTTAGTTATAAATACAACAAGCGAATGAACTTTAGTTAGTTAGTTGTTGTAGTCGTTGGACAGCAAGCCAGCCACTCTTGTGTAGCAGTGAAGCCAGAGTTTCGAGACCAGAGTTCGACTTGAGTGTGTCCGCAGCTGTGTGAGCGTCCGAAGTCCTGAGTTTGAGTGCAGTGGATCGCAGTTGGGGGACCTGAGTTAGAAGTTCAGTGGACTGTCTCTGAAGGCCTGGGGTTCGAGATACTGTGAACTCGAGTGACTGAGCTAGAAGAACTAACTGAGAAAACGAACTGAACTGAGAACTGACAGTTCTGATTTTTAAATAGTGCTTTGTGAACATTAGTTCTGATTTGTAAAGAAAAAATCAGCAGATACAAATTTGATCATGAACATTAAGAATTAAGATTATAAACCTAGTACATTCTGGGGTTTTCAATAATTCGTGAAGGATGATGATGGTGAACATTAGTTAAGATTAACAGTCATTGCCGCCAAGTAAATTGTCATTGTCGTCTGTGGAGTGCAATAACGAATACTGTGTTACTGTGTGGAGTGGAAATCCCATTGTTGACGGAAGAGTTTAAACTAAATTATTGGAAGTGACTATTGTTAAAATAATAAAATTTCATTATTGTTTTGTAATAAAAGTTACAGTATATTATTTTGTAAGTTGATTCAGAATGTTAAATTTATTATTGCAAGCAAAAGTTACATACATTAACAAAGATTTTACAATACTATTGTAATACTCGTATATGAAAATATATATTACAAACTGTTGTATAAATAAAATCATAATTGGGTCTCGCCCGAAAAGCAAGATGCTTGAGGTCGGGTGTACCAATATAAGACCAATGTAAGACTGAAGCAGGTCTAAGGCACAGTTCTAATTACGATCAAAGATTATATAATGATTTTATAAAGAGGAATCCTAAACTAAAATTATTAAACAATACATTATTCAAAAAACAAGTGCTTAAACTGTGTTTAAATAATAATCATAATATAAATTCTTATTCTTTATTTTTGTCACTTTAACAATATCGTATTCGTATTGTATGTTTATGTATATGTAATGTCTGTTTTTTTTCTTATTTTTAATTTTATGTGTAATTACAGTTAATAGTTTAATCGCAGTCATTATTATTATTATTATTATTATTATTATTATTATTATTATTATTTTACAACCTTCGTCATTTTTTAAATTTTAATGTCATATTTTCAGAAATTTAAAGTCATTTTATGTCATTTTCTGTGATTTTTAGGTCATCAACTTCCTAGCCCTAATTATGACAAATAAAATGAAGTTATATTTTCACAAATTTCGCATGACTTAGCTTCCCCTAATTCGTCTCAAATTTACCAGTTGAGGTTCCTATTATTTGCAATAGTTTTCCTTCATTTTCAACAGGGTACAACGCCGCGATTTGAGCGTTGTCGCCATGACAAACACCTCAGGAGTGGGGGTAGCACATGCAAATTGCATACAGCTAGCAGTCGTAATCTTGTAGCTTTTAACACACCCTACAAGCTGGATAATTAGTTGGGACCAGAGCTTCCTGCAGCGTCGCCAGTAATTTTGCACGAGTATAGTGCTTCGACGCTGGAGGTGGTCCTCGAGAGCCGGGACTCCTTCCGGGCCCCCCGCGGGCGTCGGACATACACGCAAGCAACACTTCGCAGTAATGAGACAAGAAACAGTAGCGAACACTCATTTGCACAGCGGCTCAAATCTATCTCACGTCGAAACAAGTGCCCGTATCGGAATTAAGTTATTAATTACTGTTCAGTCAGCCTTCTTACGTTAATGTTAAACTACATGTGGTTGCTAAGGCATGGAATAGTACTAGTACTAATGCTGCCATGAAAATCGCTGTTAAGTTCATTTCATGTATATTATACTACTAAGATTTATTTCAAATCATCCGTCCTCAAGTGAGGTTGACAACTGGGATCCGGAATTAACAAACATAAAAGATAAAGAGAAATGAAAGAGCAAAATAATGATTCGATTTGTACATTAAAACAAAAATTTACGTGTTAACATATAGATGATAGTGTAGAATTTGAAGAGAGGCCTTCAGAATTTCCATTACAATCTTCTGAACCTCATAAAAGGGAATTTTAAAGGATTTAAGGTTATTACATGTAAATTTTGGTAAACAACCCCTCGCTCCAAATAGTAAGCCTGTAACATCCCAGTTGTAAAGCGAAATGCCGTATTTTTCACTGAGGTATGGAAGACAAGGTACATATTTAGCTCGCTTGTCATCATTTATCTGCAGTGCTTGATTTGTGTCTCGTTCAAAGCAAATCGTAGGGTCTAAGACCATCGCTTTCTGGGTTCTTCTATTGATGGCAATTATATCGACTCTTCTATGAGAATCATCTTCAGACACACAATGAATCTCCTCATGTACTTCCCATCCTCTGTTCTTAGCAGGTTGGCAATTGCTGTACGGGCACGATGGTGTCTGTTACGCAGTAGCTCTCCCTTCTTACAGAACCCCAGTACGTCGCCAAGTACAATATTACCATAATTACTAATTGTTGTATCTTTATATATTGAAAGACATACATAAAGATACTACAATTAGTATAAACATTGTAAATGGAAAATACAGTGAAGAAACTTCAGTTAACCAAAGTATAAGACAAGACTGTAGTTTGTTTTCTACTTTGTTTTTAACTTATATGAATGATTTAGTGATTGAATGGAATCTCAAAATTCATGGACGAATTTATAGGCCACTACGTTTCAGTCATATGTTGAGCAGGTACCTATAGCATATAATTTTATATTTAAAGGAATTGTACACCTAATTTTGACAAAAAAATGAATCTCGGTCACCAAGTCTCTCAATTGAGTGCGCTCCTTGTATAATGGCAGTTGACTTAATATAGGGAAAAACACTAAAGGAGAGGGATTCCATAGGGTGCTGTGGATTGAACTTCGGCGTAGCTCAGTGGTTAGAGCACTTGGTAGGCCTACGTAGAACCAAGGGCCTGGGTTCGATTCCCGGCGCGGAACGAATTTTTATTTTTTCTCCTCTAATAACCATTGTTACCATAAGAGATAAAAAAATGAAATTTTGGTTTTTATCGTTTTTCGGTAGTTTAATATGTGTAAAATGATAATATGATTTTATTTCTTCTAATTCACAGCTTTAAACCCTATCTTCAGCAAAATTATTGTAGTATTTCTTAATGCAAAAAATGATATCAACGAAATTTTTTTTCTTGCCAACAGCTCAGTGGAATTTTAAATGTATTTAGCCGGTTGTATAGGGTAAACGTTGGTAATATTCTAATACTAATAATAGTATGATAGTTATTTTTTAGAATTTTTTACAATTTTACTGAGTGTGAGGAAGATCGGTTTTCTGACATCAACGTATTAAGGTAATGTTCGTGGACAAGTTGCTGCACAAAACCGGTCCTTCTCTCGCTCAGTAACATTGTAATAAATTCTCAAAAAGAACTATCATAATATTATTAGTATCACATTATTACCAACCTTTACCCTATATAAAAGTATGTTACATATGTCCTATTATTTTTCTACATTTGTATCTTTTATCACTTCTGAGAAAAGTGCACCCAAAATTGAGGAATTTAACATTGCAAGATATGGAAACTTTGACACCATTTTTCTGCACTTTCTTATTTTTTGTGACATTGGTACACTTTTCTTAGAAAGTATTGTGCCCAGGAAGCTGAAATGAATATACAATATCATTTTCAGTAATTCTTAGTACAAAAAATGTTATTAATGATTTCTTTTTTGCTACCCTCTCAGTGGAATTTTAAATTTATTTAACCGGTTGTATACATAAATGTATGTTACATATGCCCTATTTTTCTACATTTGTATCTTTTATAACTTCTGAGAAAAGTGTACCCAAAATTGAGGAATTTAACATTGTAAGATATGGAAGTACAGACTCCCCTTAAGACGATGCTGTTCGTTGGTGATCAAATCGTTGCAAACAGGACTGAAAGTGAATTGCAGAGAGCAGTGTGTGAATTACAGAAAGTGTGTGAAAAATATAATTTTAAAATTTCCATAAATTAAACCAAAACAATGGTGTTTCAAGGGATATACAGCGTAAGGATAAAAATCGTTTTAAACGACACTCCTCTAGAACAAGTAGGCCTAACAAGTTTTAAATAAGTATGTACTCAGCTCACATATAAACATGAGACTGCAAATATGAACGCCCCACGTTTTAGAAGAAATCTGAAAAATACAGCAAGAAAAGAAGCACAAATTAAATTTTATAAAGTAATGGCAGTACCATCTTTATTGTATGGATCATAAACATGGACGATGACCGCAGATGACAGTAAAAAATTACAGGCCGCTGAAATGAGGTTCCTAAGGTCAGTCAAGGGATGAACTGTATTGGATGAAATTAGAAGTGATAATAAGAGAAGAACTGAAGATATTTTCCCTAGAAGAAAAAATCACAAATTATAAGACTCAATGGGCAGAACATATTAATAGAATGGCGCCAGAAAGGATATCTAGAAGAATGATGTTCTAAAGACCTAAAGAGAGAAGACTTCCAGGAGGACCTAGGAAGCGTTGGACAGATATACTGTGAAGCCGGATCAGGCATATTCCTGGCCCTTGAAAAGAAGAAGAAGAAGAAGAAGAAGAAGAAGAAGATGATGATGATAGTGATGATATTGAACATTAGGACAATATTTGGAGCTAAGAGGAATGAAGTCAGAGGGCAATTGAAAAAATAGGCCTACACAACGCAGAAATGCACGCATAGTATTCTTCACCTAACATAATTAGGAAATTAAATCCAGACGTTTCAGATGGTCAGGGCATATAGTACGTTTGGGTGAATCGAGAAATGCATGTAGAGTGTTAGTTGGGAGGCTGGAGGGAAAAAGACCTTTGGGGATACCGAGACGTAGATGGGAGGAAAATGTTACTGTAAAATGGGTTTGAGAGAGGTGGGATATGATGCTAGGGACTGGATTAATCTTGCTCAGGCTAGGGACCGATAGTGAGCTTATGTGAGGGCGACAATGAACCTCCGGGTTCTTTAAAAGCCATTTGTAAAGAAGTAAATTGAACCTTACAGTCATACTGTATTATGTCACATGAACACAATCTATGTTAACTACATTAAGTGATTGTTAGGTTACGGAATCTTACTAATCCTAAAACTAGCATAAGGAAATCATTGTTAAGTTTATTTCCTGTGTGTTTTCCATTACAATATTGAAAGTTAAAATCAACATCGCCTTAACACGATCTTTGTTAAACATACATGGTTGCTAGGATACGAAATATCTTTAATACTAATTCTGACATTTAATAATCGTTGTTAAGTTTCTTTGATTTGAAATTTATTATTAATTATTAGAAATTGCATGACCGATTTTGAATGGATTGGTAATTGCAATAATTGCAACACATATAGAGTGTTGGAAATGTCCGTTTTTTATACAAAAAAAATAATCAAAATAATGATATTAGTATGATATGGAATTATGCGACTTTAATTGAAAATGTACTGATTTTACCATAGCCTACTGTTTCTCATGGAAATGACTGAGTTAGAATAAAAATAGTAACACATTCAGAAAGATGCCTCTCTAAACATACCGAAACCATAAAAAAAACCCTCAGTTTTTTTTTTCGGTGGAAATGACCGAGATAGAATAAAAACAGTAACTTATTCAGGAAAGATGCCTCTCTAAACATACCGAAACCGTAGAACACTCAGTTTTTGTTTTCGGTAGAAATGACCGAGTTAGAATAAATACAGTAACATATTCAGAAAGATGCCTCTCTAAACATACCGAAACGATAAAAAAAAACTCAGTTTTTGTTTTCGGTGGAAATGACCGAGTTAGAATAAAAACAGTAACTTATTCAGGAAAGATGCCCCTCTAAACATACCGAAACCGTAGAAAAATCAGTTTTTGTTTTCGGTGGGAATGATCGAGTTAGAATAAATACAGTAACATATTCAGAAAGATGCCTCTCTAAACATACCGAAAGGATAAAAAAAAAATCAGTTTTTGTTTTCGGTGGAAATGACCGAGTTAGAATAAAAACAGTAACTTATTCAGGAAAGATGCCCCTCTAAACATACCGAAACCGTAGAAAAATCAGTTTTTGTTTTCGGTGGGAATGATCGAGTTAGAATAAATACAGTAACATATTCAGAAAGATGCCTCTCTAAACATACCGAAACGATAAAAAAAAAATCAGTTTTTGTTTTCGGTGGAAATGACCGAGTTAGAATAAAAACAGTAACTTATTCAGGAAAGATGCCCCTCTAAACATACCGAAACCGTAGAAAAATCAGTTTTGTTTTTTGTGGGAATTTTTGTTGATCGAGTTAGAATAAATACAGTAACATATTCAGAAAGATGCCTCTCTAAACATACCGAAACGATAAAAAAAAATCAGTTTTTGTTTTCGGTGGAAATGACCGAGTTAGAATAAAAACAGTAACTTATTCAGGAAAGATGCCCCTCTAAACATACCGAAACCGTAGAAAAATCAGTTTTTGTTTTCGGTGGGAATGATCGAGTTAGAATTAATACAGTAACATATTCAGAAAGATGCCTCTCTAAACATACCGAAACGATAAAAAAAAATCAGTTTTTGTTTTCGGTGGAAATGACCGAGTTAGAATAAAAACAGTAACTTATTCAGAAAAGATGCCTCTCTAAACATACCGAAACCGTAAAAAACTCATTTTTTTGTTTTCGGTGCAAATGACCGAGTTGGAATAAAACAACAACGTATTCAGAAAGATGCCTCTCTAAACTTACCGAAACCGTAAAAAAAACTCATTTTTTGTTTTCGGTGGAAATGACCGAGATAGAATAAAATCAGTAACTTATTCAGGAAAGATGCCTCTCTAAACATACCGAAACCGTAGAAAACTCAGTTTTTGTTTTCGGTAGAAATGACCGAGTTAGAATAAATACAGTAGTATATTCAGAAAGATGCCTCTCTAAACATACCGAAACCGTAGAAAACTCAGTTTTTGTTTTCGGTAGAAATGACCGAGTTAGAATAAATACAGTAGTATATTCAGAAAGATGCCTCTCTAAACATACCGAAACCGTAAAAAAATTCAATTTTTTGTTTTCGGTAGAAATGGCCGAGTTAGAATAAAGACAGTAACATTCAGAAAAATGCCTCTCTAAACGTACCGAAATCGTAAAAGAAACTCATTTTTTGTCTTCGGTGGAAATGACCGAGTTAGAATAAAAATAGTAACATATTCAGAAAAATACCTCTCTAAACATACCGAAACCGTAAAAAACTCAGTTTTTGTTTTCCGTGCAAATGACCGAGTTGGAATAAAAACAACATATTCAGAAAGATACCTCTCTAAACATACCGAAACCGTAAAAAACTCATTTTTTTGTTTTCGGTGCAAATGACCGAGTTGGAATAAAACAACAACGTATTCAGAAAGATGCCTCTCTAAACTTACCGAAACCGTAAAAAAAACTCATTTTTTGTTTTCGGTGCAAATGACCCAGTTGGAATAAAAACAACAACATATTCAGAAATATGCCTTTCTAAACATACCGAAGCCGTAAAAAAAACAGTTTTTATTTTCGGTGCAAATGACCGAGTTGGAATAAAAACAACATTTTCAGAAAGATGCCTCTCTAAACATACCGAAACTGTAAGAAATTAATTTTTTGTTTTCGGTGGAAGTGACCGAGCTAGAATAAAAATAGTAACATATTCAGGAAAATGCCTCCCTAACATACCGAAACCGAAATAAAAAAAAAAAAGAACTCAGTTTTCGTTTACGGTGGAAATGACCCGTTTTGTTCGAAACCTCCACAATTATTTTTATAACTGAGTATAACAATCTGTGTCCTTATGATGAACCTTCAGCTCAAGCAAAGCCTCAATGTTCACAACACGGTCTGCACATTCCCGTTGTGCACTTAAGGACTTGAATCTTCGGCTCATAAAGCAGATCGCCATCTTGAACGTCCAAGTATCATAGCGCCGTGATCTTGTAGCCAGTGTTTGCACCCTTCGCCCCGGGCTATATGCTCCTAATTACAGAGCCACAAGCAAGGAAAATTAAACTTTCATCACCTATTAGCATATGAGACTCTTCTAATTAAGGTGGGGGTGCAAGATATTGTTTGTAAAGGTTTGGGGAGAGAAGCTTGGGGAAGATGCACCCTCTCCCGAAATTTACGGAAGCAATTACAAGAAGAGAGAGGGTGGAGAAAGGGGTCCTTGTTCTAAGGTTTTGCCAACTCACCCCACTCGTAACCGGCAGGTTTCATTGTTGAAGTGTGCGCCATTTCTTAGTTTCAGTGGCGTATTCACGTGGAGGAGGATGGTAGTCAAGGAGCTGGCGATGAAGTTCCAAGTTTTAAGAAAAAGATGTTGAGACCAGCTGTATCTCTGCTATGGCTACTGGCCAGTGGGCATCTCATTACAGCCTCCAAAAACCTTTGAGGGTGTACAGCGACTACATGAACCTTTTCAAAACGAAATAAAGGAAACTGACCCCATTCGGATAAGCAACATTTCTTATAACATATGTAGGCCTACACCACTTTTAGTGTTAAAAGGTTAGAAAATGACTCATGCGCACAGCTAGAAAGTTGGTACCAAAACTGTTATTTTCTTGTTCCAAGTCTGTAGACCAGTGATGTCAAAGCAAGAGCATTTTTCTGACCTTGACGTCGTGCAGCAAGCGTTAAGTATGGAAAGAGGAAGGGTTGTGTATATGAATAAGCAACCTGTTGGATTATAAAACAGTGGTGCACAAATTTCAAACGGAACGTGAAATTTTATGTCGTTATTTTTATATGGCTTCTTTCTGTTTAATATTATCTATATTGTTTGTAAAACAAAAGTACTAACACTGATTTCTTAATATTGCACTTGTGTTTTAAATCTTAATAACATAATAGAGAGTTAAGAAGGAATATTCACTTAAATTCCATAGTAGTATAATATTATACTGTATTAAGTGGATGAAACACATCATTCATAAAAAAAGTGATATTCCAAAGAAAGAGATTGAGTATGACATGATAAGTTGGAATTTATATTGATGGTATCTTTAGCCTTATAAAAGTAATCAATAAACTAATCAAAACAATATTACAGTACAAAGCAAAGTTACCTAGGTACTGTATCTGTTTTAAGTGTAACTAATATTACATAACAAAACTCTTATCGCATTATGCTTTTAAGGTGATATTTGTGAATTTATTTTTATTTTATTGGGTTATTTTACGACGCTGTATCAACATCTAGGTTATTTAGCGTCTGAATGAGAAATGAAGGTGATAATGCCGGTGAAATGAGTCCGGGGTCCAGCACCGAAAGTTACCCAGCATTTGCTCGTATTGGGTTGAGGAAAACCCCGGAAAAAACCTCAACAGGTAACTTGCCCCGACCGGGATTCGAACCCGGGCCACCTGGTTTCGCGGCCAGACGCGCTAACCGTTACTCCACAGGTGTGGACGATATTTGTGAACAACTTCCTATCTTCAGAATATTACATTATTTTCTCGAAATCTGCTGAAGCTATAGAGCTGACATTTTTACAACAAATGGGCACGTATCTTTTGCTTATGATGGTAACAGTAGTTGCTTTGTTAATTCATTTTCCTTACAAACAATTTCCATGTGAATATTTTCAAAATGTTCAATATACTATCTTCAATAATACGTATATCTGTGGCACGCTATTTTCTTGTTATTCATCATCTTTTACAATATCCACCTCGCGTCAATGGAAATTCCTTGTCACAAAGTATTAGGGGCTGCAAGACAATAAACACCTTTAAGAACAGCTTAAAAGATAACCTTATTAGCATTTCACTCCAATCATACTGATTTAAACTATCACTGACTACATTGTTACTTTTTTCTTTAGACATCATCCTGATTGTGCTGTATTTTAATTGTCTCGTAATAATCTCTTTCTATTATCTAATATTATTTGAAATATATTAACATTCTATGTATTTTAGTTTAATTCTGCTACAAATTTCAGTGTTTAATTAATAGTTCATAGTATTTTGTTGTTTAATTTGTAAATAACTTTTGTATACATGTAACTCTCATCTAAATCAAATTGTTGGATTCTTTGTAAGTTCATGCATATGTATATACACTTTTTGCTGGTTGAGTGGATATTAACTGCCAGCTAAAATAAATCATTTATTATTATTATTATTATTATTATTATTATTATTATTATTATTATTATTATTATATACGGTATAAAAAACATTCTGTAAGGCTACTAAATAAATAGGCCTATACCTGAAAATTTCACTTTTCTATAAAAAGAAAGTTGAGAAAATATTTCTTTTGAATAAAAAAATCAAACTTGTGAAAAATGAGCATTAAAATTAAAACTTACATTCTTATAATGCACTTATACTTCTCAGGCAAATCTAAAAATTAACATGGATACAGTTTTAATAAGTTCTCTTCCCTTTATCTATTGAATCAGTGCTGGCCATCCTTGAATATAGCTCGACCAAGCGGCATATACCACCTCTTTCGTCTGTCTCTTTTCTTTCCGCTGTAAAGCGCTCAGGCTCTGCTGGGCTCTAAAGCGCGCGCTTGCTCCTATGGGCATCAATTGACATGCCTGCTGTAGACGATAGGAGCAATGTTTGGTTACCACCCGGTTGTGTGTGTTTGTCATTCTGGTTCATTGTTTATATCATACTTACTTTTTAACGTGGAGCGTTTTCTGCGTACCACTCGAGAAAAATTGTGACAAATATTACATTTACCCTTATGGAAGTTGCGTCGATGTACACGCAACGCATTCGTTAGTTAAAGAACTTCATTTGTTCATTCATGGCTCAGGTTATGCTTTTATTACAACATTGATCAAATTGAATGCGCATGCTCATTTGTTTTACATACTTCGCTCGCTCATTAATTAATTAATTAATTAATTAATTAATTCATTCATTCATTCATTCATTCATTTATTCAGGGTTTTTCCACAAGATTATCTAATTATTGGGTAAGGTGTACTCATCCTGGCTGTGGTAGTGTTTAATTAATCCATAAATCCTACCTAACATCAAAATTACATGCAAAAATAAAGACTTATCATACAATCTTAGGAATTTCATAATAAACGAATAATATAAGAAACAAGAAAGCAAGTTAAGTGTATTATAACAATAAGTTAGCCACCGGCTTAGCTCGGTCGGCTGAGGCGTTTGCCTGCTGATCCGAAGTTGCGCTCGGGAGTGGGTTCGATTCCCGCTTGGGCTGATTACCTGGTTGGTTTTTTTTTTTCGAGGTTTTATCCAACCGTAAAGACGAATGTCAAGTAATCTCGCCAAATACCATCTCGCTATCACCAATCCCATCGACCCTAAATAATCTAGTAGTTGATAAAGCGAGGTTAAGGGGAGAGGATGGTATTTTTTAACTTTTTTCCTATTTGGTGTAAAATATTAATTTTTTGTATGTAGAGAGCTCATAGATGAGGCAAATCAACCAAATAAAAATATTTTGAAAAAAAAAATTATTTGGGGGCCCAAATTTGAAAAAAAATATACCCAATGCAGGATTGTACTAAAACCGATATATCTAAACCGTGTTTAAAGAGAGATTCAAACAGTTTTTGCAATGTATTTGCAAAAGCATGTTCTACAAACTGTCTGTAACAGAATTTCGATATTAGTCCCTACCTTTGTAAAATAAACAATTAAAATTTAATAACAATTTTCTGATTCCCTTTCTTGCAAACAAACGGACGTATTTTTTAAATTAAATCGATTAACAAAATTCTGTTACAGAGAAAAGTTTCCTAATAGTCTAAAGAATGTGTGTTCTAAATTTCATGCATGTATCTTTAATAGATCAGAAATTATATCCATTTTTGTCTGGCAATGTAGCAAAAAAAATTTAAAAATTTTTGAAGATACTGAAACCGATAAAAGTGGGCGAGTGATTTAAAATCCATAACGCAGGAAGTTTAAAATGACGTCTCAGCATCCGATAAAAGGGCAAAATGTAATTTACAAATACCCACAAAAAATGTTATGCAATGCCTTTATGCACACATATCAAAGGGTATTTTAAAAAATTTTTTTGAAATTTAATTTACCGGAAACAACAATAAAAGTGGGCGAGTGATTTAAAATCCATAACGCAGGAAGTTTAAAATGCGACTCAACATCCGATAAGGGCAAAATACCCACAAAATGTTATGCTATGCATTCAACACATATCACAGCGTATTTTAAAGAATTTTTTTGAAAATTTACTCATTTTCCATGACAGGAAAAAATACCATCCTCTCCCCTTAAATAACCAACTAAAAAACAATAATAAAAGCAATAAGTTAATATGTAGGCTCTGTTATAATAGAAAAAGGGTATTTTAAAGAAAAGAAATTTTTTGAAAAGTAATTTACGGTGGGCGAGATCATGAGTCTTGCTGACGAGTCTTTAGTGTTTTTTTTTTTAATGTTCTCATTTTTCAGCAAACAAAACTTGAAAAGGGTTTAGGGTTAAACCAAACAGCAGAGTGCAAGGATCCGCCACTGGGAGATGTAAGATGCGGTTACACTAAGCAGCTGAACAGCAAGACTTTATTGCAGAGAGCAGGCTGTGTTCTATAACACGCCGCGCCAATCAAAACAAGCTCACATGTGCTCCGACCTAGACACTTACTTCATCTGCTTCGAGCACTACTCCTCTAATTTCCTTCTCTTCTTACTATTCGTTTTTTTAATTCTACTTATCCCCTTGTCATTCTCTTCACATTTTCTTATATTCCCATTCTCCACCTCAGTCTCTCCACCATTTTCTTCTTCTTTTATTTCTTTTAATATTTTATTTTTCATCTACAGTTTTCTTCATTCGTGTTTCTCTTTTCTCTTCATTAGTTTTATTCTACAATGCTTTCATCTATTCGTTTTTTTATTTTATCTCCCTTTCTAACTCTTTCCACTTATGCCTACATTCTTCCTCATTACTAATATTTTTTTATTATATTCATTCACTAGCCGTACCCGTGCGTTCCGCTGCACCCGTTAGAAATAAATATAAAGTAATTACATAATTAAAATAGGACACTTGATCCAGGGAATATTCGTGTTTGACAGAAGGATAAATCGTTTATTATGTTATTTAATTTAAATTGAATTAAAAAATTAAAATGCGATCATTTTGATCCAGAAACCACTCATTTGGTCATAAAAATTAGTTTAGAAAATACAGGAAACGAATATACAGAATAGCCTATCAAGTTTTCTGTGCATAAGAATCTATTTTAATCTTACCTGTCCTCGATTCACTCAGAAGTTACTGTGATAACATTATAGCATTATGTCCATCTAGAGAAACTACACTTTCCAATGGTGAATTAATAATTAATTATACAAATCGGTTAATTTAGCTTTCGATATTACTTCATACAAACACAGAAACATTATCTGTAGGCTATGTTTCATAGCTTTCGATTGTTGTTGTCCAAGGCCCCTTATAGACGAAGTCATTCGTTTTTTAATTCATTACACGGCCTTAGATGGCAGTTATTTTAATTTTAAAACTCATTTATCTTATTAAATATCAGTCCTATCAAAATTTTGCAAGAAACAAAACTTATCGAAAATTATTTTTAAAGAAACTTTTGTTATGTAACATTTTTCAAAAAAATCAATAATAAGCGAGATATTTCGATTTATTTAATTCAGGCCCCTTATAACCCCCTTTTAAATAATGTATTTTGAATGCCATATAACCTAAAATCTAAGTTACAACGAACTTAATTTATATTCCAATTGTCATCGAAATCCGTTCAGCCATTATCGCGTGAAAAGGTAACAAACATACAGACAGACAGACAGACAGACATACAAACAAAAATTTCAAAAAAGCGATTTTCGGTTTCAGGGTGGTTAATTATATATGTTAGGACCAATTATTTTTGGAAAATCGAAAATTACCAGAAAAATTTCGGCTACAGATTTATTATTAGTATAGATTATACTGTACTGTATATTTTTCATATATTCATAGTCATCTTCAATATGGTATTTTATTACGGGAGAATCATAGTCCATCTTTTAATATTTTTAAATTACAGAAGAAAGCAGCGAGAATTATTTGTGGTGTTGGACCAAAAGAACGTTGTAAACCGTTATTTCAATCCTGACAAATCCATCGCTATATGTATTGCAGTTAGTGTTGTGGGATTTAATCGATTAATCTAATTGATTAATCGATCAATTTCTATTGTAAGATTAATCGATAAAAACTATTTAATCGAATAATCGAGTCGATTAAAATTAATGGGTTGTAGTTGATATTAATTATTATTTTATTAATACAAACTCATACTAGAAATTCCGACAATATTTCTCCCTCGGAAATTGCTTACTTAAAAGCACGATAGTACTGTCATTTTCTAACTTTAAACCAGGTAGCGTAGGAAAAATCTTTGCACAAATACTTCAGAAAGAGATGGAGATATGAGGATAGTGACCTAATCTACCATTACTGAAAGTTGAAACACAATGCGAAACCTTATTAAGTTTTATGGTTTTCCAAGAAACTTCCACCTTGTTGTCATCTCATCTTCCTAGGACATGAAATGCATACTTTTCTGGGATTCGTCCCCCTCATCCCTTATAAAATAGCCATGTCTACACTGTGTGCAAGTGAGAGCGTAACTACCTTATTCTCTTTCTAAAATCTGGTAATTCGATTACAATAGGGGCCAGTCTTCTCTTTCGACGGCTGTAGTTTTCCAATTGCAGTTTCTGTACTGAGTTTGTACATGAAGGTTGTGTGTTTAGTTTGATAAAGAAAAAAAAATCAGTTTTCTGTGGTTTGTGAAAAGTGTAAACTCCATTATGTCATATGAGAATTTGAGAGGTAAACTCGGTGAAACGTTTGGATTTAAATTGAACGATCGTGGAGAAGTGCTTGACAGAAAAAAGTCTTTTCGTGTTTCGTGATGCAGGAAACATTGTTACTAAACGTAGAGCGGCACTTAATTCGGAGTATGTGAATGCATTCACATGTTTAAAATCATGGATGAAGCAGTATGAACTAGGTGAATCTTCATATTTTTTGTTATTTATGTTTGTCTCAAAAATTGACACAATAAATTATAAGCCTCATAATAAATATGTTATAAGGTAATTAAAATAGTTGTTTTGTAATATAACGATACAATATATACAGATATACAACACTTAATACTTATGCTCATCACAGAACACAAGTGAAATTTAACAATAATTGTATATTGAAGTATATTAAATACTTTTTCAAAACTCGATTAATCTATCGATTAATCGATTAAATATTTTTATCGATCAACAGCACTAATTACAGTGTTTGTTATATACTAAACTGAATATCAATAATTTCCCATTGAACTCGAATTTTCACGAACGCTATACGATAAGTTGCAACGATATAAGATTTGATTTATGCAGATACAAGACTACACAAAATAATTTTCATTATATGTCTCTGAAGTTGTATAATAACTTACCAAGTTCAACTAAAAATTTAAATTACGATTTATTTAAATCGTTAATTAAAAGAAAATTATATGAACATAGTTTGTGTAGCATTAACGACTGTTTTAACTTGGCAAATACTTTTGTACGATCTTGTTTATACGCGTATTGACGTTGGTATGAATAATGTATTTATGTCTAAGCAATAAATTAGCTATCTATCTCATCATTTCTCTTTTCATTTTTTTTTTCCTTTTTACTACCTTGATTCTTCCATTCTTTCATTTCTGCCTTACTTCGCTCTTTGTTTCTATCTTTCTTATTTCATCTTCTTTTCTTTTAACATTTCTCCTTTTTACTAACTGGATTATTTCTTTCTTTTCTTACTACATTGATTTACTCCCATTTCCTTCGTCGTTTTCTTTTTCATTTCTCTTTTAATTTCTCTCTTTTGTACTACCTTAATTCTTTCCTTATTTTCTTTCCCTTTTCTTCCTTACTTCGACCTTTGTTTATATTTTTCTTACTACATTGATAAACGCAAAGAGGAGTTCAGCATTAAAACATGAAACTATAAACAGAGAAAATAAATAATTGAAGTAAGAAAGATATGAAGAGAGAGAAGAAAGAACAAAACACGGAAGGTAAGAAATACTGAAATTAGGAAACGGAAGATTGATAAAACGAAAAATAAAATAGTACTAAATGAAAATATGAAGAAAATAAAGATGGATGGAAAGGAGGTAGAACAAAAGACAGGAAGAATATGATGGAGGTAATGTAGAAAGAGAAAACGAGGGGGGAAAAAAGCGAATAAAAAGATAGAGCGAGAGGGAAGAGCCATTCACAGATGTCTAACAATACTGCCATGTCCTCGTGGACATATAAACAAATATCGAAGCGTGGACGCTCCTCTGGAATGCCGGACGGGAGGGCGGGCGGCTACCTCGAAATTTATGCTGCCGTGCAAAACGGCGGGATATTCCTATACCCATCATAAGCTACAGCATTCCTCCATGTCTCCACTAGAGGGACCTGCACCGCTTGTCATACTCCGCGGTACAGGCTGCTTCAAACAAACAGCAACACTTCGCCTGCCACGGCTGGGGCTCGAAGGTAATTTCTGATGGGCTATTAACGACGCTGCTTCAATTGCGAGGTTATTTCCGTCGATCGATGGCGAATTACCATGGCATGGACAGACAAAATAAGAAATGAAGCTGTCTTGGAAAGAGTGGGTGAAGAAATAAAGATGCTGAAACTGATCAGGAAGAGGAAAAGGAATTGGTGGGTCACTGGCCGAGAAGAAATTATCTACTGAAGGATCCACTGGAAGGAATGGTGAACGGGAGAAGAGTTCGAGGCAGAAGAAGATATCAGATGATAGACGACATTAAGATATATGGATCATATGAGGGAACTAAGAGGAAGGTAAGAAAAAGGGAAGATTGGAGAATGCTGGGTTTGCAGTGAAATACCTGCCCTTTAACAGAAAGATATGTATGTGTATACCTGACATTTCCATTAAGAATTTGGAACAAATGGCGAGTTGCCATGGAATTATCTGGTATTCACCTGCTTTTTCAGATAAAATATTCTGCTTTTCAGACAAAATATCCTGCTTTTCAAGCAAAATATCCTACTTTTTTCAGATAAAATATCCTGCTTTTCAGACAAAATATCCTGCTTTTTCACACAAAATATTCTGCTTTTTTTCAGGTAAAATATCCTGCCTCTTCAGATAAAATATCGTGATTTTCAAATAAAATATCCTGCTTCTTCAGATGAAATACCCTGCTTTTCAAGTAAAATAGTATGCTTTCTTAGATAAAATATCCTGCTTTTCAGATAAAATATCCTGTTTTTCAGATAAAGTATCCTGCTTCTTCAGATGAAATACCCTGCTTTTCAGGTAAAATACTCTGCTTTCTTAGATAAAATATCCTGCTTTTCAGATAAAATATCCTGTTTTCCAGATAAAATATCCTGCTTCTTCAGATGAAATACCCTGCTTTTTAGGTAAAATACTCTGCTTTCTTAGATAAAATATCCTGCTTTTCAGATAAAATATCCTGTTTTCCAGATAAAGTATCCTGCTTCTTCAGATGAAATACCCTGCTTTTCAGGTAAAATACTCTGCTTTCTTAGATAAAATATCCTGCTTTTCAGATAAAATATACTGTTGTCCTGATAAAGTATCCTGCTTCTTCAGAAGAATTATCCTGCTTTTTCAGATAAAATATCCTACTTTTTCACGTAAAATGCCCAGCTTTCATAGAAAAAATATCCTGCTTTTCAGATAAAATATCCTGCTTTTCAGACAAATTATCCTGCTTTTTCACACAAAATATTCTGCTTTTTTCAGGTAAAATATCCTGCCTCTTCAGATAAAATATCGTGATTTTCAAATAAAATATCCTGCTTCTTCAGATGAAATACCCTGCTTTTCAGGTAAAATACTCTGCTTTCTTAGATAAAATACCCTGCTTTTAGGGTAAAATACTCTGCTTTCTTAGATAAAATACCCTGCTTTTCAGGTAAAATACTCTGCTTTCTTAGATAAAATATCCTGCTTTTCAGATAAAATATCCTGTTTTCCAGATAAAGTATCCTGCTTCTTCAGAAGAATTATCCTGCTTTTTCAGATAAAATATCCTACTTTTTCACGTAAAATGCTCAGCTTTCATAGAAAAATATCCTGCTTTTCAGATAAAATATCCTGCTTTTCAGATAAAATATCCTGCTTTTCAGATAAAATATCCAAGTGTCCTGCTTTTTGAGATAAAGATGTCCTGTTTTGAATTTTTTTCTCGTAATCCTATAATATATTATGTGGAGTCTGCAGACGGTCATAGTTATCTAATTGGTTATGGTTCACATTATGCTAGTTTTCTATTGTTCATTTTTCTCATGTCCAATATAAAGCAATGGTTAATAAAGAATACAAGAAGGGACAATCGGAAGATCTACTATATTAAAATCTATACGGCAACTAACTTATATTCATGAAGCAGAATAGCTGCTTAATGTCCAAAATTCTAGAAGCTAGGGTCACAAGGTAAGCAGCACTTGTATGGACTCTTCTTGAACTACAAATTATGGTTATTATGACTTCATGATAATATACATTTCAATATTTCCTTCCCGCTAATACAGGGTCTTTAGTATATATAGATATCGCAGAATGTGTTCTGGCTCTCGGGAGATAGACCGACATCAGCCGGTAAAATGCTGCACTACACAAAGACTGGTGATGAAATTTGAAACCACAATTTCAGTGTTGGACAAGAAATATTCCCGAACACGAAAATCAGTTTCTCAAATGATGACAATAAACATCAGAATCGTACAGATAGTAATTATCGAGTAAAACAATGTTAATATTTTAGGTAAAATGATTTCTTTTTTTTTTTTTTTCTGAAAAAATATTCATTCTGGACTAATGCGGTATTAGAATTTGTTGTTGTATTCTATGGAAGGAATAAACTGTTAAAATCTGCACATTATATCACTTGTATTACTTTGTATAGCATCCTAATATTGCACCATTTATCCTTACAGATCCTTACAGATTAGAGGATCCTTACAGATTAGAACATATTAAGACACTGGAAAGATTCAAAAGTGTTGTCGGAAAAATTCACCATTAAAATGGGACACACTCAAGGACAGGAGAACGCGAATTCGATTATGACTGTTCAAAACATACAGAGGTAGCCTGCCTGGAAAAAATAAAAAATACGTTGCAACCGCCAAATTATCTTCAAGAACGACCACTCAATAAACTGGGAAAGAAGACCACACTGGAAAGTTTTCTTTTCTCAATCGTACTATCAGGGACTGGAATGCTTTACCTGCAGACTTACTAAAGGCTTTACCACAACCAAAAACGTATTTAAAAATAGGCTTAAGGACTTCACTAATAGACTAATTACACACAGTATGTAAAGGTTGCAAATTATATTTTGTTATTGAAGTGTTGTATAAGTGAAGAATTATGTTGTGTCAGTGAAGTGTGTTGTGTCAGTGAAACGTGTTCCTGTCAGGGAAGCTTTATAGTTTATAGTGGCAGTGCAAAAGATTTGAACAGTGAAATGTTTTTGAAGTGTTAGTGAAATCAGGATAGAATCAGTGAAATGTGTCGTATTCCAGTGCAGTGACAGTTGAGAGCGAAAATGAGTATAATGTGGAAATGACTTGTGCAGATAAACATATCAAAATCGTGGGTTTAGTTCGAACTTAGGTTTAAGATGCAAATTAGATTTATTTTAAATGTTATTTTAAGTGATCGTGATTTAATTTAGGACGTTCCCTTTATTATTATTATTATTATTATTATTATTATTATTATTATTATTGTTAGTATTAATTATTTGTATTAATTATTGGTGTTATTATTAACTGTATTTTTAATTAATAAGTTTATTAATTTCACTATTGAGTGTAATTAGTTACCACTGCCACCGGGCATATACCCATTGTAGTGTGAATAAATACATACATACATATTTATTTTTAATAAATTCTCTCCTGCCAACAAGTCAGAATGCCGTGCATTTGGTGATGATCGTACCTCAGAAATCTACTTAAGATTTCTACGTCGTTCCTCGACCTGGAGATTCGGATCTTCCGTTCCTCTGTAGATTTCTAAGTCGAAGCCACGAGCAACAATTTCCGCGGCAGACGGTCTATTCGACGCCGAACAAACAAAAGTAGGTCCCGCTTTTTCGAAAAGAGGATTATAATGAACTGGGAATTGTGGGGAGTGTTGACGATGGAAGAACAGGAGAACCTCCAGAAAAACCCACACAACCTTGACTTTGTCCACAACTCTGCCCTTGCCGAGTTTTGAACTGCTGTCCGCGGTCATCTAAGTCAGCACTGTACCTACCGAGCTACAGACGCATCTGGATGTATCCCGATAATCTTGTCCCAACAAGAGATTAAAATGAACATTTTAGCCGCTGGGCTTCGTAATTACAACTGTAGTTGTGATTTATTTCGAATTTGGCTCAGCAGCAATTGAAGACATTATTACAAAAAACAACTTACTTACTGGCTTTTAAGGTACCCGGAGGTTCATTGCCGCCCTCACATAAGCCCGCCATTGGTTCCTATCCTGAGCAAGATTAATCCATTCTCTATCATCATATCCCACCTCCCTCAAATCCATTTTAATATTATCCTCCCATCTACGTCTCGGCCTCCCTAAAGGTCTTTTTCCCTCCGGCCTCCCAACTAACACTCTATATGCATTTCTGGATTCGCCCATACGTGCTACATGCCCTGTCCATCTCAAACGTCTGGACTTAATGTTCCTAATTATGTCAGGTGAAGAATACAATGCGTGCAGTTCTGTGTTGTGTAACTTTCTCCATTCTTCTGTAACTTCATCCCTCTTAGCCCCAAATATTTTCCTAAGAACCTTATTCTCAAACACCCTTAATCTCTGTTCCTCTCTCAGAGTGAGAGTCCAAGTTTCACAATCATACAGAACAACCGGTAGCCTAATATAACTGTTTTATAAATTCTATCTTTCAGATTTTTTGACAGCAGACTAGATGACAAAAGCTTCTCAACCGAATAATAACAGGCATTCCCCATATTTATTCTGTGTTTAATTTCCTCCCGAGTATCATTTATATTTGTTACTGTTGCTCCAAGATATTTGAACTTTTCCACCTCTTCAAGATAAATTTCCAATTTTATATTTCCATTTCGTACAATATTCTGTCATGAGACATAATTACTTTGTCTTTTCGGGAAAACAATCCCTTTACTTGCTTCAAAAATTCCCGTTTTTCAATCGTTTGTGGATTTTCTCCTAATAAAAATAATCCGCATAGAACAACACATGTAACTCTTTCCGTTCCAAACCCTTGGTGTTATCCTGGACTTTCCTACTGACATGTGTCATTTTTGGAGTCTATAAACATTTGAAGTAGTAGCAAATGTGTCCTTAACTCAATTTCATTAAAAATAACTAGGACTGTTTTTGTAATAATGTCTTCAATTGCATTATCATAGATTTCATACGAGTGTTGTCTGTGCGGTACGACCTCGGTGTTGCAGTTTCCATGGCAACGCCTGCGCGGTGGAGTTATGATGACTGCTAGCATCAACATGTCTCCGCGGGGGCCGTGCTCGTGTGGCCACCTACAGCCCTGCCCAGAGCCGAACTACGGCCTCGCGTCCATATCCCCCCTCTACCCCGCATTTCATTCTAAAATCTGTGTCCCTTACAACTGTAATTCTGTTGTGCGCTGTCAGCACAAGACTGGGTTATGTCCTGCCAGTAGGATTCCCACAGTTAGTCTGAATGCGATAAAGCTTCAACATGACAGTAGTAAGATAAAAATGGCAGTGAAACCCTCTTCTTTTTCATCAACATGTTCTAATTCTCCAAGAATTGGTTCACAAACATCATCATAGTCATTGGCAAATCCTAGGTTCAACAATCCTGATCAGAATCTGCGTCACAAATCTGATGTAAATTGTTTACACGGCTGGATTTTTTCCGACCAAATTTAGATAATATTATAGCGAATACTCAGTCTCATCTCACTAAATTGGACAATAACTTCATTTAGGTCAAAATTACATAAATTCTTACTTAACAGATTAATTGCTGATTAATATTTGTTACTTATAATGAAACTAACATCTGTCCATTCTTATTATTATCATTAATTTCTCTAAATAGATTTACAAAACCTGTAATGGCAATTACATTAATATTCTCATTATAAAAATATATTTTAGATTTATATATATATTTTTTTTCTCCCTGTAACATAGTTCTAGTAAGCTTATATTAAATTAATTTTCATCATTTTACTAGCTATCTCAAATATTAAATTAATTATAATTGATTGAATTAAATTAGCTCATAAATTAAGTTACTACTTTACCTTATAGGTTTATCTAAATTTAAATCAATACATATGTAGTCTACTAGTCGTTAAAATTGAAGAATATTGCTGGAGAACCATTTAAATGTAGTGTAAATATTTGTAATTTAAATATGTATTGTATTTATTAAGGCTGGTTGAGTGGAAGATAAGGCCTTATGGCCTTAACTCTGCAGCAAAATAAAACATAAAACATTATTATTATTATTATTATTATTATTATTATTCTTATAAATAGTACATTATGAAACGTGCTTATAATGGTAGTAATTAAGACGTGAGTATGTTTGTTTATGAAACGAGCGCAAGCGAGTTTCATAATTTTCATACGAGCTTTTTCATTACCATTATAGGCAAGTTTCATACGACTTTTTATGCTCGACCATATTTATAACTTGAATTATTCAGAAGTATTCATGTTATGGTTATGTAAGTGAGGAGTGGAACTGATGAATTTGAGATGTGCGCAGACGCTGAAAGTATTTTTTTCCGAAACACGAATGTCATTGATTTGATATAATCTAGAGAATAACATGAACATTAGGCTTGATATAACCTGGAAATTGATTTAGAATTGAAAAACGAGATGACAAATTGAATTTATTTGAATATTATTTACAATTAACGCTAATTATTATAGTAACAGAACATAACCTTCTACGACAGTATTGGATTTCCAGCCTCCGTGACTTTTCGCTAATTGTCTTTCGATTACATATCCGAGAATAATCGATAATTGCGGTTTTATAATGGTACAATCAGTACAAAGGTGATTTCTCATTGGCTGAACAACTGAATTATAATGAACAGGTGTACTTTAATGAGGTGCATTAAAGGGCTACTACCAGGTGTATAATTACTACATTTCGGCATGGTCGAGCATAAACATTATTTTACTATTATCAATTATACTGACACTAAATAACCTTTAATTTGATCTGAAGTCTTTAAATAACTCATTTAAGCAATCATCAGCATCAAAATCTTAGAGATCAATATCTTCTTCATTCAAATTTAGTTTATCAGGTAAAGCTCCTTTTAAAGCATATTTGAATAATTTCAAGGGAAAAATTGTTCCGGAGCCGGGTATCGATCCCGGAGTCTCTGGTTGAACGTACCAACGCTCTACGAACTGAGCTACCCAGGAACTCCATCCGACACCGTCTCAATCTTTAAAATGTCATGTTTTATTTAACGACGCTCGCAACTGCAGAGGTTATATCAGCGTCGCCGGATGTGCCGGAATTTTGTCCCGCAGGAGTTCTTTTACATGTCAGTAAATCTACTGACATGAGCCTGTCGCATTTAAGCACACTTAAATGCCATCGACTTGGCCTGGGATCGAACCCGCAACCTTGGGCATAGAAGGCCAGCGCTATACCAACTCGCCAACCAGGTCGACGTCTCAATCTTCTTAATTGTCAAATCTTCATAAATATATTATTTATTTTCATCAACATCTCCTTGAATAACCACTTTCATCAGCATCTATCTCGTTAACACCTCCATCATATTTATTTCTCTATCATTAACACATTATCAACGTGTTCCCCTTCATCAGAACTTCCTTCACCAAAAATATCTTTACTGACATCTTCAATATTTTCGCCATTCTCTTCGTAAAATCTCCAGACACTCCTTAATAAAAATCCAGTATCAACATCTCCCACATAAACATCTTCGGTATCGTTATAATCTTCATTATCAACATCTTCATATCAATATCTCTCTTAACAACAGTTTCATAATCTTCCTGAACATCATCTTTATTTCAATATCTACATAAAAATTATCTTCCTGAACAACATCTTCATCATCAACTTTAACATCTTTATTATAAATATCTTCCTGATCAACATTTTCATCAACATCATCTTTACTTGAAACAAAGTAGACCATAATGTAAAATGTTATGCAATTATCATAATTCTATTCAATTGAAATTTATACACACATCAATTATATTTACAAACCCAGGGTATTGGAATTAAATTCCTGCTCGAAAAGAGGTTGTTCTCATTTTCTTCCGAAATGAGTATGTATCACTCGTCCGTCTGATTTTTTTAATTTTCGTGTCACCCTGATATCACGATGAAATTCCTAGATTTACGAGTGTTATTGGAGGAACACATTCTTTATAAGAATGAGAACTCAATGAAAGGACTAATGGATACAATTTTAATGTAGAAAAATTTGTCCTTATTGTTCCAATAATTCGATGGTGTTTGGGTAAAGGGAGATGTCATAAATATGAGGTTTCTTTATAAATGAAAATCAAACTTCTGGTCCTAATTACAAATAATTTTTACACAAATAAACCACATCAAATGAAAGTATTATTTTTTTTTGCGCACCCAGTTGTACAATTTAGCTTGTGCACTCAACTGGGGAACAAAACTTCACTTGCACAAAAAATGACTTCACTCGAAAACCATCGAATTATTAGTAATATTATTTTTGTGCAATTACTCATGATTTTTCTAAACACAAAAATTTTATCCTACTTGATTTGTATGAACTTATAGGCTATATTATCATTCCTTAACTTTTTACAACATTTCCGTTAATCTATTTATCTCAGTACTGACATTTCTATCAGACATACGTTTTATCCTTAATTCCATTTTGTAACCTAGTACTTAGCAATCTTTAGTGTCCTGCAATAATATCTCAATGTTTGTGCCTTTATTCCCTACAGAATGCATTCTTTAATTTCCAATTCGCTCTATACTTTAATTTTATTCAGCTGTAAAACGTTTACAGACAGTTTTAATTAATAATTAATTTTTGTGCAGTTAATAATTATTCTCTTTATGTTTCTGTGTGACAAAAATAACTACATTAATTATGTAATCATAGAATTTCTCGACATCACAACAGAACTAATCCCCTAAAAAGAGTTACTCGTAAAATCCTTCAACACAGAATTATGCCAGGGAACAAACCAGACATGATCCATGTGCCACTCTAGCGCTGATATGATATAACTATTCCATCATACTACAAGACAACCCCATGGTGTTTTTCTGTAGACATTCTTTTAAAAATTCATTTTTCATAGCTTATTCCAGCGTTGAAATCACTTGTTAGATATGGCAATACGCGTCCACTGTAAAGCAACATGAAGGACAGGACACATCCTAATCTCATTCTCGTATCAAACGGAGACATATAAGTGCAAAATAACATAAATTTAGGGTATATGAAAGGAGTGTTACACCGGCATTAGATTTCTAAGAAATCCTCTATCTATGGGCCTAAACATTCAGGAATTTTTAATCCGCATGTTTTCTGAAGTTGGTTTCTCTCTGTACTTACATATATTTTTTTTTTTGTTTATTTCCAGCCCAATTTGATCTGTTAGTAGAGATAAAATGTGGAACGAAATGGAAGACTCTGGTTCAATTTCGAGAGTAAAAGCTGATTTTTTTATTTCCTCTTTTTAATTCTCTTTTTCCCATTTATTAGGCCTTTTGGCCTATTGCGATCTTAGTTCCATCTTCTTCTAGTTGGCTTCAAATCTCTCTTTTCTTCTGAATGATAAAGAGTAGCTAATTTCAGAATCCATTCTGTCTAGACGATCTTTTAAATTTTGTCTACGCTGGTTTATTATACAATTAACTGAAAATATATTCAGTTCTTTTAAAAAGCGTTGTCAGACACAGCCTAAACGGAGCGGAGCGCTCCACTATAACTCGTTATGAGCTCCGGTGCTTCCACAGACATAAGCAAGTTCACGCTCCGACTGGACGTCTCTAGCACCACAACCGGTTTCGGAGCTTACAACTCTGACACTACTGTTTTAAAACATCAATACGAGTTCTCTATATTTTAGTGCACCCCTTCACATATATTAGAAATCTCATCTCGGATGGTTTCATGTGGTTCATATGATTCGATTTGATTTCATGTATAATAGGTGGTAATGCTTAATTTGTACATCTTTTCCGGGAATTTTTTAAATTCATTTCTTCTTACCTACCAACGCTACTCCAGTGTTTAAATGCCGTAGGAACGTGGTACTAACCACTTTGCTCCTAATACTGAACTAAACAGCATTGACTTTACATCTGCATCCGATATATTTTTATTATTTATTTTATTTTAGCAGGTTATTTTACGACGCTTTATCAACAGTTTAAGTTATTTAGCGTCTGAATGAGATGGAGGTGATAATGCCGGTGAAATGAGTCCGGGGTCCAGCATCGATAGTTACCCAGCATTTTCTCGTAATGGGTTGAGGGAAAACCCCAGAAAATCCTCAACCAGGTAACTTGCCCCGACCGGGAATCGAACCCGGGCCACCTGGTTTCGCGGCCAGACGTGCTAACCGTTACTCCACAGGTGTGGACGAGAGATATTTTTATCTTTCCTTATTTAGGCATATGCGTTTATTTTTATATTTTTAAGTGAAACTTCTTCAAGCAGGGTACGAGTTGAAAGCTATGAGACAACATTCTATGCTGGACGTTTTTTAAAAAGGCCTTGCATGTCATTTCTAGTGGATTGTATACGTTGCAAAGTTACCCTGCATATAAAGTTTATGTTTGCGATTTTTCCACTAATTCACCAAAATCAATGCATAAATTAGTGGAAGTGGGGTTCCTGCCAGGCAGTGCGTACTTTCTGTAGTGTTGTGACGTTATATAGTTGAAACCAGTTAGTGAATTTACTTTGTTGGTAAGTTTTTCGCTATATAATATGTCGAAATCAGGAAGTTAACGAAAGAGAACGTGGCGTGAAGAAGGCGCGCAAAGGAACCGCCGAAAATTGAACAAAAAACGAAAAAGAGTAGACTGGGACGAGTGCGAGAATGCAAGGAAAATAGTATTTTCTAACCTCCCTTCTGCAGTTCAGTTACAAAGTGTCAACGATTTAGTGAATGTTCCTACACCGATGATAATCGTTGAGTGAAATGCGTTTTTTAACAAAAGTTTGGTCACATTTGTAATGGGTGAAGCATGCTGTGGTACGAACGAGAATTAAAGTAGGCCTATATTTCTTAATTACATACCAAGAATAGAGATGTTTCACGTAATCCGAAGGATTTCATAAGTGCTTTGTCACTGTTTTTATTTTCTTCCTTCAGCTTTCAAATTTCCTTTCCTTTAATTTTCTTTCTCTAGAACCTAGGCCTATATATGTTTCTTAGTTCCACTATTTCATTTTCTGTCTCTTGTCTTAACCAATCATTTCTTTCTGTTATTTCTTTTTATAGATTACTTGTTTCTCTCATTTTTTAAAGTTTGTTATTTAAGACGCTGTATCAATTACTATGTTACTTAGCGTCGATGGGATTGGTGATAGTGAGATGGTATCTGGCGAGATGAGGCCGAAGATTCGGCAAAGATTACCTGATATTTGATTTACGGTTGGGGAAAACCTCGGAAAAATCCAACCAGTTAATCATTCCAAGCAGGAATCGAATTCTGTCCCAATCTATTGTATTATATTTTGTATTGTCCTGTCCTGTCTTGTCTTGTACTGTCATGTTCTATTCCATCCTTTCGAATACTATCTTGTCTTGTTGTGTTCCATCACTTCCTATCCTATCCTATCCTATCCTATCCTATCCTATCCTATCTTATCTTATCTTATCTTATCTTATCTTATCCTATCCTATCGAGTATTGTTTTCTTCTGTTCTATTCCATTATTTCCCATTCCATCCTGTGGTATCCTATCAGATATCTGTACTGTCGTGTTTCATTCTACCATTTCCTATCCTATTCTATCCTATCCTACCCTACCCTATCCTATCTTACCCTATCCTATCCTATTCTATCCTATCCTACCCTATCTTCCCCTATCCTATCGAGTATTGTTTTCTACTGTTCTGTTCCATCATTTCCTATTCCATCCTGTGCTATCCTACCATATATCTGTACTGTCGTGTTTCATTCTACCATATTCTATTCTATCCTATTCTATCCTATCCTATTCTATCCTATCCTACCCTATCTTATCCTATCCTATCGAGTATTGTTTTCTCCTCTTCTGTTCCATTATTTCCTATTCCATCCTGTGCTATCCTATCATATATCTGTACTGTCCTGTTTCATTCTACCATATCCTATCCTATTCTATCCTATCATATCCTATCCTACCCTATCTTATCCTATCCTATCGAGTATTGTTTTCTCCTCTTCTGTTCCATTATTTCCTATTCCATCCTGTGCTATCCTATCATACATCTGTACTGTCGTGTTTCAGTCTACCATATCCTATCCTATTCTATCCTATCCTATTCTACCTATCCTATCCTATCTTATCCTACCTATCCTATCGATCATACCCTTCCCATATCTTTCCATCCTATCCTATCGATCTGTATTCCTGTTTTCTCCTCTTCTGTTCCATTATTTCCTATTCCATCCTGTCTTATCCTATCCTATATATCTGTACTGTCGTTCCATTATTTCATTCCACCATATCCTATCCTATTCTGTCCTACCCTACCCTATCCTATCCTATTCTTCCTATCCTATTCCTATTCTATCCTATCCTATCTTATCTTACCGCATCCTATCGAGTATTGTTTTTCCTGTTCTGTTCCATTATTTCCTATTCCATCCTGTGCTATCCTATCATATATCTGTACTGTCCTGTTTCATTCTACCATATCCTATCCTATTCTATCCTATCATATCCTATCCTATCCTATCTTACCCTATCCTATCGAGTATTGTTTTCTCCTGTTCTGTTCCATCATTTCTTCTTCCATCCTGTGCTATCCTATAATATATCTGTACTGTCCTGTTTCATTCTACCATATCCTATCATGTCCTATCCTATCCTATCCTATCCTATCGAGTACTGTTTTCTCCTGTTCTGTTCCATCATTTTCTCTTCCATCCTGTGCTATCCTAACATATATCTGTACTATCCTGTTTCATTCTATCCTATTCTATCCTATCCTATCCTATCCTATCCTATCCTATCCTATCCTATCCTATCCTATCTCACCGAGTACTGTTTTCTCCTGTTCTGTTCCATAATTTCCTACACATACCCGAGGACAACTACGCCGGTGGTCTTATTTCTCTCATATACCTTTTATTTTGTTCTTATTTTCACATATTTTTCCTTTCATCTATTCTATTTGTTCTAATTTAATTAATTTTTTATTGTCTTATTTATCATTCTCTTCCCCTACGTTTCCTTTTCTTTAATCCTTTCCTTTGTCTACGTTATTTTTTATTATTATTTAGTGTACACACAGATCCAGGGCAAAGGCACGTGCAGCAATTCCAACAGTTGAGTCCGGATCTGTACCTGGTGATTCTGCCCCACTTGGTGATGGATGCTGCTAGTGGTCCTGCGACACTATCAGCTGTTCCGATCAGCCTCGCTGGCGCCTCTGCTTGCTTCACCCTGTCGCCCGACCACAAAAACTGGGCAGAACAGAACAACGTCCGACCGATTGTTTGTGGGATTTAAGGCCCCATTATGTGGAACTACACGGAAAACCTGCTTCTGGTGCAATTACGGCCCTCGCCAAATAATAATAATAATAATAATAATAATAATAATAATAATAATAATAATAACAATAATAACAAAAATATGTATTTGTTTTATTGTGTATTTACTCGCACTCAGCTAATGGAAAAACATAGAAAATATAACACTGACAACTAGGCATACATATCCTTCATAGATATACAGTACAGAAAGCATCTGATACAATATACAGACAAAAACTGTGGAATATATTGCATGGGAAATGTGGGCCTATGTAACCTTCATATGAAACAACGAGTCAAAGTCAGGATAGGAGAAGAAATGTCAGAAGGAAGCGAAATAGGGAGAAGAATACGTCAAGGAAGCCCCTTATCATCTGCCATGTTCAACATCTGGGCCTACTTAGAGGATTTAGTGATGAATTGTTTCCAGAAAATGGGAGGAGTGATAGTAGGAGGAAGAAGTTTTGCTGATGATGTGGCGTTATTAGCATATGCTACTGAAGCTAAATGATAGCTGTTAACAGTATGAAATGAAGATAAATGCCAACAAGACGAAGACAATGGTCATAAGAAAAAAAGTAAAGAAGATAAACTTGCGAATTCTAAATGAGTCAGTAGAGCAAGTGGACAGCTTCAAATACTTGGGGTGTGCTATAAGCAGTAACATGAGCTGCTACCAGGAAGTCAAAAGGAGGATAGCAATGGCCAAGGAAGCTTTTAATAGAAAAAGAAGCATCTTCTGCGGACCTCTGAAGAAAGAAGTAAGGAAGAGACTAGTGAAGTGCTTTGTGTGCAGTGTAACATTGTATGGGGAAGAAACATGGACATTACGACGAAGTGAAGAGAAGCGACTAGAAGCATTTCAAATGTGGATTTGGAGAAGGATGGGGCGTGTGAAGTGGACAGATACAATAAGAAACGAAGCTGTGTTGGGCAAAGAAAAAAATTATGCTGAAACTAATCAGGAAGAGGAAAAGGAATTGGCTGGGTCACTGGTTGAGAAGATACTACCTTCTGAAGGATGCACTGGAAGGAATGGTGAACGGGAGAAGAGTGAAAGGAACGGGCAAAGAAGAAGAAAAATAAAATATTGAAGGACATTTATTTAAAAAATAGAAGATGGTAAAAGGAGATAAGTAAATATTAAATTCTAAGACGGTAAAAAAAAACATTGTAGAGACGTAGAGAAGAAATATAAGATAGTAGGAGGATAAGGAAGAAGGAAATAATACAAGAATATTCAATAATAATGAAGAAGGGAAAGAAACGATTATGGAAGAAGACATGTGAAAGGGAATACAAATTTAAGATAATAGAAAGATTAAAATAATACAGAAGGAGAAGATAAAGATCGTAAATGAAGAATGATAGTAAATGTGCAGAAGTACAGAGAAATTGCAGATGGAAGATCATTGACTGAAGAAATAGAAGATGATTAAATTAAAGGCGACAGCAAGAGTCAAATAGGATGAAATAATTGAAAGAAGAGAAGAAATAAAGTTGTTGGAGGATATGGAGATAAAGGAAGAGGAGAATAAGAAAAATGTTCAATGATATTTTAATGTCTCTTGCCAGTCCTAGACTACTTGCTCAACAACTTTTATTATATAAAATATTCAACGGTCTACTGGATAATAGCGAAATATTATCACAAATCCAGATTAACGCTAGAACATCACATTTAAGAAATCGTCAATTGTTATATTATAAAAAACCAAACACTTCAGCACATAAAAATTCACCAGTGTTAAAAATGTGTTCAAATTTCAATGAAATATGTAAACCATGGGATCTAGATTTCTGCATTTCTTACATGGAACACAAACATTTTCTTATTAATATACTGAAGGTAGTTGATTTTATATAATATTGCTATTTGTTACTCTGTAATTTGCCAATTATAGCTATATTTTACACTTTTGGCTATGATATCTATATTTAACTATTTTTCATTTATTTTATTTTGTATTTTTCATTTATATCTATATCTGTATCTCTTATTTAGGTAGTATCTATTTGTCTGTTTTTTTTTCTTTCCTTTTCTCATTTTCCATTTTAATTTGTATTTACACTTGTATCTGTTTCATCTCTTTTTTTCATGTTATCTATGTTTTTTTTTTGTAAACGAATATCTGTACTGTCTATTGTAATTGGGGCTTTGCCCTGTTAAATAAATAAATAAATAAATAAATAAATAAATAAATAAACAAGTAAATAAATAAGTAAGTAAATAAATAAAGTAAGTAAATAAATAAGTAAGTAAATAAATAATAAATAAATAAATAAATACATAAATAAATCAATAAATAAATAAATAAATAAATAAATAATAAATAAATAAATAAATAAATAAATAAATAAATAAATAAATAAATATTTAAACAGAGCAGGAAAAGATTGTGGAAGAAGACAAAAGGGATAGAAGAATGTAAGTTAATAATAGGAAGTGAAGGAGAAGAAGAAGAAAAAATGGAAGATTGCAGATTAAGAAAAGAATACAAGAAGGTAAGCTGTAGAAGAAAAAAAGATAAATGGTTCAATAACGAATAACAAAGGAGACAACAGAGAAGATAAGAAGTTAATAAAACAGATTGCAGTAGAAAAAAGAGGATGATGAAGGAAAATAAGAAATTGAATATGAAATCTTATTGAAAATTAAACCAGAAAGTCTCCGTCCCACCCGAAAGTGCACTTGAGGCCCGCACTAACAGGACTGTGCCGTGATACATTACGGCCGGCCGATCGTAACGCGGACACTTCCGTTTTATGTCGCGTCCATTAAAACAGCACAAGGGCGATAAACCGGCCAGCTGCCACCGGGCCGGGGTCCCTCCATCGCACCTCGTAACAAGCGAACTGTGTCAGCTCACGTTCACAAGGTACACACACAGTTCTGGCCTGAAACAATAGTGGCGAGAACACGAAGGCGCTAACACGACAGCTTCTCCACAGACATTTTATCAGTACGAAATAACGCATGATCTGACGGAGAATGAAGCCCGGTCACCTGGATAAGATGACTGACTACTGATTAACTAACTCACTGACTCATTCTCTATCTGTCCATCTTCATGATGAATTATTTATTTATTTATTTATTTATTTATTTATTTATTTATTTATTTATTTATTTATTTATTTATTTATTTATTTATTTATTTATTTATTTATTTATTTATTTATTTATTTATTTATTTATTTACTTAGCCGTACCCGTGCGCTCCGCTGCACCCGTTAGAAATAAATATAAAGTAATTACATAATTAAAATAGAACATTTTATCCAGGGAACATTCGTGTTTGATAGAAGGATAAATCGTTTAATATGTTACTTAATTTAAATTGTATTTAAATAACTGAAATGCGATCATTTTCGTCCAGAGACCATTCATTTGGTGCAATGACAATTCCTTTAACATGTTTCTTAATTGTTATTACATGCAACCATAGTTTAATGAAGATTGACATCATTTAGATTTATTGTGTGTACTTTATATTACTTGCTATATTATGTTTCTATTGAATTATGGTAATAACTTAATTTTAACTCTTGTTTTCTACTTCTTCAGTAAATGGCGCTTGGCCCACTATGGTTCTGAACCCTTCAAATAACTTAAATAGTGATACAACATATATAGTGATATGTAATTATATTTCTTTCTTTTGAAAATGTAAGAATTCACGATCTCCTATTTACCATTGCCATGGAATGAATAAATGTGTTTTTTCTTCCTACTAAAAAATTTTATATTTTGCGCATTGGAGTTATTGCAGGAACAACAACGCTATAATCTGAGGCGGCGGTGAAAATGTATTACATTGTTATTTAAAAGTCTTGTATATCCTTTAATCGATATTACTTCGTACAAACACAGAAACATTCTCTGTAGGCTATGTTTAATAGCTTTCGTTTGTTGTTGTCCAAGGCCCCTTATAGACGAAGTCATTTGTTTTTTTATTTCATTACAGCGTCTTAGATGGCGTTATCTTAATTTTAAAACTCATTTATCTCATTAAATATCAGTCCTAACAAAATTTTGCATAGAATAAAACTTATAAGTTTAAAAAAACGTTTGTTATGTAACATTTTTCACGAACATTAATAATATGGGAGATATTTCGATTTATTTAATTCAAGCCTCCTTATAACGCCCCTTTTAAATAAAGTATTTTGAATGCCATATAGCCTAAAATCTAAGTTACAACGAACTTAATTTATATTCCAATTTTCATATAAATCAGTTCAGCCATTATCGCGTGAAAAGGTAACAAACATCCAGACACACAGACAGACATACATACAAACAAAAATGTCAAAAAAGCGATTTTCGGTTTCAGGATGGTTAATTATGGGCCTACATGTTAACATCAATTATTTTTGGAAAATCGAAAATTACCAGAAAAATTTTGACTACAGATTTATTATTAGTACAGATTAATGGGACTAATTCACAGGATTAAGTAGCTAGTCGAATTCTGACTGCCTTACAGAAAGAGACTGACTGACTGACTGACTGACTGACTGACTGACTGACTGACTGACTGACTTATTCACTCATGCATGCACTCATTCATTGATAAACTATTCTTTACAGCATAAGTTTAGCACAATAATAGATATCAATCGGAACTTGGCAGAATGCCTTTTTAAATCTGTTAAAGCTATCTTCATTTTGAAAGTAAATCTGTACGAATTATATCTTTGTGATTGAAACGTCACAGTTTTATGTTGCCCTTTTCTGCCTTTTTAAATATAAATGCCTAATTTACAAAATAAATGTTTTTTTTTGCCTTTATTTGATTATTTATTTATTTATTTCTATAACCGCTACAATGAAAGTGACTTCACCTAATGTATATTATTGTCTTTCAGTCAGTTCATATTCTCTTTGCAACAGTGAGTGCTGCCGTGCAAAAATGTATAACAGTAAGCGTTTTAATTATCGCTTGTGTTTATTTGACAAGATAACAATGAGTGCGGGTCTAACGTTATTTTTAACAGTTATTTTTCTTTCAGTTTTCATTACGACGTTGTTGTAGCTAGCTAAATATTTCATATCGCAACATATCAGTACAACCAAACACAAAAATGCACTTTCCAAGGCTACTGGGAAGAAGATTTCTTTGCTTCCGACAGTAAGTGCAATATCGAGTCGAAAATCTCAATTTGCATTCGACTTATGTAAAGCTTTTCTTGCTGCCGAAATCCCTTTGTGGAAAGTGCAAGGTTGTGGGTCTAGTGCAAGGTTTTTGTAATTGCCTTTTATTGCGTATTTTAGCTATTTATAATGCCTTTTTGCCTGCCTATTTTAGCTATTTATGATGCTTTTTTGCCTGCCTATTTTAATGATTCATAATGCCTAAACTTCCGGTCTCTGGATATCATCATCATCATCATCATCATCATCATCATCATCATCATCATCATCATCATCATCATCATCATCAGCCATCGTCAACATCTACAATCCCGATTGTTCTACTACTAGGTTCAAAAAGTTCCCGGAATTTTACTACCATTTTTCGTATTAATATATAACAAGGGATATTATACATTTGTTTTGTTGGTAACATTCATGATGTCATTTCCTTAAAGTTTGTTGATAATGGCAATTATTGGTTTTGAGTTGTAGGCAATTGTTTATCATAGTGTTTCGTTTGTTCGTCGCATTTTGTAATTATGTCCACAGAGCGAAGTACAAACATCAAGTTCTGTGTTTTGCTGGGGACATGATCAGTATGGCTGATGAAGATGGTGATTTCTTAAACAAAATGAAACTGGTGCTACTTGTACGACCCAGTCCCTAAACGACAGTCATCTGAGTGGAAATCGAAAACATCTCCTCGGAAGCAAAAATTTCCTAGGCACACTTCCAAAGGCAAAGTTATTTTAAATGTTATGTTTTATTTAACGACGCTCGCAAATGCAGAGGTTATATCAGCATCGCCGGATGTGCCGGAATTTTGTCCCGCAGGAGTTCTTTTTCATGCCAGTAAATCTACTAACATGAGCCTGTCGCATTTAAGCTCACTTAAAGCAAAGTTATGTTGGAAGTTTTCTTCGACTCTCAGGGTCTCATGCACCATGAGTTCATTCCAGAAGGTCGTACTGTAACGAAAGAATTGTACGTAGAAACCCTCCGTCGCCTCTGGGACGCAGTGAGAAGGAAACGTCCAGAAAAGTGGGTAGAAAACAACTGGTTCCTTATGCATGACAATGCACCTGCTCATCGCGCAATTATTGTAAAGAATTTTCTTGCCAGGCACAACATAACTGCTTTGGATCACCCACCATACTCTCCTGATCTCTCACCACCTGATTACTTTCTGTTTCCCCGTCTGAAATGTCATCTGAAAGGACGGAGATTCAATGCTGAAGAGGTTATCGCAAACGCGACGAGAGCACTAGGACGGGTTTCACAAAATGGCTTCCAGGCCTGCTTCCAGGAACTCTACACGCGTTGGCAAAAGTGTGTTGTTGCGGAAGGCAACTATTTTGAAGGAAATGCTGTAGAATAGTGTTTAAGGTACGTTGTTTCTATGATGCTAGCAAATTCCGGAACTTTTGAACCTAGTATGTATATAACAATCACAAGCAGTAAGCCTATAAACGTTTCACGAAATCCCTTATCACTTTTTCAACATGGGAGTTACTTTCCTTTCTTGCAAAAGTTCGTCGTTTGATTTGAAGTCTCATCGATTGTATCCTGCTGTTCTTTGCATAAATTTTATCTTGGCAGATTTCAGTCTGAATTTATAATCAAACTTTTTACTACCATAAGTGCAGTAAAACCTCGTTAATCCAGACTAATTGGGAATAAGTTGACCGGTTTAACGAAAGTACGGGTTAACTGGAAAAAAATTAATTAAAACTCCGTTTATAGCAACAAAACACGTTTACTATGATATATTTAAAGGACATAGACCTAAATACACTATACACTACAGTAAAATGTAAAGCAATACATACAATGCAGTACAAACGTGATACACATAATTATGATGACGTGCCCGACGGACTGATTCTGCATCACTCGAAACTTTTGCTGCGGAAGTTGGTTTGAAGTAAATTTATTCATTCATAGTGTTCTGCCCAAGGGCAGGTCTTTCACTGCAAACCCAGCATTCTCCAGTCTTTCCTATTTTCTGCCTTCCTCTTTGTCTCCTCATATGATCCATATATCTTAATGTCGTCTATCATCTGACAATTGAAGTACATGTAAGTCTTAAAACAAGGTTCTTTAATTTTTCCAAACTCATTGTTTTTTTACCTGTCCGGATTAAGCGAAGTTCAGCTTATCGCAGTCCGGATTAACGAAGTTTTACTGTATAAAGTATAGACTATAGCATAGGAAGTAATAGATCCTAATTTGTTGGGTTTGAAAGTATTATTAATAATTAATTTCTTACACGTTTTAAAACTTCGAAATATCAGACTATTTTTAATGTATTTTTCACTTCCACATGAAACTGAACTTCTTACAAGGGAAGGGTTTCGGTTCGAACAAGAATTCGTATCCAAAATTTGTATACGGGCCCATCTTTACATTTCTGTAAAGCTCCCAAAAGCATTCGTTTGTGTAATGTGTGGTTTGTCTGTTAGAGCACTGTACAAGTTGAGGGGTGGGGAGAGCACTGCACAAGTTAAGGGGATGGGACACCTTACCCGTAAGCATAGCACTAGCCTAGAAGCTAGTGCGAGTGGTAAAATGTCTAAAGCCCATTTAAGAACATTTTTCTCCAACGTTCTGTCCGAAAATATTGCAGCTAATCAAAAATTTAGACTGTTGTGTGAGTCGTTGAATACGCACAAGGACGCAACCTTAATAAATGAATCATTCCAAGCCTAGGAAATGGAATGTATGATCATTCCACTAAAAAAAAAAACTAAATATATCCAGCCCCTGGATATCTATTTCCTTAGACAATACAAAATATATGCTCGGAGGATAACAGATTGCATAAGGACTCTTGCTGAGAATCCAGAACTTAACTTGGGAAATCGAGTGTTTATAATGAAAATGCACTCTGTTATTCGTAACTAGGTGTCTGCTCCAGTGTACCGCCCTATGCTTCAGTATTCCTGACAATCAACTGGTTACGTGAATCCTGAACAAGTCTCGGACTTCAAAAATGTAATTCAGGTGGCATTTCATTTTTCAGCACTGGAGTGTGGTTCAGAAGATTGTTCAGGTGTTGCTTCTGTGTATTGTGCTTATTTCTCTGCTTCATGCTGTTTTATGCATTTTATAGAGAATCCTCATGTACATTTTTAAAGAAGTGTATTGACCAATACCAACCAAACGGAGAGTTACACAAATGAATGCTTTTAGGGTTTTCATCACCATTGTGAGGTAAGTCTCTGTACAAATTTTTAACCAAAAATTCCTGTTCGAGCCGAAACCCTTCCCTTGTTAGATAGTTGAATTTGTTTACTTGCTTGATATTTTTTTGTTAAATAATATTTTGATTCTTTTTTTATTTTTATATAAAAACATTAACTTACTTCACGTTTTTAAGCTGGAATTTTAAACAATAGTCTTTTAGAATTGTATTTTGTGTAATTTGCAACTTACACTCTGTAAGTTATCTTCTGAACCTGATATTATGACCTCATTAAGGGGTTAGGTACAGCTTACAGCAGTAAAATTTTGGAAATATTCAACATTTTTTCCTCAATTCCTGCATCTTGTACAATAATGAAAATTAGTATGTGTAAAACACTGTCCTTCTTCTATATGATAAACATATTTTTACGATTAAAAAAAATTATTTATATTTTTTTTTTTTTTTCAAAATTCAAAGTTCAGCGTGCAGTGATGAAGCGTTTCCCTCATAACTCAAAAAGTATCCAACATTTTGTGATGAAATTTTTTGTTTGTATTTATATATGTAATATCTACAGTACAATGCAAAATCACTTCTCTACCTTTGATAGATTGTCTGATAAAAAATAAATTCATTTTAAAAAATGGTCTAATATCTAACACAAAATAAAAACATATTGTTTATTAAGGAATGTACTTGAAAGAGCATGATATTGTAAACACGTGTTTCAGCAATAAAATAAAAGAGAGAAAACATGAAAAAGTTAACAAGTTTATAAGTTATGAGGGAAACGCTTCATCACTGTACAGTGAATTTTAAATTTTGAAAAAAAAAATATATATATACTTTTTTTAATCGTAATTTTTTTTATATAGCAGAAGAATAGTGTTTTATACGCACCAATTTTCATTATTGTACAAGATACAATAATGGAGGGAAAAAATGTTGAATATTTCCAAAAAAATTACTGCTGTAAGCTGTACCTAACCCCTTTACTACAAATAGTACACCTGAAATTTTCTTCGCTCTGGTAATTTGAAGTACTACTTTATTCAGTTCTATCCACTTGTTTAGAATATAAAATATTGAATGATGTTGACGAAAGCGAACAATCCTTTCGTATCTTCCTGTTCATATGTTCCTTTTACGATAGTTACGTATTAATTTGTATTGTCATTTTGCTTTCTGTGTCCATATCCACTGCAGCTTGTAACAATTTTTCTGGAATGTTTCTTGATCGTAGGATTTCAAACAGCATTAGCCTAAATTTTTAAAATAAGTTACAGATGGAGCTTATATAAAAAAATTCAATACAATAACGTTTTACTCTCATTTGTAAGAACCGAACGAAGCTTTCCTTCTGAAGCTCTGTTTTCATTTTTTTATAGACAAAGAAACACGTCGACTAACGGTTTTTCTCTCCTCAATCCCGATGTATCCGTGTTCCCAAGTTATTGTCTTGACAGTGGGAACTCCAAAATCACAGGTACGAGGAGATCTGGTTTCTGGGGAGGCGCCGCACGGAAACTCGAGGTCCGTGTCTTGCCGGCTCTTGAGCACAATTAAGGAGCGAGTTCTCGTTCGAGACCGACGACAGTCCAGACTCTCAGGGTGCTATTCATAGACATTTCACAGCACGCGCTACGAGCGTACTAAGCTAGCCCCAGCTATCCACTGGTTACTAGTACAGAATTCAAATCATATCCTATCGTTTAAACTGGTTTATGAATACGAAAAACGCTGATAATCCACCGAAAGCCCGCGCTAAAAATGTCTATGAATACGGCCCTCAAAGACTATGACCCGACTACCACGGAAGTCAGTTATGCAATAGCTATGAGTGGTTATTTTTCGCAAGATATATAAAATAAGAAATGACTGTAAAGGCTTGTACTTTTGTATTTTCATTTTACACGACTTTATATCCTTTTTTAATTAATTTTGAACATGCGATAAAGTGTGACTTGCACTGAAATTACTAAATGTATACTAAAATACGATATGAACGCGAAATCAATAGTTTTTCAAATGTAATTTGTCTTATAAAGTTAAATTTGTATTTATATTATATTATTTTCTTTCTACTGAAAAAACTATAGGCTACCGAGGAAATTGTTCAACCTTGCAGGGTACAGGTGATAGGAACTGGACAAATATTCCACCCCTCCCCAGAGTTCTTTTTTTTTTAGTTGGTTATTTAACGACGCTGTATCAACTACTAGGTTATTTAGCGTCGATGAGATTGGTGATAGTGAGATGGTATTTGGCGAGATGAGGCCGATAATTCATCAAAGATTACCTGATATTTGCCTTACGGTTGGGGAAAACCTCGGAAAAAACCCAACCAGGTAATCAGCTCAAGCGGGGATCGAACCTGCGGCCGAGCGCAACTTCAGACTGGCAGGCAAGCGCCTTAACCGACTGAGCCACGCCGCTGGCCCAAGAGTTCTGTAAACATTATTTTTAACCCTACCAGTACCACTGCTGTCCAGATGTTATCAGTTGTTTTGAAAGGTTTATGTGAGAGCAAAACATAGATAGGCCTACCATTTTCCCAGGATGTTAACATATTTATATAATTTTGTTGAAGGATATGAATAGTTTCATACTCAAATTGTTCAGCATATTTACAATAATAAAGATGTGAACTTCGTGCAAATGTTGACGTTTTTAAATTTTTTTAAGGGGTTAGGCACAGCTTACAGCAGTAAAATTTTGGAAATATTAGACATTTTTTTTTCCTCCATTACTTTATCTTGTACAATAATGAAAATTAGTATGTGTAAAACACTGTCCTTATGCTATATGAAACAAATATTTTCACTATTTAAAAATAATTATTTATAATTTTATTTTTTTTTTTCAAAATTCAAAGTGGTGGGAGTCCACTGTGCAGTGATGAAGTGTTTCCCTCATAACTCAAAAACTATCCAACATTCTGTGACGAAATTATTTGTGTGTATTTATGCATGTCATATCTATAATATGATGCAAAATCACATCTCTTACTTTAATAGATTCATTTAAAATGGTCAAATATCAGTATTTTCTTCTAACACAAAATTGAAACAAAAATATTACTTATTAAGGAATGTAGTTGAAAAAGTATGATATTGTAAACATGAGTTTCAGCAATAAAATAAAGGAGAGGGAACATGAAAAAGTTAAAAAGTTTATGAGTTATGAGAGAAACGCTTCATCACTGCAAAATGAACTGCCACTACTTTTAATTTTTAAATATATACAGGATGTTTCAAAAATACGGGGCATAATTTCAGGTATGTATTTCCCAAATGTAGACAATCAAAACAGTTCATTACAACATGTGTCCGGAAATGCTTCATTTCCGAGTTATGGTGTTCACAACATTGAAATTCACCGGAACGTTTTCCTTTCCGCAGGTCGTTGTCATTACAGATGATGTTCAAAACGTCCACCTCCTGCTTGAATACAGACCTCACATCGATGTCTCATTGACATCCTCATTGACAGCCTCCAGAATCTCCTCCTATACTTCTGGAGTTGTAGATCTTGGTCGTCCCCTTCCCAAACCAGGAGAGTTAAATTTTCCATACTCGCACAGACGGTAATGGAGACTTACAAATGTCTTCCGATCTGGACATTGTCGCTGTGGGTACCTCTCCTGGTACAAACGACGAGCCAGCGCAGCATTGCAGTCCGCCTTACCATACATGAAGTGTATCTCTGCCAGCTTTTGATTTGAATACATGTCGCACAGTCTAACGCCTACACAACACTGAATGTAACCTTCGCCTCGGAATGAACTGTCAGAGTGCTCTCTTAATGTCTCCTTTGACGGCAACGATCTGAGGAAAGAAAAACGTTCCGGTGAATTTCAATGTTGTGAAGGCCATAACTCGGAAATAAAGCATTTCCGGACACATGTTGTAATGAACTATTTTGATTTTCTACATGTGGGAAATACATACCTGAAATTATGCCCCGTATTTTTTAAACACTCTGTATATATTTCAGATTATTTTAGGTTGGAAGTTATGAAGTTTATAATTACAAATTATTATTTTTTATATTATTCATTTATTATTTTCTTGTCCTAAGTTCGTGGACGATTGAAGCACATTTTTGGTTACCACCCGGCTGTACATGTTTGTCATTCTGGTTTACTGACATCAAGAGCTGCGCTACTACTTTTCATTCGGTAGAGATATAGTCCAAGTTCACACAACTTAACATTTTTATATCAACTACCTAGCTCTGGTAATCTGTAGGCTTGATTATTTACTAACAGCAAACTATGAAGGAAATAATTCTGATCAATAGCTATTTCCATGATGCAATATTGGCGTTACCAGTTCCTTAAACATACATCTATATAAATTTTGAAAAGTAGTGTTGATGAACAACATTCTTGAAGAATGTCCTTTGGAAGTATAGAATTTCTTAGATAAAAATGGACACATTTCGACTTGGATACTTATTAAGGGGAGAGGATGGTATTTTTTGGTGAAAAATGAGTAAATTTTCAAAATAAAATCTTTAAAATACTCTGTGATATGTGTGGAAAGCAAAGCATAATATTTTGTGGGTACTTGTGCCCTTATCAGATGTTGAGACGCCATTTTTAAACTTCCTGCGTTATGGATTTTTAAATCACTCTCCAACTTTTATTGTTGTTTCCGGTAAATTGAATTAAAAAAAAAAAAATTTCTTTAAAATACTCTTTGATATGTGTTGAATGCATTGCATAACATTTTGTGGGTATTTTTGCCATTATCGGATGTTGAGACGCCATTTTTTAACTTCCTGCGCTATGGATTTTTAAATCACACGCCCACTTTTATCGTTTACGGTAACTTCATTTTTTTGCTACATTGCCAGACAAAAATGGATATAACTTCTGAACTATTAAAGATACATGTATCAAATTTAGAAAACACATTCTTTAGACTATTAGGAAACTTTTCTCTGTAATAGAATTTTGTTAATTGATTTCATTTTAAAACTACGTCCGTTTGTTTGCAAGAAAGGAAATCAGAAAAGTGTTATTAAATTGTAATTGTTTATTTTACAAACATAGGGACAATTATCAAAATTCTGTTACAGACAGTTTGTAGAGCATGCTTTTGCAAGTACATTGCAAAAACTGGATGAATCTACCTTTAAAAATGGTTTAGATATATCGGTTTTAGTAAAATCCTGCATTGGGTATATTTTTTCAAATCTGGGCCCCCAAAATATTTTTTTTTTTCAAAATATTTATTTTTGGTTGAGTTGCTACAGCTATGAGCTCTCTACATACAAAAAAATAATATTTTACACCAAATAGGAAAAAGTTAAAAAAAAAATACCATCCTCTCCCCTTAAAACTTACAAAACCGAAGAAAAAACTCGAGGTGCTTAAGCCTATATTCTTTGTATTCTGTGCAGTATACAATTTTAGTCATTTACATCGCAAGCTAGGTATAGAGCGTAGAAGCTCGTTAGGAAATCTTCGCTAAGGTTTTAAAACAAAGACAAGACATAATAACCATTTCACAAGCCAGAATGGAAGCAAATATGGGACCTTGTATTGAATATTAGTAAGATAGGCATTCAAATTTAATACGTTTCCCATAATAAGCTTCTGAAAAGGGATCAGGTACAAGACCTCATTTAAGCAGACTCGGGGATGTGTGTAACAGACACAATACCCTGAACGATGTTCAACCCCCCACAACCCCCAGTTAATGTTGCAATTTGCCTGGATGTAACGACTTCGCTACGACCAATATCCCAAGCCTGAGCGAATAAAGAGAGCGTTGTTGCCAAGTTGTCTCTTCATATAACAATTCTCCGCGTCGGGCCATAACTATACACGGCATTGCAAAGGCAGTTAATATGGTGCTTGGTTGTTCTGATTGGAGGAGAGGCTGTTGTAAGGCGAATACTGGGAGTTATGTGGCTAACACAGTGTTGGATATTACCTATTAGTCTTGTGTTCACGCTCTTGTCAGGGCACTATCTTCGCAAAATGTTTCTCCCCTTCCACCAATACCAGGGTCAGTTAACACATTTACTGTCTGAGAAAACAGCATTGGTTACGATTTAACTAACCAGTAGTTACCAAGCTATTTTCTATAAGATTTCATAACCACAGTAAGGGATAGGGAAAACCATTTTCGAATACACATCATACTCTATTTCTGCCCAAATTTGTAGGTAATGTTATTAACCAGTAATAAAGAGTTTTCTGAAAAGAAATAAATATTCAACCAAATAAGAATTTTTTGTCCAGTTGAGAACGCCTATAATAAAATAAAAGTTTATAGATCTAATTGAAGCTTAAAATAAAAAAAAAAGAACCATAGTCAGAAAAATGAAAATTTAAGATATTAAGCATGTGGTAAGCGTATTGCAGCGGCCATGTACTGAATTAATTGTTACTTACTTACTTACTTACATACTTACTTACTTACTGGCTTTTTTTAAGGAACCCGGAGGTTCATTGCCACCCTCACATAAGCCCGCCATTGGCCCTATCCTGAGCAAGATTAATCCATTCTCTATCATCATATCCCACCTCCCTCAAATCTATTTTAATATTATCCTCCCATCTACGTCTCGTCCTCCCTAAAGATCTTTTTCCCTCCGGCCTCCCAACTAACACTCTATATCCATTTCTGGATTCGCCCATACGTGCTACATGCCATGCCCATCTCAAACGTCTGGATTTAATGTTCCTAATTATGTCAGGTGAAGAATACAATGCGTGCAGTTCTGCGTTGTGTAACTTTCTCCATTCTCCTGTAACTTCATCCCTCTTAGCCTCAAATATTTTCCTAAGCACCTTATTCTCAAACACCTTAACCTATGTTCCTCTCTCAAAGTGAGAGTCCAAGTTTCACAACCATAAAGAACAACCGGTAATATAACTGTTTTATAAATTCTAACTTTCACATTTTTCGACAGCAGACTGGATGATACAAGTTTCTCAACCGATTAATAACAAGCATTTCCCATATTTATTCTGTGTTTAATTTCTTCCCGAATAACATTTATATTTGTTACTGTTGCTCCCAGATATTTGAATTTCTCTACTTCTTCAAAAGATAAATTTCCAATTTTTATATTTCCATTTCGTACAATATTCTCGTCAAGAGACATAATCATATACTTTGTCTTTTCGAGATTTACTTCCAAACCTATCGCTTTACTTGCTTCAAGTTAAATTTCCGTGTTTTCCCTAATCGTTTGTGGATTTTCTCCTAACATATTCACGTCATCTGCATAGACAAGCAGCTGATGTAGCCCGTTCAATTCCAAACCCTCTCTGTTATCTTGGACTTTTCTAATGGCATACTCTAGAGCAAAGTTAAAAAGTAAAGGAGATAGTGCATATCCTTGCTTCAGCCCACAGTGAATTGGAAAAGCATCTGACAGAAACTGACCTATACGAACTCTGCTGTACATTTCACTGAGACACATTTTAATTAATCGAACTAGTTTCTTGTGAATACCAAATTCCATAAGAATATCATATAAAACTTCCCTCTTAACCGAGTCATATGCCTTTTTGAAATCTATGAATAACTGATGCACTGTACCCTTATACTCCCATTTTTTCTCCATTATCTGTCGAATACAAAATATCTGGTCAATAGTTGACCTGTTACGCCTAAAACCACACTGATGATCCCCGATAATTTCATCTACATATGGAGTTAACTTTCTCAAAAGAATATTGGACAAAATTTTGTACGTCAACAAAAGTGATATTCCTCGAAAGTTACTACAGTTAGTCTTGTCCCCTTCTTAAAGATAGGTACGATTATGGACTCCTTCCATTGATCTGGTACAATTTCCTTTTCCCAAATAGCAAGTACAAGCTTATAAATTTCGTTAGATAATGCGCTTCCACCCTCTTGTATTAATTCTGCTGGAATTTGATCGATACCTGGAGACTTATAATTTTTCAGATTTTCTATCGCAATTTCGACTTCAGAAAGTGTGGGTTCGGGTATAAATGGCTCAGCAGTTTGTATTTCAATTTCGTCCCGATCATTCCTATTTGGCCTATGTATATTTAGTAGTTGTCCAAAATAGTTTTTCCATCTGTTCAGGATTGAATGAGCGTCTGCAAGCAAGTCACCATTCTCATCCTTGATCACGTTTACCCTTGCCTGATATCCATTCTTGAATTCCTTTATGCCCTTATATAAATCTCTAATATTTTTATTTTTACTATTTGTTTCTACGACATTCAGTTTTTCCTTCAAGTAATCTCTCTTTTTATTCCTAAGCGTACGATTTGCCTCCCGTCTTTTATTGAAATAATTATCTCTATTCGCCTCAACTGGATCCTGTAAGAACTTCAATTTTGCCTGTTTCCTTCTTTCTACTGCCATGCAACAATCTTCATCAAACCACGGTTTCTTTTTCTTAGTTTCATAATAACCTATGCTCTGCTCAGCTGCAATTTTGATATTATCTCGGATATTTTCCCACATGCTATTAACATCTAACTCTTCCTCAACTTCGTCGGAACTTGCTAATACGGCAAACCTATTTGAAATTTCGACCTGATAATATTGCTTAGTTTCCTCGTCCTTTAATTTCTGAATATTGAATCTTCTAATATTAACTTGTTGCTCTACTCGCTTCGCTACTCATAGTCTTTCTCTTAGTTCTCCAATTACCAAATAATGGTCCGAATTACAGTCTGCCCCCTGAAGGTTCGAATGTCTACTATACTAGTATGTCTGGCCTATATATATTGGCAATGAAACTTTTCACACATTGTTTTTTATTGGTTGAACTATCCGTGTAGAAAAGTGTTTCATTGGAAATATTGTTTGTATTTCATACAAAGAACCTCCTGTTAAAATTTGTGCACTCAAACCCCTAACATCCTGTATAACCACTTGTTACGTCATGTAAAGATAAATTGATATAATTATGTTGGCGCGAAAAAAGTGTCCAACGTACCTCTACATGCTCGGAACCTAGATTCCCCAGTAATTCTGTTTTCCTTCTATGAACTTGCATAACCAAAGAAAATAAAAACAGAACTGAGTTCCTATATTATGTTACAGGCATTACATTATCACTCCCGTTTCCTCAGTTACGGTCCCTCTGAAGTGTTTAAAGTTTTATTACATAGATCATTACAAATGCGTGATAGGAGTCAGGGATAAATTTACAGATAAGTAAAACTTTTTCTCTACCTTTCTTACCAGTGGATGTGGGATTATATTCCAAGCCGGTGTTGGGGGAGGGGGGAATAGAAATTAATCACGGTATACATGTGTTTTAATGCGGGGAGCGGGCCAACAAAGCTACTTTGTGTTTGGATAGATGCTTGCGGCGAGATATGGGCTTGCGTTCCTTGGAACCAGAAGCGAGACAGATGAAAACAATCGCCTTCCTAGATACCGTTATGATAGTGTTGCGGTCCAAAGCATACACGCCAAACAATGAGTCTCGTATCGTATGTTTCTCATATTGCTAATTAATTCGGAAGCAAGACAATCTAATAACAGATATTTAAGATGCTACTTGTTTACTGTTTTCTTTTTTTTTTTTTATTCTTTGTTTGTTCTTGGATTTGGTTATTGTTTTTGGTAAAGAGCTTTTGGAGGCATTTCCTTGCAATGCTAATGAATTCTCGTCATGTATTATATTTCCATTCTTTCTTTTAAATGCAAGTTTTGTTAATTTAAAGTAGCTGTTTTACACTCTGGTAACACAGAACTCTATATGCTTATCCTTCTTACCTTTCTCCCAGTTAGTCTTATTCTCTTTTCTTTATTTCTGTATTTCCTTTCCCATATTCATAGCCATCTTTATATTATTCTTCATCTTATATAGATTCAGTTGCTAGAAATTGGAACTCGCTACCGAGTGATGTAAGGGGTTGTTGGACAATAACTTCATTTAGGTCAAAATTACATAAATTCTTACATAACAGATTAACTGCTGATTAATATTTATTACATATAATGAAACTAACGTCTGTCCATTCTTATTATTATCATTAATTTCTCTAAATAGATTTACAAAACCTCTAACGACAATTACATTAATATTCTCATCATAGAAATATATTTTAGATTTATATATATATTTTTTTTTCTCCCTGTAACATAGTTCTAGTAAGCTTATATGAAATTAATTTCCACCATTTTACTAGCTATCTCAAATATTAATTTAATTATAATTGATTGAATTAAATTAGCTCATAAATTAAGTTACTACTTTACCTTATAGGTTTATCTAAATTTAAATAAATATGTAGTCTACTAGTCGTTAAAACTTAACTGAAGAATATTGCTGGAGAACCTTTTAAGTGTAGTGTAAATATTCGTAATTTAAATATGTATTGTATTGATAAAGGCTGGTTGAGTGGAAGAGAAGATCTTTTGGCCTTAACTCTGCCAGCGAAAATAAAACATTATTATTATTATTATTATTATTATTATTATTATTATTATTATATTCATTTCATCATTCCAATTTAATAATTTCCTATATTCCCTTTATTTTTTATTTTATATATATATTTATTTATTTATCTATCTATTTATTTATTTATCTACTTATTTATTTATTCATTTACTTATACAGTATACTTTATATTTATATTTCATATTTATACAGTAGGAACTTCGGTCCAAGGCTGAAACATGATAATAGATAAATTCCCAAACATACAATTTGCTAATGCTCCTTATTTAAAAAAATCTATTTAAAAATTGCTATTAACAGAGAAAACTTAAAGTTCAATTATTGTGATATGTGTTTTTTCTTTTTCTTTTTTTCTTTTATTACTTTTTATTCTGTTATTCAATAAAATGTCTTAACATTAACTTATGTGGAATGCCCCCGAGCACGAGTATGTAACTTACTCTTTCTGGGGGCGCTAGAGAGTTCTGATATTAAAAAATCAATATGTATCTTTGTTCTGGCAATAAAGTATTATTATTATTATTATTATTATTATTATTATTATTATTATTATTATTATTATTATTATTAACATTTTATTTCTCTTCTTCGACGTCATCTTCCCTAAATCTTATTGTCTGTTGAGTATCTCATTGTTTGGTATTAATATATTAATTTATTACGTATTTCCCGTTTAATTAATATTTTTCTGTTCTAAATGCATTATTATTTAGCCTCCCTATCTATCCTCTTTTATTCTCTTTATCCTAATTAGACTGTCTCCTTTCCTTCACTCTCTTTCCTATTGCATACTGCATATACCTTTCATGTATTATTATTATTATTATTATTATTATTATTATTACCATTATTATTATTACTGATGTTTTATATTGCAAATCAAAGTACATTTAGTACAAATGAGAACATTCATAATTTTTTATAGAAGACAAAAATCAGGTCTCCACCCACCCTCTGTTATTCTCAGTTGTTACATAAAAGGAGAATAAATATGAGAAATGCCTGTCATTATTCGGTTGAGAAGATTTTATCATCTAGTCTGCTGTCAAAAAATCTGAAAGTTAGAATTTATAAAACAGTTATATTACCGGTTGTTCTGTATGGTTGTGAAACTTGGACTCTCACTTTGAGAGAGGAACATAGGTTAAGGGTGTCTGAGAATACGGTGCTTAGGAAAATATTTGGGGCTAAGAGGGATGAAGTTACAGGAGAATGGAGAAAGTTACACAACACAGAATTGCACGCATTGTATTCTTCACCTGACATAATTAGGAACATTAAATCCAAACGTTTGAGATGGACAGGGCATGTAGCACGTATGGGCGAATCCAGAAATGCATATAGAGTGTTAGTTGGGAGGCCGGAGGGAAAAAGACCTTTAGGGAGGCCGAGACGTAGATGGGAAGATAATATTAAAATGGATTTGAAGGAGGTGGGATATGATGATAGAGGCTGGATTAATCTTGCTCAGGATAGGGACTAATGGTGGGCTTATGCGAGGGCGGCAATGAACCTCCGGTTCCTTAAAAGCCAGTAAGTAAGTAAGTTATATAAAAGGAGTCCACAAGTACTACGACAAGTATCCTGCCATTGGTGAGATTGACATCCGTCCCAGCGTCACTGCAGAATAGCACAAAAAGGTAAATATCCTGCGTGACGCAACGAACAAACATTTTCAATGTGTTTTGACGAAGTGTCCGATTTGACAAAGATTCTAACCACTATATCTCCGTAACCAAAGGCAGTAGAGTATTGATTTCCCTACTTAAATTAATCATATGAAGTCCTTCATCGTGTAGCGTTGTTTTTCGGAGGCATTTTTCGAACATCCTGTATATGTATTACATCCACCTGTAAAACCCCTTCAGGAATTATGCTTCTAGCCAAGTTTCCAAGCTAAGAAGCTGGCCCGTGATTAGAAGTTAGCACACCAAAACACGTCGTTGTATGTATATGAATATGTATGACGTCTGTGCATAATGAGGAAGAAGAAAGTTGGAAATGAAATTAGCTCCGAAGTGGACTGAAGGCTTCGGTCGGTCGGCGGAGGGATGTAATGGTTCGTGTTACAATTATATGTAAATAACGCTGGAGAACAATTAAAACAGAATCACCATAATCACCGCGTCGAAAAAGCTTGTTGCTCTACTTGTAAGCAGGTGAGGAACATCTTGCACACGGAACACATGTTCGTGTCCGGACTGCTCCATTCACGAAAACTCCAACGCTGTAAGAAATGACCAAAGTCTCTTATTGAGCCCTGGTCATCACGTGATTAGGCACTTGTTTATGTTCGCTAAATGTATCTAATTATGAGATTTAATTATTTACTTGTGTATTATTTTATTTATTTTAACATTCTTCTTTATTTCTTTATTTGTTATTCGTTTCTTATTTATTTATAGATTTATTTTACTTACGTATTTGTTTATTTGGTTTTTTCTTGCTTGACTGTTTGTTTCCTTCTTTATTTATTTGTGTATATATTTATTTACTTCTTCATATATTTATTTCCTTATTTATTTGTCTATTTATCGGTTAACCTATTAATCTAGTTATTTATGTAATTTTATTTATTAGTCATTTATTTAATTGTTTATTTTATTTTTGTGTTAATTTACGTATTTATTTCTTCGTTTGCTTGCTTGTTTGAATATTTGCTTGTGTATTTTTGTGCTTATTTATTTTTCTGCTTATGTGTGTAAGTATTTACGTATTTACGTATTAATGTATTTATTTATTTGTTTGTTTATCTATTTATGAATTCATCTCTTCATTAATTCATGTATTTAATCGTTTATGTATTTATATATTTATTTATTTTTTGTATTTCTTTGTTTGCCTACTTGCTTGTTAGCTTGCTTCTTTTACTGTTTGTTTATTTGTGTATTTATCTATCTTTTTGTTTATTTATCTATGTATGATTCATCTCTTCATTAATTCATTTATTTATCCGTTTATGTATTTGTATATTTATTTATTTATTTTATGTATTTCTTTGTTTGGCTGCTTGTTAACTTGCTTCTTTTACAGTTTATTTATTTATGTATTTATTTATTTATTCACGTATTTATTCACTTATTTATTTGTCAATTTATCGTCTTACCTATTAATAAGCCGCCGGCGTGGCTCAGTCGGTTAAGGCGCGTGCCTGCCGGTCTGAAGTTGCGTTCGGGCGCGGGTTCGATCCCCGCTTGGGCTGATTACCTGGTTGGGTTTTTTCCGAGGTTTTCCTCAACCGTAATGTGAATGCAAGGTAATCTATGGCGAATCCTCGGCCTCATTTCGCCAAATATCATCTCGCTATCACCAATCTCATCGACGCTAAATAACCTAGTAGTTGATACAGCGTCGTTAAATAACCAACTAAAAAACCTATTAATCTATTTATTTTTGTAATTTTATTTATTAGTTCTTTTATTTAATTGTTTATTTTATTTTTGTATTAATTTACGGATTTGTTTGTTCGTTTGCTTGCTTGTTTGACTATTTATTTATTTATTTATTTATTTATTCATGTACTTACGTATTTATGTATTTACGTATTCATATATTTATTTTTTTATTTATCTATTTATGAATTCATCTCTTTGTTAATTCATGTATTTATCCGCTTATCTATTTATATATTTATTTATTTTATGTATATCTTTGTTTGCCTACTTGCTTAGTAGCTTGCTTCTTTTACTATTTGTTTGATTACTTGTGTGTGAATGTGTGTGTATATATATTTATATAGTCTATTTAAATATTTATGTATTTACATATTAATGTACTTATCTCACTGTAGTTATCAGTTTATCAATCAATTCAAAAATTTTCCAATTCAAAAATTATTCCATTCATCAGCTCATCAATCCATCCAACCATTCATTCGTCTTTATTTATTTATTTATTTATTTATTTATTTATTTATTTATTTATTTATTTATTTATTTATTTATTTATTTATTATTTCGGAGTTAAGGCCATCAGATCTTCTCTTTCAATCAGCCAGAAGCAAACGAATACAGTACTATGCAATTTATGAACTTAATTGAAGTACTTAAGACATGCAACAGTTAAGATAAGATTCGACGCTCCGTGGAAGACACAAATGTGGGTATCGAATTCAGCTTAAGGCACTGCTGTCTGTTGCCAGAGTGATGTCTTGAGGGACATCTAACCGTAACCCTTACACTATGTTGTGAGGACTCCACAGAATTTGGCTCCTTCATCTTTATTATTGGTTTATTTTACGACGCTTTATCAGCTAAGATGGTTATCTAGCGTCTGAGTGAAATGAATATGTGTATATTGTGGTGTAATAGAGACTGTATCAATAACAATTGATTCCAGGATCTTCACGTTTCCATGGAATCATACTAATTGTTTCTTAAACAATTTCAGTCCTTTTGTTGCCATGACGATTGTCTCATTTAGCACACACAAATTTCGACACAAATGTAAATAAAGAGCGGGGAAACCCTGAACCAAATCTTAAGTCCCTACTTTGCCACGGAGGAATTTTCAGTTGGGAATAATTCTTTGGACATAGTGGTGTGAATTTCTTTGGTGGTGTCACCGTGGACACATGAGAACTTTTGCTTGTTTGCGAGGTTTACAACCTTACAACAAGACTCAGGTCGTTGACTATGGAGTTTCGAGTTCCAGGCATTCAGGAGACACGCGAAAACACGTTGCATGCCAATTAAAGAATTAACCAATTACTGAAAACCACCAGCAGACGGTATAATAACTTAAGTATCGCTAATGCTGTAATTTGAAGGCGCTCCCAAGTCGGGGGCCGTATCTCACGTCACAATCTCACAGGTGTATCTCACATATGATTGACATGAGATGCGATAACAGCACAAAGTATACACCATGTAAGAAAGAAACCTGCGTCAAATATTTCCATCTGAACGATTTCAGTAAAAAAAAAAATCGTGAAGAGTGGCTGAAATTGTTATGCATGGGGAGCTGGTGAAGGAAATGGATGCTATTATTTTGGGTCACAGAATCATATCTTCTCATCTGTTCCGTTTTAAAATCGAAGAAATTTAGCGTTTTCATCGTTGAGCGATAATTAGTCAACTCGACATTTAAAAGACTTAATAAAAGTAACTGAATCTCTGCTACATCGAAGGTAAGAATAGATAAATTAAATTGTCATTTTCCTTTTCCCGTTTTTCTAAGGCTGAGGAGGAAAATTACGTATTGTACCATGAAGAAAATTTATGCATCTTGATTACACAACTTTTAACACTGTATCACTTCGGAATATGTCTGGTATACATAACAAATAGGCTACAATCAAATACATAACACAAGAAAACGAATACAACCCTAACATAATAGACAACATGACACGTAAGACAAAACATAATCACAAAAAACATAAGAATACAACACAAACACAAGAACACAAAAAATACATCACACTAACATACGAAAACAAAAACACACACAAAATTCCAACCTCATTCAAGAAATTAAATTAAAACATCGCATACAGAACAAATAACACTCTACAAAAACATCTCAACACACAAACAACACAAACAAACAAATACAATCACACAGGCGTACACAAACTCAAATGTAACACCTGCAACAACTTCTACATAGGACAGACAGGCAGATCATTTCAAACACGTTACAAAGAACACATCACAGCCATAAAAAAATTACAAAACACCTCCACATATGCAGAACACATCACAAATGCTAACCACACCCACAGAGACATCAACACAGACATGGAAATACTACACATCCAACCAAAAAGCCAGAAACTCAACACACTAGAACAATATGAAATATACAGACACACAAAAACACACCCCAACGAAATTCTCAACACATAACTCAACTTCAAAACACACACACACACTCTTTGACTCTACACTATACCACAGAAACACACCCTCACAGGAAACAGAACAAGTGGCGCCAAGAGCAACAACGACCAGTTCTGAAGATGACCCATAAATAGGTCGAAACATGTAAACGAGGTACGTTGAAATTTAACACAGGAAAGTCTTACCATACATATTCCGAAGAAAATTTATTTCGAGATTGTTACGAAAATACACGTTCTCAGCATCCCTGATACAGATAAATTGGTTATGGGTAAACGTGTGTCAGCTTGTAGCCTCTATTGCGATTTCTTTTAAACCAGGTAACCTTCTTTGCGGAAAACATTGACGGTACATCTTCTTGCCTCACTTGAATTACGACGACTTTCTCCATAAATTAATATCATATATTCCTAAACTATGAATGACATTGCAAGTTGTTTATCGAATACCCTGTACTGAACTGTCATTCGCTGGGCAGTAAACCTATGGACAGGGAGATTGAACTCAGCTGACTCGTACTTACGTCTGTGCAGAGTACTGCTTGCTGAACACGTTGCCATGTCTCACGCCAGAATATTAACAAATTTAAGCATGCAATTTTATTTAATTTCACGAAAACGTAATAGAACACACAAATATGTATTTAAACTAATATTAACTCTTTACTAGATAAACCTACTGACGTAATTGTTTTCTTAATTTTACTAACGATATAGGTAAGCAGTGTAACTCAAATAAAATAAGAGACGAAATATTTTTTTCTGGGAAAACTATCAAGTTTTGATCCTATGTTGTATGGACATTTTTTTGATCCGATGACTGTGAAAAGGACGGCACTTATGGCCGTATTCATAGGCGAGACTTTAGATGAAGACTTTCCAAAGTCGACTTTCATAGTAAAGTTTAACTTTGTTAAAAGTCCTATTCATAGACAATACTTCTGAGACTTTGACTTTGACTTTGACTTTGACTTTGGTGAGTCGAGATTTGACGTTCGTGTTCTAATGTTAGCAATCAAAATCACTGCTTTCTAAACGAATTAAATTAATAGACAGTTGAAATAGAGTAGGCATTGCCACAATCAAAGCCATTTTTAGAGTCACAAATCAATGAAACAATTGAACATCGATACATGCTAAGCGATTGTTAGCCGTTCTTACAGCTTTACATAAGAATATTAATTATTATTCAAGGGCTTAGTGTGAAATTAACGTAAGTACAAAAACTGACATTTTTAGATAATTACACCAATCGATAATAATTTGTTCTTCTACTTGGTCACAAGAAATTGTAACTCAGTTCCAAACAGTCTTGTACAGGGACATTATTTTATTTTTACTAACATTTTTAATATTAACCAGGCTTAACCTTTGGATTAATGACTCAGACCCGGAAACACCGTTTGCTACCTCCTTCCACGACTGGAGTTCGATGATACTGACATAAAATACAAGCAAATCACTTTACTAGATATAGGAGGGAAGAAAAGTAGTTCATCCATTTAGGCCTACGTAAAGTAGGAAATAGGCTATCGCGATTTTGAATGTGATAATTTTCATTAGCTTTTCTTTAATCAAAATACAGTACAGTATTAACAATAAGTGTTTTTACTCACGAACTGAGTTATCCATGCGAACATATTCATTATGCAGTGTATATTATACTGTCTACAGCACATTAGCGTACAATACAGAGAATGAAGTTAAATTGAAAAATAATCTAAATATGGATATTTAAACACATTTTTGAAAATGGTGGCCGTTCATTTCGATACAGGCTTCAGTTCTTTTGTGCCTATTATTGCACTACAGACTATTGCATCTAATTCCAATTACCAGTTTCGTGCTTCATACTTAGTAACTCATGTTGAAATAATTCTGTACCTACTCTATAAAAGAGTACCTTACGTATTGTAAATTCAGTCTTCACTTCTGCCCGACCCGCACAGATAAAATTACTCAGACATGCTATCTACTGTCCGTCCAAGTGGTTATGTCGCAGGATCGTAGAAAGGGCGGAAATCACGTGACAGTTAATTACTTAACGAGGCCCTTTTATTTAAGTTATTTTAAACAGTTGCATAATATTACGTAGACGTCCAATTAATTCCTAACAGAAATTAATGTTTTCAGAAAAGCGCTAAGAAAGCCCAGCCACTAGTCTTTACAGTGGAGCGAGCAGAAGCAGGTGGGGGAATTCGGGATGCGACGTAAGCAAACGGACGACAGTACCTGTGCGAAAATATGATTCAATATTGAAAGTTTTTGTCACTGGGAAACGATAACATATTTCTGAAACGTACTATACTCACTAACTCAGTAATGCGGCCTTGTTTCTGTGTGCAGGACAGTTGGAACTTCGTTACTAGAAGGGGTGGGAGTGAAGTACATTCAAAACTCAGTACAATAAAAGTTGAAGTAAAAATAAAATGATGTCCCTGTATATACCATAGTTCATAACTACAAAACATGATGGTTTAGTTCATCTGAAATAGTATTGCCTGTTAAGAATTTTCTTGTGAATGAAACATCGATTGTAGTTACGTTAGTTTTACATGAAGCCCTCAAAATGTTTCATTATAAAATAATTTTATTCTGAATATGTGGAAGATAAGAATGTGCAACTAATGACAAAGTATGAGAGAGACATTATTATTCTGCTGACAGTTGGTAGAGTTATTTCCTGCATGTCTGTAGAAACTACTTAAAATTATTTGAAATCAATATGCAGACGACCCAAGGATTATAAATTAACTGCATATCCAACTGTAGCTTATTACCTATCCCCCATAGAATTAAATGAGCCGTTCAGAGCAAAAGTGGTGTAAGTCAAAAATTGGGTAATGAAGTTTAAAGTAAATAGTTTTTAAAATGCAACGCAAAGTAGCAATTAATATGTCCTTCTTGCTATCCACTGACTACTAATAGTTCAAATAAAATGAATATTAATTGCTACTTTGCGCTGTATTTTACAGAATGTTTACTTTAATCCTCATTACTAATTTTTAAATAAAAATAATAAACCAAAAAGCGTCCTTAAACATAAATACTACCTATAGAATAAATCTACATTCAAAGATTCTAAATCCATTGTACTTATCTGCCAAAATAGTAAAAATTAATAATAATCATAAACAAAAAATTATTCCAAATATCTGGTCCTCACTTACACCACTTCTGCTCTGAACGACTCAAATAGTCAAAATCAATATTAAGCTATCAATCCTTACGTATAGCGTAAGATCGTGATGAAATAAGTTGCATTATTGGTGGAACAGATAATCCTCTTTGATTACTGTATTATTTATCAATGAATGTTGAAACATGACGAGGATATCTAATACCGTCTGTTTATCAAATCTATAGCTTGATTTGAATGTCATCATCATCATCATCATCATCATCATCATCATCATCATCTTCGTCTCGGCATAAGCCTTGTGGCTCGTTCCGTCTTCAAGAAAACTGATCCGACCATCTCATCCGTGGCCTGCCGACATTTCTTCTACCTACAGGTTTATATTTATTTATTATTTGTGGTATACGATCTTCATCCATTCTTTGTATATGATCTTGCCATCTTTGTCTGTATTCAATGATTGTTTCATTTAGACTCTGAATTTCTAATTCTTTTCTAATATCTTCATTTCTCTTTTTGTCTATGAGTTTATAACCTGCCACCTGTCTCAAAAATTTCATCTCAGCAGCCTCTATTTTCTTCTGTTGTGAGACAGTCAAGACCCAACTTTCACACCCATAAAGCAACGTTGGGATCGCCATTACTTTGTAAAGTTTTAACAGTGTTGCTCTATTACAATTTTTAAAAGTAATTGAATTTATAATCTATAATAATACGCTAAGGAACATGATCAGCTCTAATAATACACTCCATGTTATCAATATTCTCGGAAAAATTCAACAATTTTCCAAATATCAGCCATTTTCCTTATGTCCTCAAACGAAAGTCAAAGTCGAAGTCTAGATTTTCGGCGACTTCGAAGTAAAGTCACGATTGAAGTTTACTTTCGTCAAAGTGTCGACTGTGAATAGGAAAATGGTGACTTTGTACTTTCCAAAGTTAACTTTGGTCCCAAGTTTCGTCTATGAATACGACCCTTACAACCTGTATATTTTATTAACACCCTATATAGATGTCAAAATGTAACACGTTCCGGAAACCAGAATGTGAGTTCAGAGGTTGTCCGCTTTTACTCACTTTAATTTGCTATAAAATTGAAGTAGATACTGGAGTGATATCAGAATGATGTTGAAAGATCCAGCTAGCATTATGAGAAGAAAGCCAGTCACGATCCATATCTCACTACTCGTAAACTGATGCAAATTTCTACACTGATGCACGGAAGAGAAAGTTCGGAATAATAAGCACTCATAACTATGTAACTGAATACATGAAAATATACTTCTAAGAATGCAAAGTTTTGAGGTCTTCATTAGAACGGGGAATAACTTCAGTCAGGAGTGGAGATTCAAATATTGACTTCTTGCAGAGAAAAGAGTGTCATAAAATGAGGACATACTTTCAGGAGTTGGTAGAGCAGCTGGCTACGGACTGGAAGGTCCGGGGTTCGATCCCAGGTGGTGACAGGAATTTTTCTCGTTGCCAAACTTTCAGAACGGCCCCGAGGTTCACTCAGCCTCCTATAAAATTGAGTACCGGGTCTTTCCCGGGGGTAAAATGCGGTCAGAGCGTGGTGCCGACCACACCACCTCATTCTAGTGCCGGGGTCATGGAAAGCATGGGGCTCTACCTCCATGCCCCCCAAGTGCCTTCATGGCATGTTACGTGGATACCTTTACCTTTTTTACCTCCTTGACCCCACGCATTAAAAAAAATCGTTCGTACCTCCTTCAAAAAAAATTTATATAACTTTCCCCCCTCTCTCTGACTTTTATTTATTTTAGGTTAATGACACTCCTGTAAAATGAATAATTTCAAGGGAAAAATTGTTCCGGGGCCGGGTATCGATCCCGGGACCTCTGGTTGAACGTCAGCGCTCTGGCAACTGAGCTACCCGGGAACTCCACCCGACACCGTCTCAACTTTTCCCTTTATATCCACACAACTCGCGTGGGCTGACGAAACGCCAGAGACCCACATCGAGTGCACACAATCTCTGTGTGACTTGGAAAGATGTGATTTTCTAATATTTACACAGTGACGTAAATAAATGCAAATCTAGTCTTTCCAAGTCACACAGAGATTGTGTGCACTCGATGTGGGTCTCTGGCGTTTCGTCAGCCCACGCGAGTTGAGACGGTGTCGGGTGGAGTTCCCGGGTAGCTCAGTTGCCAGAGCGCTGGTACGTTCAACCAGAGGTCCCGGGATCGATACCCGGCCCCGGAACAATTTTTCCCTTGAAATTATTCAAATCTGCTTTACAGGAAGCTTTACCCGAAAGACTAGATTTGCACTCCTGTAAAATATTTCTCGTCTATCATTTTTAGTATCTGAAATATTGATTTAATTATATCTAGTACCGCGGGGTCAAAATTGACCCCAAAACGATATTTTCTGTGGTTTATAATTTATTGCGGACAAACATCTCGTAATTAACTCTTGGGCTACCTAGTGGCAGATTATGACACTCTTTACACATGTTCTTATTTTTTTCGGTCAGATCTTGCTAGTACAGTACTTCAGCGATTATATGCGTTTGTTTTGCGGTCTGATGAGCGACGTCACTATGGCTGTTGTAGGTCTAAATCTGCCCGATCATGAAGTATGCAAAATTCTGTTAGAATAAAATGATGATGCGAAACATTGAGATGCTACGTTGTTGACGAACGATAACCAGAGCCTTTCTGGTGACGATGGGGAGGTTGATGTCATCGAAAGTCTTGAAGACGGTGATGCTTCGAGTAGTAATTGTGCATCAAGTATCGAGTCCTCGTATGACGGTAAGGATGAAAATTTTGACTGTTGCTGTCCAACGAATTTTAAAGTCATGGTCACTGGCGTAGCTCAGACAGTAGTGCGTTTGCCTGCTGATCCGGAGTAGCGCTCGAGCGTCGGTTCGATTCCCGCTTCCGCTGATAACCTGGTTGGATTTTTCCCGAGGTTTTCACCAACCCCAAGGCGAATGTCAGGTAATCTATGGCGAATCCTCTGTCTCATCTCGTCAAATATCATTTCGCTATCACTAATTCCATCGACGCTAAGTAACCCAGTAGTTGATACAACATCGTTAAATAACGAAGTAGGGTACCAAAAAAAGTAAGTCATATACTTATTGTATAGATTAATGTCCTAAAATAGAATAAAGACTTCCAGTTTATCAGCGCTCGCGCGTGTCCCTATCACTAGGTGCTCTCGGGTTCAATTCCCAGTGTTGACTAAAATAATAATTGTGATGGATAAAATCGGAAGAATAGGACTCTTATCGGGGCACTTCTGTTGACCGAAAACATTCAAGCAAGTGTTCAAGTTGTGCAAAATTTTATGTTTATGTCTTCCCAAAGGGTTCATATTGTACTTTATCTAAAAATTTAAAACAATATTTTGTGAGACCTTACCGCGTATAATGACAAATTCTGTGTCGTCTTCAAGACAACGGATTCTTTGTTAAATCTGTCATCGCCTCAGAAAGTTTTGGCGCGTTTCCTTGCTTTTATATAGTGCATTAGCCATAAACAATAAGAAAAACGCGACGCAAATTAAAACGTCAACCGCATTTCCTATGTAAATTTATATTGGGTACTTTAAAACAAGAAAGACATAAATTCGTGTTCATTCTTCAAGCGTACTGTATCCACAAAATGCTTCCTATAACAACATGCGTAGTATAGAGAGATGGAATCTCTCTACTTTAAGAAGAACAGGAATAAAAAAGGGCCATTGCTCCATACACGTGTTATCAGATCGTGACACGCTCCAAGAATTCACATTTTGCGTATAAGGACTGTTATCGTTTCTAATTAATGGAATATAGTAATTAACATATATATGTGGGACATGGTGTTTGAACATGCTTGATGTGAGAATACGGGGGGACATGCGACTTGGGATCTGTTCAGGAGAGAGCAAGAAATGGCAATCAAGCACCATATCGCTAGTTTGGCAGTAATAAGACTGTCCTAATTAAAACATTACGCAGTCACTTCCTGGGTTCTGTTCCCAATCTTGGAACGACTTTCAAGTGTTTTGTCTTGTACTTTTATCGCTGCAACTGGTTGCTTGTTTCATACGGTGTATGAAAATTTAATAACTGTATTGTATTGAGTGAGAAAAATTTTCCTACTGAAAACTATAGCACCGGTGAGCGCCCAGCATTCCTAGGAAAGTAGGACGTTATACCAGAGCCTAGTATTGTACAGTCAAGAAGCTTGGAAAGATTTTTTGCATTTCTCGCGATAGTTGCCAGCCGCTTGGAGCGCTGTGAGCACTAGGAACAATAGACTGTACCACTGCCACCGTGATCTAATACAGGCCGTAAAGCAGACCATGTGATTCGCTTAACCCGATCACGAAGGGCGGCGTTTCAACCATATAAATTATTTGGAATGCATAAAGAGTAACATTATATTTCTCTAAAATGTAGTGTATAAAAGGCTTAAATGTTTCGATTCTTATTATTATTCGAGAACAGAATATTCGATTCTGCCCGACAAAGGAAAAATAATGATAAGCTGGAGAAAACATAGGGAATATAAAGAAACAATGAAACAATGGAAGACAAAAAAGGAAGGCCGAAAGAACGAAATTGGAAAACTAAAGGAAGAGACAAACAAAATCAAGAAAAGTGTGGTGATGAAAAGAAAGTAAAGAAAGAAGAAGAAAACGGAGAGAAAATCTGAAGACAGATAATCAGAAAGTTAGAAAGGGAGAAGATAAATGAAAGGGAATATGAAGATAGACTGCAGAATTAAGAAAGGAGAGGGAAAAGAATAGGAAGAAATTTTAATGAAGAGAAAAAGATTTGAAAAAATAGAATGAGAATATATGAGTGAATAAATGGGCGATTGATTAATTGATTGATTCATTCATTCTCATTGATGGATGAATGAATAAATGGACGGATGAATGAACCGATGGATGAAGAAATGGCTCCCCTAATGAATGAATGAATGTAAGCATGAATGAATGAAAGAATTGATGGGTTAATGAACGAACGGGTGGATGAATAAATGGCTGCATTAATGAATGGATGGATGAATAGTGGCTGGATTAAGGATTAAATAAGTGAATGAATAAATAGACGGATTAATGAACGAACGGATGGATGAATAAATGGCTGCATTAATGAATGGATGGATGAATAAACGGCTACATTAAGGATTAAATAAGTGAATGAATAAATGGACGGATTAATGAATGAATGCGTGGATGAATAAACGGCTAGATTAAGGATAAAATAAGTGAATGAATAATGAACGGATTAATGAATGAATGGGTGGATGAATAAACGGCTGAGATTAAGGATTAAATAAGTAAATGAATAAAGAACGGATTAATGAATGAATGGGTGGATGAATAAATGGCTGGATTAAGGATTAAATAATTGAATGAATAAATGTATGGATTAATGAATGAATGGTTGTATGGATGGATGAATAAATAGCTGGATTAAGGATTAAATAATTGAATGAATAAATGGATGGATTAATGAATGAATGGATGTATGGATGGATGGATAAATGGCTGGATTAAATAATTGAATGAATAAATGCATGGATTAATGAATGCGTGGATGGATGGATGGATGAATAAATGGCTGGATTAAGGATTAAATAATTGAATGAATAAATGGATGGATTAATGAATGAATGGATGTATGGATGGATGGATAGATGGCTGGATTAGGGATTAAATAATTGAATGAATAAATGTATGGATTAATGAATGAATGGTTGTATGGATGGATGAATAAATGGCTGGATTAAGGATTAAATAATTGAATGAATAAACGCATGGATTAATGAATGCATGGGTGGATAGATGGGTGAATAAATGGCTGGATTAAGGATAAAATAATTGAATGAATAAATGCATGGATTAATGAATGAATGGTTGTATGGATGGATGAATAAATGGCTGGATTAAGGATTAAATAATTTTATGAATAAACGCATGGATTAATGAATGCATGGGTGGATGGATGGATGAATAAATGGCTGGATTAAGGATTAAATAATTGAATGAATAAATGTATGGATTAATGAATGAATGGTTGTATGGATGGATGAATAAATGGCTGGATTAAGGATTAAATAATTGAATGAATAAACGCATGGATTAATGAATGCATGAGTGGATGGATGGATGAATAAATGGCTGGATTAAGGATTAAATAATTGAATGAATAAATGGATGGATTAATGAATGAATGGATGTATGGATGGATGGATAAATGGCTGGATTAAGGATTAAATAATTGAATGAATAAATGGACGGATTAATGAATGAATGGATGTATGTATGGATGGATGGATGTTTAAATGGCTGGATTAAGGATTAAATAAGTGAATGAATAAATGGCTAGATTAAGGATTAAATAAATGAATGAATAGTGAGCGGATTAATGAACGGATGGATGGATGGATGGATGGATAAATGGCTGGATTAAAGATTAAATAAATGAATGAATAGTGAGCGGATTAATGAACGAATGCATGAATGGATTAAATATTAAATAAATGAATGAATAAACGGATGGATGGATTAATGAATGAATGAATAGATGGATGAATAAATAAATGGCTGGATTAAGGATTAAATAAATGAATGAATAAATGGACGGATTAATGAACGAATGGGTGAATGAATAAATGGCTGAATTAAGAACTAAATGAATGAATGAATAAGTGGACGGATTAATGAACGAATGGATGGGTTAATAAATGGCTGGATTAAGGATTAAATGAATGAATGAATGAATGAATGCAAAGTTCAAGGATCTTGTGTTAAAAAGGAGGCACTAAATCTTGGAGTGAAGACCCACCTTGACATCGTTCAGGTAGCCAAAAGTGTTGATGTTCGCTGCTCGGCCTGTTCGTGTACCAGGGCGATAAATAAGGCTGCAAGGTGTGGTCGCCGACCGGCAGGCTGGATGGAGACAGTTTTTGTGGCTGTAATCAACGGAAGTGAGGCAGCGATCCTGACCTCATGCACACATCCCGAAGGTCTCCACTGAGTATCCCTAGCAAAAGTGTCAGATTCCAATATCGTTAAGTCCAACTTGTATTTATGATGCTAAGTTGTAGTAGTTCAGCAGCCCCGATTCTCCTTCTATTATTCTAATAAACGCGACGGACGGCTACGCATCACATGGACCGGAGATTGATGCCAGATATACGGTATTATAAATGAAGTGAAACGGAACGTGCTTCATTACTTCACACGAACTATATATCAAGACATTATGAGCAATTTTGTTGTCAATGATTTTGATAAAAGATATTCCCTTTATATTCCGATTGCCTTTTACCCCTGAGAAAGAACCGATACTTTCAATTTGACAGGAGATCGAATGAACATCGGGGCCGTTCTGGAAGTTTCAGCAATGAGATAAGTCCCACCATTATTTGGTATTGAACCCGGGACCTTCCAGTCCGCAATCAATTTCTCTACAAACTGAGTACACCAAAAATATACAGTGTTAAAAAGGGTCTAACATTTTGAGGAATGATGTTCAATAAAATGAGTCCTAAAGCTAATAGTTTTTACGAAAAACGTACTTCAAAACCCGTTGTATTGTACTAGTACATTGTAAAACCCTTCTGTATATATTTTAACTAGACTGTGACAATTAAGTCTTTGTAGTACTATTAAGATACTTTGACATATTGCTTATTCTAGCTGTGAAGCGATGTACAAATACCATTGGAATGTAAAATATAAATACAATAAAATACTATACAATACTTCTGATTTTATTTCCTTCCCTCCATCTTCTTCCACATTTCTATCTTTTTACTGTACATCATTTCCTTTCCCTTTTTATATCATTTTTCTTACTCCTTCTTTTATTTTCTTGTTTTTCACTATTTTATAGTCTTCTTTTCTACTTCATTTCTCCTCAAATTGATCTTTTCACACTGTTTTATTTCGTTGTTTTTCATTATTTTACAATTTTTTTCAACCTCATTCCTCTTCATATTTATCTTTTGACCCTGTTTTATATTCATGTTTTTCATTATTTTCCAGTTTTCTTTTCAACCTCATTCCTCTTCATATTTATCTTTTCACCCTGTTTTATTTCGTTGTTTTTCATTATTTTACAGTTTTCTTTTCAACCTTATTCCTCTTCATATTTATCTTTTCACCCTGTTTTATTTTCTTGTTTTTCATTATTTTATAGTTTCTTTCAACCTCATTCCTCTCATATTTATCTTTCACCCTGTTTTATTTTCTTGTTTTTCACTATTTTATAGTCTTCTTTTCAACCTCATTTCTCCTCATATTTATCTTTCACCCTGTTTTATTTTCTTCTTTTCACTATTTTATAGTCTTCTTTTCAACCTCATTTCCTCCTCATATTTATCTTTCACCCTGTTTTATTTTCTTGTTTTTCACTATTTTATAGTCTTCTTTCAACCTCATTTCTCCTCATATTTATCTTTCACCCTGTTTTATTTTCTTCTTTTTCACTATTTTATAGTCTTCTTTTCACCTCATTTCTTCTCACATTTATCTTTCACCCTGTTTTATTTTCTTGTTTTTCACTATTTTACAGTCTCCTTTTCAACCTCATTTCTCCTCATACTTATTTTTCACCCTGTTTTATTTTCTTGTTTTTCACTATTTTATAGTCTTCTTTTCAACCTCATTCCTCTTCATATTTATCTTTTCACCCTGTTTTATTTCGTTGTTTTTCATTATTTTACAGTTTTCTTTTCAACCTCATTCCTCCTCATATTTATCTTTTCACCCTGTTTTATTTTCTTGTTTTTCACTATTTTATAGTCTTCTTTCAACCTCATTCCTCCTCATATTTATCTTTCACCCTGTTTTATTTTCTTGTTTTTCACTATTTTATAGTCTTCTTTTCAACCTCATTTCTCCTCATATTTATCTTTCACCCTGTTTTATTTTCTTGTTTTTCACTATTTTATAGTCTTCTTTTCAACCTCATTTCTCCTCATATTTATCTTTCACCCTGTTTTATTTTCTTGTTTTTCACTATTTTATAGTCTTCTTTTCAACCTCATTTCTCCTCATATTTATCTTTCACCCTGTTTTATTTTCTTGTTTTTCATTTTTTATAGTCTTCTTTTCAACCTCATTTCTCCTCATATTTATCTTTCACCTGTTTTATTTTCTTCTTTTTCACTATTTTATAGTCTTCTTTTCAACCTCATTTCTCCTCATATTTATCTTTCACCCTGTTTTATTTTCTTGTTTTTCACTATTTTATAGTCTTCTTTTCAACCTCATTTCTCCTCATATTTATCTTTCACCCTGTTTTATTTTCTTGTTTTTCACTATTTTATAGTCTTCTTTTCAACCTCATTTCTCCTCATATTTAGCTTTCATCCTGTTTTATTTTCTTGTTTTTCACTATTTTACAGTCTTCTTTCAACTCATTCCTCCTCATATTTATCTTTCACCCTGTTTTATTTTCTTGTTTTTCACTATTTTATAGTCTTCTTTTCAACCTCATTTCTCCTCATATTTATCTTTCACCCTGTTTTATTTTCTTGTTTTTCACTATTTTATAGTCTTCTTCTCAACCTCATTCCTCCTCATATTTATCTTTTCACCCTGTTTTATTTTCTTGTTTTTCACTATTTTATAGTCTTCTTTTCAACCTCATTTCTCCTGATATTTATCTTTCACCCTGTTTTATTTTCTTATTTTTCACTATTTTATAGTCTTCTTTTCAAACTCATTTCTCCTCATATTTATCTTCCACCCTGTTTTATTTTCTCGTTTTTCACTATTTTATAGTCTTCTTTTCAACCTCATTCCTCCTCATATTTATCTTTCACCCTGTTTTATTTTCTTGTTTTTCACTATTTTATAGTCTTCTTTTCAACCTCATTTCTCCTCATATTTATCTTTTCACCCTGTCCATTCTTCTTCTTCTTCTTCTTCTTCTTCTTCTTCCTTCAGTGACTGCAATGTTTTAGAAGCCAAGTTCTAGGATTTCTCCACGACTTCACCTGTACGTACCAAAGGTAGGCGTGCAGAGTTCTTCCTCTCAATATTTCAAGGCTAGGAGCAGCTGGCAGCGGGTGTTGCTGTTAATTGATATCGAGATGGTATCGCACGCCCGGCCTCTTAATTATACAGCAACACCACGACCCACACGGAGGACAGCCACAGAATGTTCCACAAACTAAGTTCCTTTTACTATATAACGATTCTACAGTAGTCACAAGATGCTGAAATTGAGAAATTATGTAAACGATGAAGAAATAAATAATTAAATAAATAAATAAATAAATAATAATAATAATAATAATAATAATAATAATAATAATAATAATAACAATAATACCTTTTCTTAAGAAGGGGACAAGACTGACTGTTGTAACTTTTGAGGAATATCATTTTTGTTGACGTCGTAAAAAATTTTTTTCCAATATTCTTTTCAGAAGACTAACTCCCTACGTAGATGAAATTATTGGGGATCATCAGTGAGGTTTTAGGCGTAACAGATCGACTGCTGATAAGATTCTTTGCATTCGACAGATATTGGAGAATAATGGGAGTAAAGTACATCAGTTATTCATAGATTTCAAAAAAACATATGATTCGGTTAAGAGAGAAGTTTTATATAATATCATTATTGAATTTGGTATTCCCAAGAAACTAGTATGATTAATTAAAATGTGTCTCAGCGAAACTTACAGCAGAGACCATATAGGCCAGTTTCTACCTGATGCTTTTCCAATTCACTGCGGGCTAAAGCAGGGAGATGCACTTTTTAACTTCGCTCTAGATATGCCATTAGGAAAGTTCAGGATAACACAGATGGGTTTGGAATTGAACGGGTTACATCTGCTTCTTGTCTATGTGGATGACGTGAATATATTGGGAGAAAATTCACAAACGATTAGGGAAAACACGGGAATTTTACTTGAAGCAAGTAAAGCGATAGGTTTGGAAGTAAATCCCGAAAAGACAAAGTACGCCTATATGAGTATGTCTCGTGACCAGAATATTGTACGAAATGAAAATTTGGAAATTGGAGATTTATCCTTCGAAGAGGTGGAAAAATTAAAATATCTTGGAGCAACAGTAACAAATATAAATGACACTCGGGAGGAAATTAAGCGCAGAATAAATATGGGAAATGACTGTTATTATTCGGTTGAAAAGCTTTTGTCATCTAGTCTGCTGTCAAAAAATCTGAAAGTTAGAATTTATAAAAACAGTTATATTACCGGTTGTTCTGTATGGTTGTGAAACTTGGACTCTTACTTTGAGAGAGGAACAGAGATTAAGGGTGTTTGATAATAAGGTTCTTAGGAAAATATTCGAGGCTAAGAGGAATCAAGTTACAGGATAATGGAGAAAGTTACACAACGCAGAACTGCACGCATTGTATTCTTAACCTGACATAATTAGGAACATTAAGTCCAGACGTTTGAGATGGGCAGGGCATATAGCACGTATGGGGAAATCCAGAAATGCATATAGAGTGTTAGTTGGGAGGCCGAAGGGAATAAGATCTTTGGGGATGCCGAGACGTAGATGGAAGGATAATATTAAAGTGGATTTGAGGGAGGTGGGATATGATGGTAGGGACTGGATTAATCTTGCTCAGGATAGGGACCGATGACGGGCTTATGTGAGGGCGGCAATGAACTAGTGGGTTCCTTAAGAGGTGTAAGTAAGTTTATTACTATTATCATTGTTGTTGTTATTATTATTATTATTATTATTATTATTATTATTATTATTATTATTATTATTATTATTACAGTTTATCATCCTATAGGGTGAGGATAAATGATAGCACTGCGACTATTTGAAAGAACTATTACTGTGTACCCCAGATGAGCCTACGTATTCTCAACCCACACTAGCCAAGGTTCTCCAAGTATCCAGGTTTCAAGCAGACAACCCAACTCGTCTCTAGACTAGACATTTCCGGATAAAGAATATTTTAGAAGTAATAGAAGAAGAAAGATTAAAATGGTTTCGTCATATAAAAGCACGTCAAATCATATTAAGGAAAACTTTATAGTAGGTGGTAGAGCGAAAAACAATGGTGGGACCAAAAGAGAAATGGGTGGACAGTTTTCGACATGAACTGACAGAGGGGGATGCAATACGTAGGCCTACTGTAGAATATTGAGGAAAAATAAAATTTGTTTTGGGTAAAAGAAAACTATTGTATTATTAAGCCTATTATTATTATTATTATTATTATTATTATTATTATTATTATTATTATTATTATTGAAAATTTCTTAACAAAATAATATTGCTGTTTAATATACTGTATATTTATACATGCTTTAATATCTATGGTCATATCACAGTCTACTATATAGGGTAAACATTGGTAATTTCGTGATAGTGGTTATTTCGTGATACTTTTTCTTTGCTCTTTCGTGAACTAACCAATGGTGTTACGAGTTTCAAATTTCCTCCAAGGGATTGCATATGGTGTCCGGTTTCCAGAAACATACAGGAATGCTTTGTGTGACTATTGCAGCTGCTTCAGTGAGCTTTTATGTTTGGAGAGAGCAAGTTAACGTCGATTTCTCAGGCGTAAAAATGTTGTGGATGTTTGTAATTACATTACAGGCTTATTACTAAAGGTAAGCATATGATATTTGGTACAAAGATTTATTGTATCTTCATGAAATTTTAGGAAATATTTTTGGAATTTTAGATACAGCTGTAGCCGCCATATAGGCTTAGCATTACTGATAGAAATCTTAGCTGTTTGAGGCGAAATTTTGTTGAGCATTAAGCGTTACATTATATACTATTTTAAAAATTATGTTACAATACGAATTTTAGAAATCTGAAGATAAGATGTGATAACAAAAAAGAAAAGGGGGACGCAATGGCTTCAGTGTAGCTTCTGTTTGATTTGTTATCACGCTAAGTGCCAATGATAAGTGCTAGATGACTTACTTGCAAGAAATGTGGCAGAAGATGAAACATGGCTCCACCATTTTGGACCGGAGACAGAGGCAGACAATGGAGTGGCATCATACAAATTCACCAAAGAAATAGAAATTCAAAAGTACACCTTCGGCAGGAAACGTTATGGCTACTGTGTTTTTCGATTCAGGAGGACTCTTGCTTGTGGACATCATGCCACACGGAACCACCATTAATTCTGACGGGTATGTGGCAACTCTCAAGAAACTTTATGCTCGACTGAGTCGTGTTAGACGACATCGGGAGAAGCAGGATGTTCTGCTATTGCACGACAACGCACAGCCATATGTCAATCACAAGACCACAGACCAGATCAGAAAATTCGGATGGACAACATTAAAATATCCGCCTTACAGTTCTGAACTGGCACCGTGCGGTTACCATCTCTTTGATAAACTGAAGGATCCCTTCACGGAACGAGGTTAGAAGATGACTTCCTTGTGCACGCTGCTAAAGAGTGGCTCAGAAGTGTTGGTCCAGACTTTTACTTTGCTGGTCTTAGGCCCTCGTTCCTAGGTTACGTAAAGCAGTTGAAAAGGACGGGGATTATGTGGAAAAGTGACATTTTGTTCCTAAGGGATGTATCTACATTCTGTGAAAATAGCAAAGCTGTAGGATAAAAATATAATTTTTAAACAAATGTTACGCATTACTTTGATTTGATTTGATTTTGATTTGAAACTTTTGGAGTTACCATAGTAATATAGGCTATAGTAAAGTCCGTAATAAACGTGTTCACCCTTTCAGGGCAAAGAAGATCCCTTTTCAATATTTTACTCTTATTTCATTCTTATTATGTGTTGATATATATTTCTATGTTTTCTTGCTATGAATATTAGACGGAATTACTATGTTTGAAGTCTTGTAACACTAAATGAGAATTTCATTTGACTTTAACGAATGTTTACACAATTCTTCTACCTCTCACGAAATTATCAATGTAATATCACGAAATTATCAAGGTTATCACGAAATAACCAACCTTTTAGCTTAAGTTGTAAAAGTGGTTTTTGGCACTGGTTCAAGAACGTGTCCAATCTTTCATGTCTCCAGATTTGTACAGCAAAGTATCGTCTTTTAGATGAAAAAATCGGAATAAGGATATATTTATAGATTTGCATTTTACATTAATTTTCATGAAATTATCACGAAATTACCAATGTTTACCCTACAGTCACGAAGCTTGAGTTTTGAGGGTGCTAGAAACAATAGACTGTGACGGTTCTATTTTGCATTGCCTGTAATGAGGCGATATTAGCGATCCTAGTGGTGAGCAACTATCTAATATTTGATATTTACTACGTATTGAGCTTCGCGACTGTATATACTAGACTGTGGTCATATCGCGTGTGTAGGATCTTTGGGTATAGGCTATCAGTATACAGTTGACTATAGATGACTTTATGTTTATATTATGTACTACAGATGGCTTGTGTTCATATAACTGATTTAGATCTCATTTTAATGTTGATGATATTGATTATTAAAACGACAATGAATCGTGGTATGTAATTTTTCAATCTGACATTTGCCTTTGTGGCAAGGAAATCATGAAAAAGCTGAGTCAGATTGGCAGCCCACGGGGTTTGAACCTGAGACCTCCCGAATGCGAGTCTCAAACATTACCGTCTAGCAACCTCGCTCTGTATTACCACAGTCTAGTATATACAGTCACGAAGCTTGAGTTGTTGAGGTTACTAGGAACAATAGACTGTGCAGGTACTATTTCGCATTGTCTGTAATGAGGCGATAGTAGCGATCCTAGTGGTTAGCAACTACTATGGATGCATATTTATTACATATTGAGCTTCGTGACTGTATATACTAGACTGTGGTATTATTGCACTTGTATAGGGGCTTACAGGATTATTGTGCTTTAATCTGAATAAATGATAGGGTAAACTAGGGTCTGTTGGACAGTCGGGCATGTTGGAAACTTTATATTAATGTGTTACCACGCCACTTGTGGGGCTAATTGACTTCTAGCAGAATGTGGTGCCCATGGTAACACGTTAAAGTACAGAGAAAACTTTCCCATTTATATGATAATGGTAGGGGAAACGGGATTACGCGAGAAACTTGTCCCAACACCGTCTTCGTTAATAATAAAAATTTTTTTGAGTCCGATGAAATTCGAACCAAGATTTCAAGCGTAGAAAACCAAAGTTGTAACCGCTGGGCATGGTGATAGTTATGATGTTTATAGCAACAATGTAGTTAAGTGAAATCGATGGCAGATGGCAGCAGCTGTTGTGTTGACGCCCGAGGTGTGAAGAGTCTAGCATAGGGCGAATCATAAAAGATTTATATACGTCGCTTCCTGGCATAATTATGACGGCAGGCTGTGAATTAAGTTGTATTAGTGGACCGGTCTAGCCTCCTCTCTCTCTTGTTTACAACTCCTGCAGGTGGTCGTCATGGCAACGTGTTTCACTATTGTCCCGTCGTCTGCGCAATCGCGTCCAAAATGTGCGTAACTTTGTTTTATGGGCGGAAGATAAATTTTAGCATACCAATTTATTTCACAACAGATTAAAACGCATCAGAGAAAGAAAGACATAGGTATTTAGACATGAAAAAATAATAGTAATATGCGTTACAAGAGCGGTATGTTGATGTTTTCATGTTCGATGAAAAGATTGAAAAAGCGAAATGTAGTTGAGCTTTTTAATTTAGAACATGAAAACAAACAATGTGTATCGTACATTATTTTGTGCGAAGATCGTTTATTACATACCTGAAAGACGAATTTCTAATTAGTTGCAATGAAATCTCCATCTTGGTTTCTGTTCAATGACGGCAACTTTTAAAAACTAAAATATCTATCTTCAACATTGTTGCTATAAAATGTTTTCTGTGTTTACTATATTCCAGCAGGCCGTGAAATACGTCTTCTTCCCCCCCCCAGTCTATAAATGCGAACTTAAAACAAACGGTAAGGTTATGTAATGATTTATTTTTCATTTTAATATTTTAACAATATTATTTATATAACATATTGCAGTAATAACATCGGCATCTGGAATCTTGTTGATTTTTTTCACGTTCCTTAATGTTACTTGCATCACGAATGCAATAACTTTAGTGGAGTAGTAGAGTTTACTTAATTTTTGCAAATATTTAAAAACAATAATTAACAGTGCAATTTAGGTGAAATTGCAGTGGTAAGTTTCCAATTTATAATTATTACTATGTTAAACGTCTCTAAAAATAATATGTTAAAAGCCTAAAGCAGTAAAATGAATATGGCGCTTAAGCGGTAAGAAGAGGGAAATTGTTGTGTGTGTTACGTTGGGAATACTGAATGTGGTATTTCACACTTACCGCGTATTGGTTTTGTGCGGAAAGCAAGCAAATACGTACGATCTCGCACAAACGAACATTTCAACAACTACTTCAGAACTTGTATAATATAATAATAGTAATTATTTATACACAATGTGGTAAATGGAATTTGTAACTAATACAGTGAACGATTTAAGAGTAATGGAACGGAGAAAAATTCTCTCCGGCGCCGGGATTTGAACCCGGGTTTTCAGCTCTACGTGCTGATGCATCCACTTGAAATACCATCCCGGCGTCGGATAATCGTCTCAGATTAAGCTCCAACTCTTGGGTTCCCTCTAGTGGCCGCCCTCTGCACTACGTCGTAGATGTCTATGAACGTAGGACCGAAGTCCACACATGTACTGAGGTGCACTCGTTATGACTGACTAGTTGGCCGGGATCCGACGGAATAAGCGCCGTCTTAAATCACGTATCCGGTGTGGCTTAGTGGATAAAGCATCAGCACGTAGAGCTGAAACCCCGGGTTCAAATCCCGGCGCCGGAGAGAATTTTTCTGCGTTCCCTTACTCTTACATCGTATGATGACGCAGAATATCTGCATGGAAATATCATATGTACTTCGGTACATTAAAATAATATATATGATATGCGTAAATCACTTCTTAAGGGATTAGGTACAGCTTACAGCAGTAAATTTTTTGGAAATATTCAAATTCTTTTTCCTCCATTATTGTATCTTGCAAGTACAATAATGAAAATTGATAGGCCTATGTGTAAAACACTGTCCTTCTGCTAAATGAAAAAAAAAATATTTTTAAGATTCAAAAAAGAAAAAAATTATATCCTTTTCCACAATTCAAAACGATGGCAGTTCACTGTGCAGTGATGAAGCGTTTCCCTCATAATTCATAAACGTGGCAAATTTTTCATGTTCTCTCTCTTTTATTTTATTGCCGAAATTCATGTTTACAATATCATGCTCTTTCAACTACATTCCTTAATAAATAATACTTTTTTGTGTTAAAAGAAAACACTGATATATGTTCATTTTTTAAATGAATTTATTTTTATCAGACAATCTATCAAATGTAGAGAAGTGATTTTGCGTCATATTGTAGATATGACATGCATAAAAACATACAAAAAATTTCATCACAGAATGTTGGATAGTTTTTGAGTTATGAGGGAAACGTTTCATCACTGCACAGTGAACTGGCACCATTTTGAATTTTGAAAAAAAAATGTGTGTACATATAAATAAATAATTAATTTTTTAATCGTAAAATATTTTTATCATATAGCAGAAGGACAGTGCTTTACACATACTAATTTTTATTTTTGTACAAGATACAGTAATGGAGAAAAAAAAAGTTGAATATTTCCAAAATTTTACTGCTGCAAGCTGTACCTAACCCCTTAAATCATGAGAGTAAAGAAGAAGGTGATACAACATTTATGGAATCTCTTGGATTGCGTGACAAGTGTTTGTTTATGAAATGCAAGTGGGCTCACATAGGATATTTTAAGCTCGTACCACAGCCTGTCAGACAAATTACAAATGTAACCAAACTTATTGTTAATTATATGTTTATTAAAATAACAATACATTATGCAACTCGCTTGCGCTCGTTTCATAATTTTCATACCAGCGTCTTAATTACCATTGTAGTCAAGTTTCATACGACTTTTTATGCTCGACCATATTTCTAAATTGAAATTATTCATAAGTATTCATGTTATTCTTATCTGACTGAGGAGCGGAACTGACCTTGGGCAATACGTCGTAAATTGTGAGATGTGCGCAGACGCGAAAGTATTGATTTTTTCCGAGAAACAAATGTCAACATTGACCTTGATATAATCTAGAGAGTAAAATAAACATTAATCTTGATATAACCTTGAAATTGAATTAGACATTGAAAAACGAGGTGACAAATTGAATTTATTTGAATATTATTTACAATTAACGCTAATTATTATACGAGTAGTAACAGAACTAGTTGCCTTCGATTGCATATCCGAGAATAATCGATACTTGCGCTTTCATATTGCTACAATGGTATTTTCTGATCGGTGGAACACCTGCACTTTAATGAATAGGTGTACTTTAATGAGGTCCATTAAAAGGCTGCTACCAGGTGTATAATTACTACATTTCGGCATGGTCGAGCATAATAGTACATTATGCAACGAGCCTATAATGATAATAATTAAAACGCGAGCATGTTTGTTTATGAAACGAGCGCAAGCAAGTTTCATAATTTTCATACGAGTGTCTTAATTACCATTATAGACAAGTTTCATACGACTTTTTATGCTCGACCATATTTCTAACTTCAAAATATTCAGCGCAGTATTCATTTTATTTGTATCTGACAAGATCGGAAGTGACCTTGTTCATAGCTCTTGAATTGTGAGATGTGCGCAGACGCGAAAGTATTGATTTTTTCCGAGGAACAATAATGTCATTGACCTTGACGTACTGCAGAGAATATGCTCGTATAACCTGGAAATTGATTTAGAATTGAAAAACGAGATGACAAATTGAATTTATTTGAATATTATTTACAATTAACGCTAATTATTATAGTAACAGAACATAACCTTCTGCGACAGTATTGGATTTCCAGCCTCCGTGACGTTTCCCTCGTCTTTCGATTGCATATCCGAGAATAATCGAAAACCTGAACTTTAATGAACAGGTGTACTTTAATGACATGCATTAAAGGACTGATCCCAGGTGTATAATTACTACATTTCGGCATGGTCGAGCATAAAATAACTTAAAGATCCTTTATAACACTGTCTTTCTTTATATTAATATCATTAATAATTTGCAGATTTTATAGTTGATGCAGATGCATTGTTACTAATAGTTGTTACATCTTGCAAAATAAATGTCGTTTCTTTTTTTTCGTCGTCTACACTCCCACTCTTTTTGGAATATTGTGGTCACCGGTTCACCGTTTCTACTTTCACTATAACACTATATTTTTCGTTTGCAATGAACACGCATGTAGACCCACTCTGCTCGCGGCTTTTTTTCTTCCATATCAAAACAACATTGACTCTTGTAAAAGTTACCAATCCCAACCTTCACATATACTAGGGCATTCGATAAGTAATGGCAACAATGCTGTAAATCAGTGCTCTTAGCGGTGATCATTGAAATCTTATACTACGTAATAGAGCAGCTATTGTTTCATAAAAGTTCAATACTGGAAGTCTCGAAATAGCCATATTTTGTAAATACAGTGGCTGTTTCTGATTTGTAGTAAACAATACTTCCCTAAAGGTAAGAACAAAGATGCCTCATAAAAATCCATGTTGCAAGAGAAAAACATGAACTCATTGCTTTAGGGCATTATAAGAAGCCTGTGGGATAGAAGTTTTACCATAAAGAACTATTATAATTTGAGTAGAAGCGAGGCATTCGCTTTCAATCAAAAATTGACATTCGAAGACCTTTAGATTGATCAGTGAGAGAGATGTCCAGAAATGCTGCTGCAGATGGAATCCGCTGTCTTCCAAGAATTTGGCAACATATTGGTAGACGTGGCAAGAGACTATATTAGCATCTATGATATATAGTGCATAACGAGAATATTGCAGATGGCAGATAATGAAATGTGGAAAGAATTACAATATGAATGATATGAAAGAAACAATTTATTGATTGTGTCTCAATCAAATGAAAACTGCGCATAGAAAGCTCACCATTTTTTTGGCAAGTTCGACGAGAACCTGAAGGAACCAAAGCAGCAGTCAATGAGAATGGCATTCCAGCCTCTTAAGTGAGCTAAAGAGGTAAACAACGAAACATCATCTTCAGGAGTCAAACAAAGAAGATCTGTGCTTAAAGAAAAGCCGAATGATAAGCCTAAAGATCTGTTGCGATCTTGTTCAGAAAATTTCTAGGACGGCAAGCATGGTGAAAGATGGATTCAGTGCGTCAGTTATGATCAATGGTTTCAAGAAACATGTAAAGACCTTTCAAAATACCGAAAGAACTTCAATTGTTTGGGTTGTAGGTATGAATCTGACTGAGGAATTTAAAATTAGACTGAATATGCCTAGATATTTTGAATTTAAAGACTATCATGAAAATGCCTTTACACTATCAAGAAATTATAGGCTACCAGTCCTTCAGAGTGCTAATTTTCTTTTGTTTATAGGTATTGTTTGTTTCTAAATATTGCATAAATTTGTTTGAGGTAAAAATTTTAACATGCAACTTTCTGAAATCTAAAAATGTGGGCTACGTATATTAAAAACACTATTTTTTTTATTTCAACCTCATTTTCGCACCAAAACCTTAGTATCACGAAATTAGCCAAGTCTGGCTTATATCGGACACTAATTGAATAGCTGTAAAATTGTGTCAGGCAAATTTAACTGTTAAAACCTACTGATTAAATAACTCGTGATAGATCCACGGGGTAAAGGGTAAAGCGTGGGTTGTATTTCAGATCAAATATATATAACTTAAGCTTTCGTGACCTCGGCAATAGAATTTGACAGATGATTGAATGGATCCCTGGCCGTTATAGAAGATTTGTCAGCGGGAAAATTCCCGCCAACGTCCAGGTTTGAACCCAAGACTTTTCAGTCATTAGTCACTTGCTTCATCAACTGAGCTATCTGGCTGTTGTTGTATCTTCACAAACAAGCCGTAATTTCATTTTTCTACGACTGACTCTAGCGCCTAGACGTGGGCCTCATCTGGATCGCGGACCCAGAGCTGAGCTTCACGACGCCGAGTTTTGTGAATGAACTGGGTGCAATCTGACGGCTGCATCGGACCGGTCGTGCACCGTGGGTTGCGGACACGCAGTTAACACAGTGCCAGGTGGTCGTTAACTCGCGGGCGCGACTCCATTATTAATAACGAACACTGGATCCCACGGGCTTCCTACTCCTCTAGCTGTGCGTGACAGAAGAAACGCGAATTAATCTGATCCTTTACTGTTCTGTTGGACCAGGGACCTGCCTTAATTGGAGTAAATATGTACGACAATATGCTTATTATTATTATTATTATTATTATTATTATTATTATTATTATTAAGTCTAAGGATTTATATTCCTCGACTTGCCTTCTTGGATTAAATCAAATTAACTCTACCATTACTAGTAAAAATCTTCTAGACTTGGTTTTACTAATGTCAATAATACTACAGTTAAACTTACCGATCACTCTCTAGTTTTAGAGGATATTTATCATCCTTCTATCTCTATTCATATTGAAGTAAATTTATCGTTTCCGAAACACTGTCATATCAGTTCATATTTAAATTATTCTCAAGCTAATTATCTGAATCTTTATTCTATTCTTTACAATTATGATTGGAACAGCATATATCAGACTACTGATGTAAACATTGCCGCAAATTCCTTGTCTCAAATTATAAACAATGCTATATCTCTTTGTGTCCCTGTCACCTTTGTTAAAAAATCGCACTATCCTAAATGGTTTTCAAACGAATTACGTCAGCTTATTAAGAAAAAAATAAAGCTCATAAAAATTACAAAAGTATAAAACTGATCATCATTATCAAATTTTCTCTAATTTTAAAAAACAAGTCAAAGCCATGATTAAATCCGATAAATTCAAATGGTTACAATCAATTGATGACAACCTAAAGCATGAACCAAATAAATTTTGAAATATGTTGAAACGTTTCGAAAAAAACTAATAGCAATCCCACAGAATTAATAATAAATGGCGTCCACATCACAGACCAAAAGAAATTGCAAACGCATTTGCTAGTCAATTTAAATCTGTTCAACAAAATTGTAATTCTAATTTCATTACTTATGATTCTAATATCACTGACTGTTTGCCCCTGCCAAAAATTACATCCGATGATGTAACTACAGCCATTAAAAAGCTAAAGCCTAATAAATCTAAAGGTACGGATAGCATTCCTAATTTTATAATTAAGGGTTGCTCCAATATTCTCATACCCGTTTTAACTTTTTATTCAATCTTAGTTTAAAAACAGGAATTTATCCTTCACTTTGGAAGGAAGCATCTATTATCCCAGTTTTTAAAAATGGTAATAAATACAGTGTTACTAATTATAGACCTATTTCTATCCTGAACAATTTTTCTAAAAATTTTGAAAAAATAATACACAAACATATTTCATTTTATGTTAAAAATAAGATCAATTCAGCCCAACATGGATTTACTAGAGGGAAATCTACTACTACTAATTTAGTTTCCTATCTGAATCTCATAATGCCCACAGTCGAAACTCAAGGTCAAATTGACTCAATTTATTTTGATTTTAGCAAAGCATTTGATGTTGTTCCTCACAAAATTTTATTAAATAAATTAAGTAATTTTGGTCTCTCCAATCAATATGTTGATTGGTTTGAAAATTATTTAACAGATAGACAATCTTGTGTTCGACTAGGTAATTCTCTCTCGGTTCCATTTAATAGTTTATGTGGCGTTCCTCAAGGATCTACATTGGGACCTCTCTTATTTTTATTATTTATAAATGATATAAGTAAAAGAATAAGTTCTAGCTGTCTTTTATTTGTGGATGATCTCAAAATCTTTCGTAAAATTAATAGTTTGGCTGATTGTCAAATTCTACAAAATGACATTAATTCAATTTCGCGATGGTCTGTTGAAAATGGAATGAAAATTAATCAATCCAAAACTTCAGCCATTTCCTTCTCACGGAAAACTACTTCCCTAAAATTTAATTATTCTCTTAGTAATGTCATAATTGCTAAGAAAAATAGTATTAGAGATCTTGGTGTCATACTTGATTCTAAATTATATTTCCATGATCATGTGCAATATATTTATACCCATTCATTAAGAATGCTTGGTCTAATTAGATCTATAACTTATTCTTTTTCTACTCCGATGTGTCTATTAATTTTATACTATACATTGGTTAGAGCCAAGCTTGAATATGCATCTGTTGTATGGAACTCCATTACTTCCACTGACTGGGCTAAATTGGAAAATATTCAAAGAAAATTTATTTCCTTGTGTTCTTATAGATTTTTACCAAATTCCGATGACTATAAATATGAGATTAACTGTAAATATTTTAACTGCTGCAGTTTATTTTCCAGACGTCAAGATCTTGATTATTTATTTTTTTGTAAAGTCATTAAGGGTGATATTGATTGTGAATCATTCATAAGCAATATCAGTCTTCGTATTCCCGCTAAGGGTTTAAGATTTCATAACATTTTTTATAATAGAAATTCAAAATCTCTCTCCCCGATCTGCAGATGTATAAAATATGCTAATTTGCATAGATTAAGCTTGGATCCATTTAATGTGTAGTATACACCTTTTGAGTTTATCATGATATATCCTTATTTGTCATTATTGTTAGATATTGCTATTTATTTTCTTGCATTTGGTCAAAGATTAGTGATGACTATTATATTGTTTGTATTTCATCTCACTGCCATTTTCTATCATTCATGCTCATCATCATTTGTTGTTTTGTTTTGTTTTGTATCGTGCTAAACAGTAATTGGCCTTGTGCTGTTGTTTTGCACGTTAATATTATAAATAAATAAATAAATAAATAAATAAATAAAATAAAATTATTACTTACAAATGGATTTTGAGGAACCCGCAGGTTCATTGCCGTCCTCACATAAGCCCGCCATTGGTCCCTATCCTGTGCAAAATTAATCCAACGTCTATCATCATTACCCACTTCCCTCAAATCAATTTTAATATTACTCTCCCATCTACGTCTCGGCCTCCCTAAAGGTCTTTTTCCCTCCGGCCTCCCAACTAACACTCTATATGCATTTCTGGATTCGCCCATACGTGCTACATCACCTGCCCATCTCAAACGTCTGGATTTAATGTTCCTAATTACGTCAGGTGAAGAATACAATGCGTGTAGTTCTGTGTTGTGTAACTTTCTTCATTCTCCTGTAACTTCATCCCTCTTAACCCTAAATATTTTCCTAAAAACCTTATTCTCAACACCCTTAATCTCTGTTCCTCTCTCAAAGTGAGAATCCAAGTTTCACAACCATACAGAACAACCTGTAATATAACTATTTATAAATTCTAATTTTCAGATTTTTTGACAGCAGACTGGACGATAAAAGCTTCTCAACCGAGTAATAACAGGTGTTTCCCATATTTATTCTGCGTTTAATTTCCTCCCGAGTATCATTTATATTTGTTACTGTTGCTCCAAGATATTTGAATTTTTCCACTTCTTCGAAGGATAATTCTCCAGTTTTTATATTTCCATTTCGTACAATATTCTGATCACGAGACATAATCATATACTTTGTATTTTCGGGATTTACTTCCAAACCCATCACTTTACTTGCTTCAAGTAAAATTTCCGTGTTTTCCCTATTCGTTTGTGGTTTTTCTCCTAACATATTCACGTCATCCGCACAGATAAGCAGCTGATGTAACCCGTTCAATTCCAAACCCTCTCTGTTATCCTGAACTTTCCTAATGGCATACTCTAGAGCAAAGTTAAAAAGTAAAGGTGATAATGCATCTCCTTGCTTTAGCCTACAGTGAACTGGAAACGCATCTGACAGAAACTGACTTATACGGACTCTGCCGTACGTTTCACTGAGACACATTTTAATTAATCGAACTAGTTTCTTGGGAATACCAAATTAAATAAGATTATTATATAAAACTTGTTTCTTAATCGAGTCATATACCTTTTTAAAATCTATGAATAACAGCATTATTATTATTATTATTATTATTATTATTATTATTATTATTATTATTATTATTATTATTATTATTTGTATCAGTAAAACTATGAAATAGAGATATAAAATTGGAAATTTATCCTTTGAAAATGTGGGAAAATTCAAGTACTTTGAAGCGACAGTAACAAATGTAAATGACACTCGAGAGGAAATTAAACTCACAATAAATATTGGAAATGCCTGTTATTATTCGTTTGAAAAGGTTTTATCACCTAATCTACTCTCGAAAAAGCTGAGACTAAATTCATAAAACAGTTAAGCCTATATTACTGGTTGTTCTGTATGATTGTGAAACTTGTAGTCTCACATTGAGAGAGGAAGAGAGGTTTATGGTGTTCGAGAATAAGGTGCTTAGGAAAATATTTGGGGTTAAGAGGGTTGAAGTTACAGGAGAATGGAGAAAGTTACACAACACAGAACTGCAAGCATTGTCGCCGCTAACATTAATAACGGGAAATGTAACTCTTTTGTTAGTGAACGCATAAATTGATGTTTAAGACTGATGTTAATGGACAGTAACCTGTATTAAAAGATTCCTGAAAATGATAGTTCTCAGTAGCGACGCATTCTCGACATATCCGTTTAAAATCTCCCGCTAACTTGCGTAAGCTTTCAGGTGTTATTAAAACAATTTATCGACCGATATTTCTTTTATTTCCTTTAGTATATCGTAGTTATTCCTGTTGTAATTTTAAAATTTTATTAACATCCATAGTCGTTCACCTTTTTCAATTAATTTTTCTTCCTTCACAACTCTGAACCTGGTAAAAGGTTATCATTTTTTTTAGACGTTAAGAAGGCTATTTGTCGAACTTTTTGACGAGTTGACGAACGGCTACCCAACCTAGAATGGGATTGGCAGGATATTTTCTTACGAATTGATATTGATATTGATATGATATATATTTCTTCACTGCACTTCTTTACATGTAATGGTGTACCTCACATTTCTGTATCCGGTGCCACCATTAACATATTATTATTACAATAACACATTATTTGCACTACACGTCTACACACATACTCCCAATTCCGCTATGTACCTTTTTTGTTACTTGGTCAATCTCCCCTTCAGTATTTCCCTACATTTCATTTGCTATTCTCTATTTGTTCATTAATCCTATTATATCTAATATTATATACTCTTTTCACACCCCCCTTATCCTCTAACTACTATTCACTAAAATCTCAATTTCAATTTTTCTCTATAAATTATCATATTGAATTATTTGCCTATTTGTTCTTTGACCTTTTATTCAATTACTGTTCCAACATTCAAATGTTAGTACTAATTTTATGCTGTCACTTGTTCATTTCTCTAAACCCTTTCTCACTATTTTCACTCATTCCTATTTGCGCTCACTTTCACTTTCTAACTATTCTGCTTACACCTAATCCATTGTCACTATTCTCACTTCCTATAAATACTTATATTTTATTTTACACATCTGCTTATACACTTTATCTCTCCCCTATACTTCTCGATCTTTTCCATTTTCACTTTACTTGCACTTTTCGATCACAACCCCACTTTTTTTTTTACACATATCAAATATCTCTGCTAAATCCTCAACTGTCGCAAATTCTGACCTTTCTTTACTGTTCGTCTCTGCCTTATTTCTGACTTTGTCTTTCTTTCTATTTATTTCTTCTTCTATTCCTCTTTTATTCCCCCCCCCCACGCTTTCACTTACACATACTAGATTTCCACTTACACTCGCACCCTTATTCTTTTCACTACTTTCTTCCCTATCACTTCCTGACTCTTGGTTTCTCTTTTTATCACCCTCGCCTTTTTTCAAGCGCCCGTGTTGTTTGTTCCGTTATTGTCAGCATTCCTTCTGGAGTGCGCTAACCTTACCGCCATCGTATGGAGACTAGGAATCCGCTTACCTTGCATGATCACGCTTACGATTGCTTTACTACTCTTTTGCACACCATTGTGCTACGAAAATTTAAACACGTGAACTATTTTGCGTTAAATAAAACCATAATTAAATTGCTTCCCTTTTTTAATTGTTACAAAATTTCACATTTCTAAGTTAATAGTATAGTTGGTATAGTTCATGTATTTAGTTAGTATAATTTTGTGTTCAGTTGTATGGTCTTGTGTGTTTTAGTTTGGATAGTTTGACTCCGTGTGTAGTTGGTATAGTTCATGTATTTAGTTAGTATAATTTTTGTGTTCAATTGTATGGTTTTGTGTGTTTTAGTTTGGATAGTTTGACTCCGTGTGTAGTTGGTACAGTTCATATATTTAGTTAGTATAATTTTTGTGTTCAGTTGTATGGTTTTGTGTGTTTTAGTTTGGATAGTTTGACTCCGTGTGTAGTTGGTATACTTAATGTATTTAGTTAGTATAATTTTTGTGTTCAATTGTATGGTTTTGTGTGTTTTAGTTTGGATAGTTTGACTCCGTGTGTAGTTGGTATAGTTCATGTATTTCGTTAGTATAATTTTTGTGTTCAATTGTATGGTCTTGTGTGTTTTAGTTTGGATAGTTTGACTCCGTGTGTAGTTGGTATAGTTCATGTATTTAGTTAGTATAATTTTTGTGTTCAATTGTATGGTTTTGTGTGTTTTAGTTTGGATAGTTTGACTCCGTGTGTTGTTGGTACAGTTCATATATTTAGTCAGTATAATTTTTGTGTTCAGTTGTATGGTTTTGTGTGTTTTAGTTTGGATAGTTTGACTCCGTGTGTAGTTGGTATACTTAATGTATTTAGTTAGTATAATGTTTGTGTTCAATTGTATGGTTTTGTGTGTTTTAGTTTGGATAGTTTGACTCCGTGTGTAGTTGGTATAGTTCATGTATTTCGTTAGTATAATTTTTGTGTTCAATTGTATGGTTTTGTGTGTTTTAGTTTGGATAGTTTGACTCCGTGTGTAGTTGGTATAGTTAATGTATTTAGTTAGTATAATTTTTGTGTTCAATTGTATGGTTTTGTGTGTTTTAGTTTGGATAGTTTGACTCCGTGTGTAGTTGGTATAGTTCATGTATTTAGTTAGTATAATTTTTGTGTTCAGTTGTATGGTTTTGTGTTTTAGTTTGGATAGTTTGACTCCGTGTGTAGTTGGTATAGTTAATGTATTTAGTTAGTATAATTTTTGTGTTCAATTGTATGGTTTTGTGTGTTTTAGTTTGGATAGTTTGACTCCGTGTGTAGTTGGTATAGTTCATGTATTTCGTTAGTATAATTTTTGTGATCAATTGTATGGTTTTGTGTGTTTTAGTTTGGATAGTTTGATTCCGTGTGTAGTTGGTATATTTCATGTATTTAGTTAGTATAATTTTTATGTTCAATTGTATGGTTTTGTGTGTTTTAGTTTGGATAGTTTGATTCCGTGTGTAGTTGGTATAGTTCATGTATTTAGTTAGTATAATTTTTGTGATCAATTGTATGGTTTTGTGTGTTTTAGTTTGGATAGTTTGACTCCGTGTGTAGTTGGTATAGTTCATGTATTTAGTTAGTATAATTTTAGTGTTCAATTGTATCGTTTTTGTGCATTTAGTTTAGATAGTATGGGTGTTTAGGCTGTACAATTTATGTGTGCAATTGGTATAGGTTTTTGTGTATTTAGTTTGTGTGTGATTTATGACTATGTATGTGTTCAGTTTGTGCAATTTTTTTTTTGATCGTGTGTTTAATGTGGACAGTTGTGTGTTCGGATTATAATTTATGTGTTCAGTTTGCATATTTTTGTGTGGATGTTTAGTTTGCATAATTTATGTGTTTAGTCTGTATTGTTTTTCGTGTTTAGATAGTATAATTTGTTTATGTGTTTAGTTTGTAAGTGTATAGTGTAAGCTCTCTTGGACTGGCTCCCCGAGTGTCGTAGACCTTCAGCTCACCCTACACTCTCCTGTAGGAGGCCGTTGCCCTTATGGAATTTCAAGCTTTTCGTATTTCGTATTTCGTAAGTTAATATTCTAAATTATACGTTACACCTTATGTCAGCGGTTCGAACTAAAGAAATATGAGCAAAAGGAAAGCCTCGTCGTGAAAAAGGTTGAGAAACACTGCTTTAGATCTTTCACTTTGGCCTATGCCTCCCATTCCAGCATCATATTTTGCTTCCTATCACTTGGCGACCTTAAATAATAATAATAATAATAATAATAATAATAATAATAATAATAATAATAATAATAATAATAATAATATAGGCTACTAACCGCTCTGTATAAAAGTGATTTTAATCTGTGAATATTTTGGGGCAAACAGATGCACGTAAGAAGACGAAATGCCAAAAAACTTCTTCAAATAATGGATGCCAAAATATATCCCAGTGGAATTCTCGAAATACAGTTTTGCAGCATTCTCTTTATTCTTCGTGTACTGACAAATAAAAGAAATTATACCGGAGTCCACAGCTTCAAGAGGAGTCATAAACCCCATAACAATTAGTTTATAAACTTCAAGTACAGTAGGAACTGGTCATGGCGGTGTAATATTAAATCTTCCACGACAACAGTTGGCACGCGGTGACAGCTTTAAGACCGAAACGAAGGATGGCTAGTGGGGCAGAAAGGTGTAACAAAACTATAAAAGACAATTGAAAGATAAAGTAGAACTAGAGACAGAAAAGTTGTAGATAGACATCGCTCTGCCTACTATGCTTTTAGTGCAGTCCTATGTTCTACTCCTCCTCCCTGTGTCTATACGTATTGTTACGTAGCTATCAGTGGAACCATCTCGCCTATTGTTCACTGCAGCCTGGAAACCAAATTTCAAGTCCTAGTGGAGTCTCCTCGTTCTTTTTACGGCTGTCGAAACACAAACATTTGTTGACAGTTTATTTGCGTTTGTCTATCTTATTATAAACGTCTGTTACTTTATTTTACCCTCCACTTAGTTAACCCTCGTCATGATTTGTCCATAATCTGTTCTGACAAATTACGGTGATTTGAAGAGCACCCCTGCTTCTTCAACATCATCTTCCTCCTTTTCTTCTCTTTACTTATCTCTTATTTTCAATCCTAGTATTTATTTCAGTCTCATCTCTACGACTTTTATATCTAATATATGGAATTAAAAACTACAGGCCACCAATGCCATTTTTTCTTCTTTATTTCCTTTCATATTTAATCATATAACTTCGGCTGGCTTTTTTCTTTCATTCCTAACATATTAATTCGCACCTCTATCTTTATCTATATCTCCTATTCCTCCCTTGACTAATTCTCCTTCAGTCTTTAAATTTTTGTCCCGCATAATTATTGTTTTTTTTTTCTTGTCTTCTTACTTACTTACTTTATTTTCTTTTTTTTCATTTTATTGTTGTAATTATTGTATTATATATCACTGCCACTGGGTGTATACCCAATTGTAGTGTTAATAAATACATACATACATACATACATACATACACACACACATACATACATACATACATACATACATACATACATACATACATACATACATACATACATACATACATTACATACACACATACATACATGTGCCCCTGCAGCCTTTGAGAGCAAACTATACACCATCTCATCCATGAATGCAAAATATTGGAAAGACAAAGGAAAATTCTGAAGAACCAGATTGTATCTAGCGGAGGGAATTGGCCAATCACTTTTAGTAACCTCATAGCAAGATATACAAATGCATTCTCAAGATTCATTAAATCGATTGACTTTCGACAAATTTTTCTTCAGTAATACCTTCAGTCAAATGAGATGCAAATGTATCATATTATATATTTTAAGTCTGCAGAATTAGAATTTCAATATAAAAGAAAAACTCAATATTACACTTGTATATAAGTATTATACAGTGTATATATATATATTATATATATATATATATATATATCAAATGATAACTGATGTAAATATGTTTTAGTTTTACTTTTATTTTCTTTTTTGGGATTAGACATATATATATATATATATATATATATATATATATATATATATATAAAAGTAACAATATACATCCATAAATTAGAGAAGGAAAAAAACACTACCAACATTAAACAAAACAATCATCTCCCACTTCGAAAGTGAATAAAATTTAAACACCTCTGCTAAGATAGAACATACAGCTAAAAGAAAACTAAAACATGTAATATTACTTTTCCTTTGTTATGGGGCACATTTTACACATATACACACAAATATACATACATACATACATACATACATACATACATACATACATACATACATACATACATACATACATACATACATACATACATACATACATACATACATACATACATACATACATACAAATTCAGAAACGAGAGAATACTGGAGAGGAATATTTTCTCACTCATTACAGTTTTAACGATCACTCGGTAGATCTTACGTAATATGGGATCAGCACGGACTCCATTAATGGCTGACTTTCATTAATGAACTGTTAATAATATTAATAATTTTATCGCTTAGATCCCCTACGCCTAGGGCCCGTTCTTCATGCCCCTGAAGGTACAGAAAGTAATAACTTAGATGCTGCTAATATAGCTCTGTTAAGTTTTTAACTATCGGTTAAAAATAAGACAAGAATGATGTCATAGTGGATTCTTGGTATTGTGTTGGAGATTGCATCATCTGGTTCGAAGTTAATGATACTTTTATATGCCGTAATTGCCGTGCGCATATACAGAACCTGATTTATGAACGAGATACGTAATTAAATTCATATTTTACTGGCTTCACTCATGTAAATTAAACAGGCAGGAGAAATACGAATGTTTGCAGGAAGTCAACATTCTGCACAATCGCAGCAAATCTTGTCCTTTCTTAACCCTTGTCGGAGTAACAATGAGATGGGTTGGACAGATTAAATATTCATTCCTGTTGTAATATTATACCTTTGAAAATACTTAATTACATTTAATATACTTCAGCATTTACACACAAAACACAAAAGGTTTTAGACTTTTAAGAGAGAGTGAAATATGTTCTGGGAGGAATAATTTCAGAGTCATTTCAGTTACATATCTTGTACTATTTCTAAATATCGTATACTTACTTACTTACTTATATACTTACTGGCTTTTAAGAAACCCGAAGGTTCATTGCCGCCCTCACATAAGCCCGCCATTGGTCCCTATCCTGAGCAAGATTAATCCATTCTCTATCATCATATCCCACTTCCCTCAAATCCATTTTAATATTATCTTCCCATCTACGTCTCGGCCTCCCAACTATCACTCTATATGCATTTCTGCATTCGCCCATACGTGCTACATGCTCTGCCCATCTCAAACGTCTGGATTTAATGTTCCTAATTATGTCAGGTGAAGAATACAATGCGTGCAGTTCTGTGTTGTGTAACTTTCTCCATTCCCCTGTAACTTCATCCCTCTTAGCCCCAAATATTTTCCTAAGTACCTTATTCTCAAACACCCTTCATCTCTGTTCCTCTCTCAAAGTGAGAGTCTAATTTTCACAACCATATAGAACAACCGGTAATATACCTGTTTTATAAATTCTAACTTTCAGATTTTTCGACAGCAGACTGGATGATAAACGTTTCTCAACCGAATAATAACAGGCGTTTCCCATATTTATTCTGTGTTTAATTTCCTACGAGTATCATTTATATTTGTTACTGTTGCTCCCAGATATTTAAACTTCTCCACCTCTTCAAAAGATACATTTCCAATTATTTTTATATTTCCATTTCGTACAATATTCTCGTCACGAGACATAATCATATACTTTGTCTTTTCGGGATTTACTTCCAAACCTATCTCTTTACTTGCTTCCAGTAAAATTCCCGTGTTTTCCCTAATCGTTTGTGGATTTTCTCTTAACATATTCACGTCATCCGCATAGACAAGCAGCTGATATAACCCGTTCAATTCCAAACCCTCTCTGTTATCCTGGAATTTCCTAATGGCATACTCTAGAGCAGCGTTGTCAGACACAGCCTAAACGGAGCGGAGCGCTCCACTATAACTCGTTGCGTGCTCCGGTGCTTCCACAGACATAAGCAAGTTCACGCTCCGACTGGACGTCTCTAGCACCACAACCGGTTTCGGAGCTTACAACTCTGACACTACTGCTCTAGAGCAAAGTTAAAAAGTAAAGGTGATAGTGCATCTCCTTGCTTTAGCCCACAGTGAATTGGAAACGTATCTCACAGAAACTGACCTACTTTATACGAACTCTGCTGTACGTATATTTAGAAGAAAAAAAAACCTATATTTTATATGAATAAATAATGAACAATGAAGCATTTTAATAAAGTAGAATACTGCATACTTTACGTTACGGTTATAAACGTTTTTATCCAACACCTAATAAAATAGCCCATTGCTATGTAGATATTAAATATAAAGAGTGAGCTAATGAAACGGGCGATTTTAAAACTTAATAATTATGGAAAACTTTGTCGCAGAAAACGATATCAGATGATTTACAACATTAAGATACTGTACAGAAAATAAAAGACGTAAGAACAATGAGATATACAGGGTGGAAGTGGAATAACCTTGCAAATTTTCTGAGCGAATAGCTCATGTTGTATGTAACAAAAAATTATAATATCATATTGGTGGAAAGTTAAATGTTTAACAACTTCTTATTGCGAGTAGGATCGTGATTTTTGTCCATTTCGATAGGAAAACTAATAAAAAATAATTTATCCCTCTGGCGTATTTCAATATTGTCGACGGTTTTCGTGACATTTAATTTTAAAAACCCCTAAATTCAAGCAACTGCACGATGTTAGTTGGTTGCAACACAGCGCCAGAGAACAGACAGCTCGTCTAGCGAGATACATAGAGTTACCGAGTTCCTTGACCTCTTACATCTGTATCACGAGAAGAGTGTGTTAGCGACGATGTTGTCGGACTGCTGAAACTTCAAACTTAATTTTATAATTAACCGTGTATTTAATCACAAAACATATGATCTATAGCTTTTTTCTATTCATTTCAGTGTACCCTATAGTCCCTTTCAATCTGTAATTGAACGATCTTTCAAATTCAAGTATCATAAAACAACGAGTCAAAGTCAGAATATGAGAAGAAATCTCAGAAAGAAGTGAAATATGGATAGGTGTACAAAGATGCCCTTTATCACCTACACTGTTCAACATATAGGCTACTTAGAGGATTTAATGAAGAACTGTTTTCAGAACATGGGAGGAGTGATAGTAGGAGGAAGAAGAATTAAGTGCATAAGATTTGCTGATGATATGGCGTTGTTAGCAGAAGAGGAGATGATACTAAGGGATATGTTACTGAAGTTGTACGAGGTGAAGACAAGACGAAGGCCATGGTTATTGGGAGAAAAATAAAGAAAGTAAACGTGCGAATTCGAAATGAGGCAATAGAAAAAATGGACAGCTTCAAATACTTGGGGTGTAGGCTACTATAGACAATAACATGAGTTGCTGCCAGGAAGTCAAAAGCAGGATAGCAATGCCAAAGAAAGCTTTTAATAGAAAAAGGAGTATCTTCTGAGGACCTCTGTAAAAGAACTAAGGAAGAGACTAGTGAAGTGCTTTGTGTGAAATGTGGCATTGTATGAAGTAGAAACATGGACATTACGACGAAGTGAAGAGAACAACTAGGATCACTTGAAATGTAGATCATCATCATCATCATCATCATCATCTTCACTACACGGAGTAAGCAATATTGCCTGTTCCGGCTTCACAGTTTATCCCTCCATCGTCCCTTATGTCGTCCTACGTCTCTTCTTCCAGTCGCTTTGTAATTTAATAAGATTTTTGGTAGTCTGGTGTCCTCCATTGTATTTATATGTTGGAACGGAAACGAAATGTAGATATGGAGAAGAATTGAGCGTGTGAAATGGACAGACAGAATAAGAAACGAAGCTGTGTTGGAAAGAGTGGGTGGAGAAAGTATAACGCTGAAACTGTTCAGGAAGAGAAAAAAGAATTGGCTGGGTCACTGTCTGTGAATAAATTGCCTTCTGAAGGATGCACTGGAAGAAATGGTGAACGGTAGAAGAGTACGGGGCAGAAGAAGATATCAGATGATAGACGACATCAAGATTTGTGGATCATATGCGGAGACTAAGGGAAGACAGAAAATAGGAAAGATTAGAGAATGCTGGGTTTGCAGTGAAAGACTGCGCTTGGGCAGAAAACTGTGAATGAATGAATCAATGAATGAATAATTATGGAAAAGTTCGAAGCAGATGATATCAGATGATTGACAAAATTAAGATACTATACAGAAAACAAAAGACGTGAGAACAAGTTTAATGAGATATATAAACAATTGAAAGCTCTTTCAAATTTAAGCCTAATATGATAAGCAATTTCAAATTTAAAAATGGAGGGGTGGGGTGAGGGGGTGAAACCTAAAATGCAGTTTTTAAACGTTTCCTCAATATCGAAATTGACGTGTTCTTTAATTAAATTTAATTGATATAAATAATTATTTACACTGGGCAGGTTTGAAATGAAAGCTCTGTACTATGTTAAATCTATAATGTAGTACATTTTTCAGTACTTACGCGTTTTCATTATTGCCTATAGGAAAATGAAACTGCCAGAGTAGGTACTGGTAAAAAAAAATTACATTATAGAACGAACGCGCCTATGTTATCACATCACATAAAGATTCTATCTTATTTTGAAACTGCAAGTGCTCCCTATGAGAATTAATACAACATGCATTTACAGGTTTGTCATATTTTTAGCAGCTGAACAAAGTAAGTGGGAGTTTTGTCCCATAACTGGCTTTCCACATGACTCATCCACATAATTTTAGTTCGCAAATTGTGGATCGCAATCAGATACGGAAAGTCCCCGCCTTACATTTTATTTCCATAAACTTCCACTTAATAATGAAACTGTGGCTTGCATGTCCTCGAATACATATAAAAAAGAAACTTTACCGTATCATCCAACTATCCCTTGTGTCATTGACCTCAGAAGCTTTGTGTGTTTTTTATTGTTGATGAATACAATGGTGCCTCGTGAGGGAAAAATAGGTTCATGTACTTAAACCCTGGTTAACCTAACCACGCATTGACCTAAAGAAAGCGGGTTTATATAAAATCATGTTGAGCTCTCTCGTGAACTGTTTGAAACTGTAGAAAGTTTTTCATGATTTAGTAGCTCTATACTTTAAATAGTTTCTAGTATTTATTTATCTATTTATCTACTTCTCTATTTATTTATTTACTTATTTACTTACATATTTATTTATTTATTTATTTAATTATTTAATTATTTATTCACTCACTCATTTATTTATTTATTTATTTATTTATTTATTTATTCATTCACTCATTTATTTATTTATTTACTTACTTATTTATTTATTATTTATTTATTTATTATTTATTCATTTATTTATTTACTTAGTTATTAACTTATTTACTTATTTAGTTATTTAGTTATTTACTTATTTATTTACTTATTTATTTATTTACTTATTTACTTACTTATTTACTTATTTATTTAGTTACTTATTTATTTATTATTTATTTATTTACTTACTTACTTTACTTATTTATTTATTTATTTATTTACTTATTTATTTACTTATTCACTTATTTATTTACTTATTTACTTTTTACTTATTTATTTTTTATTATTCATTTATTGAATTATTTATTTATTTATTCACTCACTCATTTATTTATTTATTTATTTATTTATTTATTTATTTATTTATTTATTCACGCACTTCATTTATTTATTTATTTATTTATTATTTATTTACTTATTTACTTATTATTTATTCATTTATTTATTTATTTATTTATTTACTTATTTATTTATTTAGTTATTTATTTATTTATTTATTTACTTATTTATTTATTTATTTATTTATTTATTTATTTATTTATTTATTTATTTATTTATTTTATTTATTTATTTATTTAACCTAGTAGAGATAAGACCATCAGGCCTTCTCTTCACCTCTATCAGGGGATTATAACTACAGTATTAAGAATACAATTAAATCTATAATTTTACAGTTAATATTAAATTTACAATTACAATAAAAATCGAAGTATTAAAAGATTACCTGATTAATAAAGGCCAGGCAATTTATTGTAGACGTTAAAAACAAAGAAATAAATTAAACGTAGAATAATTATAAGCCTATAGGGATGAAATTACAGGAGACTGAAATATTTCATGTTAGAATAAGGGAACTATTTACAAAAAGCCATGTCTGAACGAGTCTCAATTACTGACCAAGTGCCTAGTAAGTTTGCGTTTGAATTAAATTTTATTTCGACAGTCCCTGATGCTAGCAGGTAGCGAATTCCAGAATCTTGGCAGGGCTAAATTGTGAAAGAGAATGAAGGTAAAGTGTGATGGGATGGTATTTTTAGTATTGTTTCATGGCGAGAACGTGTGTTCAGAATATTGGAGTTACTTCCGGTTAAACCGGAAGTAGAAAAAACTAACTCGGTAATACCATTATTGAGTTCTTAGTATATGGTTATCCTCACATACCAAGTTTCATGTCACTAAAACCGTATACTTCAAAAGTTATTTAGGTGGTGCGGGACTTTTAACTAACCCTGTATATAAAAATAGTCACCAGCTTTCACTTTAGAAATCCATGCAATTATTATGTATTGAAATGCTTTCAACAGTGCATCACGTGACACGTTCCAATAAATCCGTTTAGAGCGCATGTCAGAACAAAAGAATGTCGATCATAGTTGACGTCCGTCATTTGTTTGCTCTTTGGCACGATACGCTGAACACAACGGAATAATATTCTTAATTTCCATCTTGTCGGAAGACAACAATTGCATAATGATTAAATTTTTCTTCTTTTGTTTTTATTTTTTTGTTCGGTTAGCAATTACTGCATGGTTAATGAAGACATATAATTAAGCCCGCCATGAATATTCAAGGTGCAAGATACAGTATCTGTACAATGTACACGTTGGAATTCTGTATTATTCTTCGAGACATCGCTGTGACGTATTCAACATGGGTCGCTTTTGTTCTCCATTCATTTTCCATTAATTAACATATAGTGACACGCAAAACACGGGCATAAATATCATTTCTTATAGAGTCTCTGGTGGGGAAAATAAAAATGAAAGCTCTTAGCTTAATGAATGTTACGGTACACAAAAACAGTATTTTGATTTATCAACATTTATACCCAACTTCGTAAAGCCTTGTTTCCGCTGCGAGCTTTTTCAAACGGTTTATGGCATAAAGAGGACAATAATTATTTTGTTACAAAAATTTAGAGTTGCTAGAAATGGTTATTTACTTACTTACTTACTTACTTAGGCCTTCTTACTTGCAAATGGTTTTTAAGGAACCAGAAGGTTCATTGCCACCCTCACATAAGCCCGCCATCGGTCCCTATCCTGAGCAAGATTAATTCAGTCTCTATCAGAGTGCTGCATTGGAGTTAAATCGCTCTCTTGAACTCGGTCGAGTGTCGCACCCTCGAGTGAGATACGATCGGTCGTGATACGCTCGTAATAAATAGAAGCACAGTACAAGGTCATCTCACCGACATGTCTTGTCTTGTATGGAAGGCGACAGATAAGATACACATATGTTTTGCTCACAGGGTAAAAATAAGGCTTTATTTTCTGCGTTTATGACAAACGTTTAATGGAACAGTCAATGGAACGTACCAAAACAGGAACATGAAGTTATAAATAAAATAGTATGAAAAACTTCGAGATACAGTTATTATTGCTAATTAATAATTATTCAATATTTGATTTACCACATATATAATATGATAGGTCCATACATAGTGTTCCGCCTATACATATACTGCGACAATGTGAAACGTTTTACAAAATATTATTGATATAGCAGTAGATTAATAACAATATTAGTACAGAGATAACGTCACAGAAAATATAATAAAACGAATAATCATGCTGCACAACTGTTACAGACGCAAAGATTGATACAATTAATTATTAAAGATTATTATTATTATTATTATTATTATTATTATTAGGAAACTTGATACAGTTCTTGCATTATCGTGATTGTGTTCTCCGTTTATAATAATTACATTTACATCCAATAACATCTATTAGATGTGGCAAAAACAAAATCACTCCTGTGTGGGGAAAAAAAAAAAAAAAAAAAAAAAAAAAAAAACATTAACCTACAACATTTATATTACATTTTAAAGCAAGTTTTGTAGTTGTACTATGGAGAGGTTAGTTAAACACTGCAAAGTTTTGAAATGATAAACATCTATGATGTTACTACACAGTTCATCACGGTAACAAGAACGAATATCTAACGCTCGGCTTATACCGTTCGAGGATTTATCGCTCATGACAATTTTACCCATCATGCATGTGCGCTACCTATCGGATTATGCTATGAACTACTTGGCGCTCGAGCGAAAACGTCTATCATCATATCGCACTTCCCTCAAATCCATTTTAATATTATCCTCTCACCTAAGTCTCGGCCTCCCCAAAGGTATTTTTCCCTCCGGCCTTCCAACTAATACCCTATATGCATTTCTGGATTCCCCATATACGTGTTACATGCCCTGCCCATCTCAAACGTCTGGATGTGATTAATAAGAATAAAGGAGGCCATGTCCGGAAACGCTGCCAATTGGCTTGTCGTGGGTACGACAACTCATCCTGCTCAAGGTTTTCCGTGGTTTCCCTTGGGTAATAAGACAAATGTTGGGATGAGGCCTAAAAGAAATGGGCCACGGACCACCTCTCTCTCCTCTCCACTCTTCTCTTCTACTATTCCTATTTGCTTGGCAATTATGCCAGGCTCTTTGTACTCTTCATTAATAAATTACTGTCAATATTTTAATAAAACCTAAAATTTTTATACAGGGGAAAATGTACCGTAAATTCACAGGGCTAACGGCTTCAAAGCTAGGTATCTGGTTTAAATGGAGTGCACTGGTGTAATAAAATTGACATGGAGGCATGAGATAATTACTCTGCTTGCCATTAAAATTTCACTTTGATTCAGTGTCCTCGTCAAAAAAAAATCCGGAAACGTTTTCCTTCGTAGCTGGTTTAGACAGGTTGCTTTTAGGGCCGGTATTATAAACGCCGTTTAAACCTTACTTTCAGTTTAAACTGAAGTTTTATAAACCTTAACTACAAGTTAATCTTGAGTTAACTTGAGTTTAACTTGATCGGCAGTCCTCTGCCGTTTAAACTGCAGATCAAGGCTCAACAGTGCAAGATGGCGGTTCCAGCAACACACATGGATATTGCAGATGTTTTCCAAGAAATTATGTGTGACGATAAGTAAGTGATCAATATTACTGAACGACCACGGCGGCCAAGAATTTTTCGAAATAGAGTGCACCACTTTGAAATATAAATGAATATAAGTTTTAAAACAGATGGATGCTTTAAGCAGAATTAGACTTTATAGTCCTAACCTTGTTTCGAAAAATTGAAACTCGGATACAACAAGCAACAATATGTGTTTCAGGGATTGAATTTAAACATTATTTGAGAAGACAAATGATTTTTTTTTAATATTCTTTGAATCTCTGCATCAATTACTGGTTACGCTGCACTATTTTTCCTCTGGTAGTAGGTATACTGAAAACGATGGAAGATTTCGGAGGTGTCCGTAAATCTAGTCTACTATAAATCTATTGAGCATTTTACTGTGTGTGGCAGACAGTCGCCTGGTAAGATTTACTATGGGGCCTGATTTATAAACACTTACTTACTTACTTACTGGCTTTTAAGGAACCCGGAGGTTCATTGCCGTCCTCACATAAGTCCGCCATTGGTCCCTATCCTGGGCAAGATTAATCCAGTCTCTACCATCATATCCTACCTCCCTCAAATCCATTTTAATATTATCTTCCCATCTACGTCTCGGCCTCCCCAAGGTCTTTTGCCCTCCGGCCTCCCAACTAACACTCTATATGCATTTCTGGATTCGCCCATACGTGCTACATGTCCTGCCCATCTCAAACGTCTGGATTTTATGGTCCTATTTATGTCAGGTGAAGTATACAATGCCTGCAGTTCTGCGTTGTGTAACTTTCTCCATTCTCCTGTAACTTCATCCCTTTTAGCTCCAAATATTTTCCTAAGAGCCTTATTCTCAAACACCCTTAATCTCTGTTCCTCTCTCAAAGTGAGAGCCAAGTTTCACAACCTTTAATTCTTTTCACTGTTAATTGCAAATGTCATTCACCCAAAACTATAAAAATATTAATCATGTTGTTTCTAGACGCAGAGAGGAGAGAGGTAAGAAGTTTAGAAAAATGAATGGGAAACACACAGATTCGCTTGTAGTACATCTCGCATTAAAAAAAGTTGACAATCTCAACTGAAAAGATTACTGAACGAGAAGTAGGCCGGTTATCATCGAAACGCAATCAAGATCTTTTGCGTTCGTTACAAACGCCTGTCTTATTATACAAGTCCCCCAGACTTCACGCAGAGATCTTACAAGTACAGATTATTGTGTTTATGCTTCCGAGTGTAAAAACTGACCCATGCTCCAGTAACGTAGCTACAGTAAATATTAACAACTGACACAGCGACGCAAGAAATGGTAAAAAAAAAAGATCGCTGTTTTATGAATAATGGTCCCTCGCCATTCATACTCTGTGTACTCGGAATAATTTGTCTTGAAATGTGAATGGTAAGAGACAATGCTCCTGCCAGTAAAACTCATTACATTAACAAAGACTTCTAATGACCTGGTATTAAGCTATTCACAGCGCCAGGCTCTGTAAATGACAAACATTCAAAATTACACCACAAGCAAGCCTCTGCAAAAGAAGAAGAAGTTTCCCCATGCCAAGATTGTAGGTCTCTTTCTCCCCTTTTTACTTTGTTAATGAGAGATCATTTGTTAACGTCTGCCATGACACCACACGCCATGTTTAACAAAACACAAACGTTTTTGACGTCCATCACTCTTTTAATTGTTGTGCCCGTATTCATTTGTTTTGATACGTTTTACTCATTTCTTTTAAGATGTTCTTTTTATGTCAAAATATCTCATTAAAAATGCTAGTTACAAATTCGTTAAATGGCTTAGAAAATGAAACATTTCTAATGCATCAGGTAATAAATTAAATTGGTGACTTAAAATGCAGGGGACATGGACCGGAAACAGCTAGAAAGAAATCTCGTAAGACAAATGACGGTCGAAAGAGTGAACATTAATTTTGTAAGAACAAAGCAACATCATACAAGACTGGACATCGCTTCAAGGTGGAACTGTCGATCAAATTCAGTGTTCCTACAGGCCATTGTGTATCTGTTACAAACTTCTACATGTAGGCCTATACATTAATTTGTTTTATTTTATTATTTCCATTACATCAAGGTACATACCTTCCTATTTATATCGTTATATTATATTAAATTTGTAGAAATAATTTATTTTATTTATTTATTTATTTGTTTATTTATTTATTCAATTCAATAAGTATTGAATATATTACTGATATCGTAATATTTATTTATTTATTTCACTATTTTATTAATAGGTTAATTATTGATATATTCTTAATTGTTACTTAATTATTTATAAATTTATTAATTCTAGTCATTTCATTATACACATATTATGTTAATTATTTATATAATAATTTATCTTCATCATTTATCTCTTTACCTTTTCGTTTCACTATATATCTCTTAATTAATAATTAGATTAATTATTGATATAAGATGTTATTTATATACTTTTTTATTAATTCGTTTCACTATATACCCATTAAGTTAGGTACAGCTTAAAAGAGTACAATTTAGGAAATATTCAACATTTTTTTCCTCCATTACTGTATCTTGCACAATAATGAAAATTAATATGTATAAAAAATTGTCCTTCTGCTATATGATAAACATATTTTTACGATTAAAAAAATTATTTATATATATTATTTTAAAATTGAAATTTCACTGTGCAGTTATGAAGCGTTTCCCTCATAATTCAAAACGTAGGCCTATCCAACATTCCGTGATGAAATTTTTTCTTTTTTTTTTTATACATGTCATATCTACAATTTGATGCAAGATCACTTCTCTACCTTTGATAGATTGTTTGATAAAAAAATTAATTCATTTAAAAAATGGTCAAATATCAGTATTTTTCTAACACAAAATAAAAATATATTATTTATTAAGGAATGTAGTTGAAAGAGCATGATATTGTAAACATGAGTTTCAGCAATAAAATGAAAGAGAGAGAACACGAAAAAGTTAACAAGTTTATAAATTATGAGGGAAACGCTTCATCACTGCACAGTGAACTGCCACCGTTTTGAATTTTGAAAAAAAAAAAAAAAATCGTAAAAATATTAATCGTAAAATATTTACTGCTTTTCAGCTGTACCTAACTCCAAGTTAATTATTGACATAATTATAATATTTATTTATTTATTTATTTATTTATTTATTTATTTATTTATTTATTTATTTATTCATTTATTTATTCATTTATTTATTCATTCATTTATTATTCATTTAATTACACCTATACCTACGTAAATTATTCCTATAAGTATTTTACTTGTTCACTTTCCTACTTATTTATTAATTTCACTATATGCTCATTAGGTTACTTATTCACGTAATTGTGTTAGGCCTTTTATGCATATATTTATGCTTTCATTTCATTATATACCTATTAGCTTAATTACTGAAAGATTTGTGTTATTTATTCATTTATTTAATCAAAATACATTATATATTATTGTGTTAAAAGGGGTGTTATCTGTAGTAAGATATACTTAAATAACAAAATATTGGAAAGAATTAATCGCTTTAATCAATTTACTCGTACGTTGGATAAATTCTACTATAACTTAAAATGTAACATTATAATACATTATGTTACTGATATTGTTATATGAAATTTGAAAAGCCTAAAGTCCTATAAGGGCAACGGCCTCCTACAGTAGGGTGTACCGAAAACTACATATTGGGGAAATATGAAAAGCGTCGATGGAATTGGTGATAGCGAGTTGATATTTGGTGAGATGAGCCCGAGGATTCGCCATAGATTACGTGGCATTTGCCATACGGTTAGAAAAAACCTCGGAAGAAACCCAATCAGGTAATCAACCCAAGCGGGAATCGAACCTGAGCCCGATCCCGAGCGCAAATCCTGATCGGCAGACAAGCGTCTCAGTTAACTTAATTACGTTGATGCGTTATGTTATGTTATGTTATGTTATGTTATGTTATGTTATGTTATGTTATGTTATGTTATGTTATGTTATGTTATGTTATGTTATGTTATGTTATGTTATGTTATGTTATATTACGTTACGTTATATTATATTATATTATATTATATTATATTATATTATATTATATTATATTATATTATATTATATTATATTATACTAGTGGCTTGTGCAGCAAATGCTGCAAACTTAGTTAATTATAAGTCCAAATAAAAGTTTTTTTATTTATTTTCCAGAAATATTACCAGGCATTTTGAAAGTTAATTGCTTCCATAATAATGAAGATGTAACATTTAAAGCAACGTAGTAAGTCAATGAAGTATAACTCCGTCAAAAATATCTCTTTTAAAAACTTCCCCTTAATGTTTTTTATGCCAAATACTTTTTCTTTAACACACCCATCTTCAGTTCTTTGAGTTCTCCCTACAACAAAATGATATGCTTGGCAGCGATCACAGATCTAATCTATTAAACCAAAGGAATACGAAATTAATTTTGATGTAGTTTAAAGACGCAGATAAAATAAGAAGCATGACTCAATTACTAATGCCTCTTCCATACTACTGCACTACATCCTACAAAAATGAGAAAATCGCACATGAAGTAACTTTCTAAATTGCATATTGTACTATGAATGCTACCTACTGTATTGATTTTTCTCTCTATTCCATATATGCATTTTTTTAATTGTTTTCCGGACCTATATGGCCACCTGTTATGACAGGCGGATTTTATTGTTATTATATTATCACCACCCTTCCATTTAATATATGAAAAAAAGACCCACACCATTTGATTAATAACTGTAAAAATATTTAATTTTTAATAACAATATTGTTATCTTACATGAGCTTTATAGTTTTCAGTAGACTAACATATATATATATATATATATATATATATATATATATATATATATATATACACTGTAACCTTTACTCTGTAAATTATAGTGGATATTAAGATCTAATTAAGATATTCTTTATATCTACTTACATAACCCCAAAAGGTTTCACTTTCATACTGTGACAGCGACGTGAGAATCGAACTCACGACCAGCGTCCCGCATGAAAGCAGATCGCACAGGCTCCACGGAACATTGAGTGACGTCGCGCGGTGGAGAGAAGAGAGAGGGTGTATTACGTCACGCGACGAGTTTGCGCGCGCATCTGGTGCTGGTAGAGAGGAGAGGGCCCTGGATTTCTCTGGAATGCCATCTCTAGAGACGAGTGGAAACTTCGAGGTTACGTCGCTATGGTTATAAATTACGGTCGCGAAGGAACGACGGCAGTTTTTCTGAGTTTTTCAGTTATTCAGTCAGTGAGAAAGCCAGAGCAAGGAAGCCAGTCTTGTGTACCGGAGTTCGACTCGAGTGTGCGTCCGCATCTGCGTCAGCATCCGAAGGCCTGAGTTCGAGTGCAGTGGACCGCAGTTGGAGGGACCTGAGTTCGAGTGCAGTGGACCGCAGTTGGAGGGACCCGAGTTCGAGTACAGTGAACTGTCTCTGAAGGTCTGTGGTTCGAGATACAGTGAACTCGAGTGACTGAGATAGAAGAACTGTGAACTGAGAACTGGTAGTTCTGATTTGTAAATAGTGCTTTGTAAATATTAGTTAAGATTAACAGTTCATTGTTGTGCGTAATAGTCCAAGTAAATTGTCATTGTCGTCGGTGGAGTGCTATAACGAATACTGTGTTGAGTGAAGATCCAATTGTTGACGAGAGCGTTTAAGGTGAATTGTAGAAAGGAATTATTGTTGTGACGAATAAATTACATTGTTGTTGCTAATAAAATTTACAATACCATCAATTTATAAATAGCATTAATGTGTATCATTAGTGAAAAATACATATATGGCATAAACTGTAATAATATTTAATTTTAATGGTAATAATGTTAAATCTTCTTAAGTTTTGTAGTTTCTAAAAACGAATAAATCACAAAATTACACACCAAAGAATCAGACCTGTATATTATTTTAGTAAGTCTTGAGATGTACTAAAAAAATTTACACAAATGAATATCGACATATTGGCATTATGATGTCAAAGAATCTGAGCTCTAAATATGTCAGCAATCCTGCAGGTCATGGCCTTCGTGTAATATTAAGTATTTATTGTAGTGTGTGTGTGTTTTGTTTTATTCTGAAAACCCATTAGTTTTCAAAACTGATTGAAGATAGATTTTGAAAAGTAGAAAAATTATGTAGGAAAATTGACATTTCACCTAAAACTACTATTTTTCCGCACATCTTTGGATGCCTAGCTTCAAAATGAGGGATCATTAATTAAAATCCGTTCAGCCTTTTTCCCATAATTTCCATTACCAGTTAAAATTATACATAATACTAGTGTCTTGTGCAGCAAATGCTGCAAACTAAGTTCATTAGACGTTCAAATAAAAATTTTTCAAATTTATTTCCAATGAAGAATACCAGACATTTTGAAAGTTATTTGCTTCCATAATAATGAAACATACTTCCTCTGAATGGTTTTTTATGTCTAATATTTTTTCTTGAATCAATCCACCTTCAGTTTTTGAGTTTCAACGCGAAAACGCAAGTAACAATGTCAGGACGATCAGTGGGTTTTTCATGTGGAAGTAAAGCAATAGCTATTTCAGGTCATTGTGGGTTGTACGCGAAAGTTAAAAAAAAATCAAGTTTGCTATACTTTCGAACAATAGACATAGCATCTTGGTATAGCTGCTGCATGTTTCATGAACTACCTTGAAATGTATCCTGCTAAGAGATCTTGCTGAAATGATCGAGAGACTACAACATTTTGTAGGCCTCTTATTTTATCAGTAAGCAATACCTTTTGGTCTTTCCTTATTAATTGTAATTGCTGTGCTCTCTCGAGCCAATACTGAAGAGAATGACTCATATAAATATCTTCACACACCGCCGTTAAGTAGGGTAAACTAGGGTCTGTTGGACAGTCGGGCATGTTGGACACTCCGTACTTTAACGTGTTATCACGCCACTTGTGGGCACCACATTCAGCTAGAAGTCAATGACGGAAGTAGGCACGAGTGGGGCTACTTCCGTCATTGATTTCTAGCAGAATGTGGTGCCCACAAGTGGCGTGGTAACACGTTAAAGTACGGAGTGTCCAACGTGCCAGACTGTCCAACAGACCCTAGTTTACCCTATAGGAAAAAGACCCAACTCCACTTGATTAACAACTATAAAAATATTTCATTTTTAATAACTACTCTGTAAATTATAGAAATGAAGATCTAATATAAGACATTCTCTACATAACCCCAAAACGTTTCACTTTCATATCATCAATATAGAATTAATATGTATAATTAATGAAAAATAGTCACATCATGGCATTGACTATAATATTTCATTTCTAATGGTAATAATGCCATCAAACCACCTCAAGTTTTGTAGATTTTAATATCCAATACACAGCTGTACTCAGAAAATTACACACCGCAGAATCAGACCTGTAAATTATTTTAGTAAGTCTTGAAGAGTTAATAACCAATTGAATTTGAACTCTAAATATGTCAGCAAACCTGCCTTCGTGTAATAGCCTGTTGTTTATTGTAGTGTGTGTTTTGTTTTATTGTAAAATATGCTAAAATGCAATTAGTTCTCAAAACTGACGAGAGATGAATTTGGAAAATAGGAAAAAGATGTAGGAAAATTGGCATTTCACTGAAAACTACTATTTTTCTGAAAAACGTTGGTTCCAAGCTTCAAAATGAGAGGTTATTTACTAAAATCCGTTCAGCCGTTTACCCGTAATTTCCATTACCAATTCAAATTATGTATATGGATTATATTATATTATATTATATTATATTATATTATATTATATTATATTATATTATATTATATTATATTATATTATATTATATTATATTATACTAGTGGCATGTGCAGCAAATGCTGCTGCAAACTAAGTTCGTTAGACGTTCAAATAAAATTTTTTCACATTTATTTTCAATGAAGAATACTTGTCTTTTTGATAGTTATTTACTTCCATGATAATGAAACATACTCCCTCTGAATGGATTTTTTAAGCCAAATACTTTTTCTTGAACCTATCCAACTTCAGTTTTTGAGTTTCAACGCGAAAACGCAAGTATCAATGTCAGGACGATAGGAGTAGTAGTGTCAGTATTTCAGGTCATTGTGGATTGTAGGCAAAAGTTTAAAAAATCTCAGGTTTGCTAAGCTTTCGAACAATAGCATTTTCGTATAGCTGCTGCATGTAGAACTTGAAATGTAGAGCGTAAAATCATTTTATCCTACTAAGAGATCTTGCTGAAATGATCTGGAGAATACAAAATTTTCTAGGCCTCTTATTTTATCAGTAAGTAATACCTTTTTGTCTTTCCTTAGGAACTGTAATTTTTGCTCTCTCTCGAGCTAATACTGAAGACAATGACACATATCAATATCTACATTACACCTCCATTAAGTATATGAAAAAGACCCAACCCCACTGGGTTAATAAGTATAAAAATATTTGATTTTTAATAACAATATTATTATCTTACTTAAGTTTTGTAGTTATATATAGCAGTCACTGAGTAAATTATAGAAATGAAGATCTAAATTAAGATATTCTCTACATTTACTTACATAACCTCAAAACGTTTCACTTTCATATCATCAATATAGCATCAATATTATGTACAATTAATGAAAAATAGACGCATCATGATATTAACTATAATAATATTTAATTTCTAATGGTAATAATGTCATCAAACCACCTCAAGTTTCGTAGATTTGAATATCCAACACACAGCTGTACTCAGAATATTATACACTGCACAATCAGTTTTTAATAACAAATTGAATTGAGCTCTAAATATGTCGGCAATCCTGCAGGTCATGGCCTTCGTCTAATAGCCTATTGTTTATTGTAGTGTGTGTTTTGTTCTGAAATTCAATCAAGTCGGCCGTGATTCAATAAAGTTAGTTCTCAAAACTGACAACAGATGGATTTTGGAAAATAGGAAAATTATGTAGGAAAACTGACATTTCACTGAAAACTTCTACTTTTCCGAAAAACTTTGGGTTCCAAACTTCAAAATGAGGGGCCATTTATTAAAATCTGTTCAGCCGTTTTCCCGTAATTTCTATTACCAGTTCAAATTATATATAGATTATATTATATTATATTATATTATATTATATTATATTATATTATATTATATTATATTATATTATATTAGCTTATATTATATTATAAACTAATCCAACGTAAGGAAGTAGTGCTATTATTATATTTGTTAGAATAACACAGATTGCTAATGCCACCACGAAAAGCCGATGGAGAATCCAAGTTAACAAATGACGCATGGTAGTGTACGAATGATGATGTCGGTGTAGCCAAGTGTGGCAGATCAATATAAGACAACTCGACGCTGCTACGTGTTTCATTTGTTCTCGGAGAGGCGTGGCTTCAAGAAACACACAGGGATTTAAGAGAAGCCATGTCGCCGAACACGGGTTCAGCGATCACACAATTCACCTGGCGATGTCGGGGCTCGCTGCGACGTCTGACAACACCACCTTGCAGCGCTGGAGTTACAAATCCAACGAAATGTGGAGTTGAGACGCAGTCTATAAGGCGATTCGGATGCAAATGGAATGTGACTCGGGGCTGACAGCAAATTACTCGAAAAAAACATCCTACAGAGCAATTTCGTCTAATAAAATGTTCTCTTTTATTTGACTTAGAATCAAATTCACGACTCTGTAAAATATCCTAGATTCAAGTAAGCGGCTAAGCAATGTCAAAATTGTATTATTATTATTATTATTATTATTATTATTATTATTATTATTATCATTATTATTATTATTATTATTATTATTATTATTATTACTTACTTACTTACTGGCTTATAAGGAACCCGGAGGTTCATTCCCGCCCTCACATAAGCCCGCCATTGGTCCCTATTCTGAGCAAGATTAATCCATTCTCTATCATCATATTCCACCTCGCTCAAATCCATTTTAATATTATCTTCCCATCTACGTCTCGGCCTCCCTAAAGGTCTTTTTCCTTCCGGTCTCCCAACTAACACTCTATATGTATTTCTGGATTCGCCCATACGTGCTACATGCCCTGCCCATCTCAAACGTCTGGATTTAATGTTCCTAATTATGTCAGGTGAAGAATACAAAGCGTGCAGTTCTGTGTTCTGTAACTTTCTCCATTCTCCTGTAACTTCATCCCTCTTAGCCCCAAATATTTTCCTAAACACCTTATTCTCAAACACCCTTAACCTATGTTCCTCTCTCAAAGTGAGAGTCCAAGATTCACAACCATAAAGAACAACCGGTAATATAACTGTTTTGTATATTCTAACTTTCAGATTTTTTCACAGCAGACTGGATGATAAAAGATCCTCAACCGAATAATAACAGGCATTTCCCATATTCATTCTGTATTTAATTTTTTCCCGAGTATATTTGAAGTGTTCGCGGGAAAAATGATGAATGTCACATTTCTGTTAAGGATTACACAATGATCTAATTGAGTCTATAACTGCAAGATGTAGTGCTGTTTCTATAGAAAATAAAGGAAAGGATTACTGTATTCGTGATGATAATTCTCCTTTTCACCATTTTTCATAAGAACAACATTAAAATTCGCAGTGATCCATTGAATTAGATAATGACATCAACCTTAAGAAAACTGTGACATTCATCGTTTATCCCGCGAACTATTCATTTGTTAATGTTGCTCCAAGATACTTGAACTTCTCCACCTCTTCAAAAGATAAATTTCCAATTTTTATATTTCCATTTCGTACAATATTCTCATCATGAGACATGTTATTTACTTACTTACTTACTGGCTTTTAAGGAGGTTCATTGCCGCCCTCACATAAGCCCGCCATTGGTCCCTATCCTGAACAAGATTAATCCGGTTCCTACATCATATCCCACCTCCCTCAAATCCATTTTAATATTATCTTCCCATCTACGTCTCAGCCTCCCCAAAGGTCTTCTCCCCTCTGACCTCCCAACTAACACTCTATATGCATTTCTGGATTCGCCCATACGTGCTACATGCCCTGCCCATCTCAAGCGTCTGGATTTAATGTTCCTAATTATGTCAGGTGAAGGATACAATGCGTGCAGCTCTGCGTTGTGTAACTTTCTCCATTCTCCTGTAACTTCATCCCTCTTAGCCCCAAATATTTTCCTAAGAACCTTATTCTCAAAAACCCTCAATCTCTGTTCCTCTCTCAAAGTGAGAGTCCAAGTTTCACAGCCATACAGAACAACCGGTAATATGACTGTTTTATAAATTCTACCTTTCAGACTTTTTGACAGAAGACTAGATGACAAAAGGTTCTCAACCGAATAACAACAGGCATTTCCCATATTTATTCAGCGTTTAATTTCCTCCCGAGTGTAATTTACATTTGTTGCTGTTGCTCCAAGATATTTGAATTTTTCCACCTCTTCGAAGGATAAATCTCCAACTTTTATAGTTCCATTTCGTACTATATTCTGATCACCAGACATAATCATATACTTAGTCTTTTCGGAATTTACTTCCAACCCTATCTCTTTACTTGCTTCAAGTAGAATTTCCGTGTTTTCCCTAATCGTTTGTGGACTTTCTCCTAACATATTCAAGTCATCCGCATAGACAAGAAGCTGATGTAACCCGTTCAATTCCAAACCCTCTGTGTTATCCTGAACTTTCTTAATGACTTATTCTAGAGCGAAGTTAAAAAGTAAAGGTGATAGTGCATCTCCCTGCTTTAGCCCGCAGTGAATTGGAAAAGCATCAGATAGAATCTGGCCTATGCGGACTCTGGTGTAAGTTTCACTAAGACTCATTTTAATTAATCGAATTAGTTTCTTTGGAATACCAAATTCAATAAGAATATTATATAAAACTTCTCTCTTAACCGAGTCGTACGAGACTTATTATTACTATTATTATTATTATTATTATTATTAGTATTATTATTATTATCTTTATTATTATTATTATTATTATTATTATTATTATTCCTATCATTATTTATTATTATTTATTGTACGAAATGGAAATATAAAAATTCGAAATTTATCCTTTGAAGAGGTGGAAAAATTCAAATACCTTGGAGCAACAGTAAAAAATATAAATGATACTTAGGAGGAAATTAAACACAGAATAAATATGGGAAATGCCTGTTATTATTCGGTTGAGAAGCTTTTGTCATCCAGTCTGCTGTCAAAAAATCTGAAAGTTACAATTTATAAAACAGTTATATTATCGGTTTTTCTGTATAGTTGTGAAACTTGGACTCTCACTTTGAGAGAAGAACATAGGTTAAGGGTGTTTGAGAATAAGGTGCTTAGGAAAATATTTGGGGCTAAGAGGTATGAAGTTAAAAGAAAATGAAGAAAGTTACACAACACAAAACAGCACGCATTGTATTCTTCACCTGATATAATTAGGAACATTAAATCCAGACGTTTGAGATGGGCAAGGCATGTAGCACATATGGGCGAATCAGAAATGTATATAGAGTGTTAGTTGGGAGGCTGGAGAGAAAAAGACCTTTGGGGAGGCCGAGACGTAGATGGGAAGATAATATTAAAATGGATTTGAGGGAGGTGTGATATGATGATAGAGACTGGATTAATCTTGCTCAGGATAGGGACCAATGGCGGGCTTATGTGAGGGCGGCAATGAACCTCCGGGTTCCTTGAAAGCCAGTAAGTAAGTAAGTATTATTATTTACTTACTTACAAATGTATGCAGTTCTGCGTTGTGTAACTTTATGCTTTCTCATATAACTTCGTCTCTCTTAGCCCCAAATATTATTTTCCTATACACCTCATTCTCGAACATCATTAACCTCTGTTCCTTTTTCAAAGTAAGATTCCAAGTTTCACAAGCATACGGAACAACCGGTAATATAACTGTTTTATATATTCTAACTTTGAGATTTGTTGACAGCAAACCAGACGACAGAAACGTCTCAATAAAATAATAACAGGCATTTTCCATATTTTTTAACTTGGTTATTTAACGACTATGTATCAACTACGAGGTTATTTAGCGTCGATGAGATTGGTGATAATGAGATAGTATTTGACGAGATGAAGTCGAAGATTCGCCATATTTTACCTGACATTTGCGTTACGATTGGGGAAAACCTTCATAAAAAACCCAACCAGGTAATCAGCGCAAGCGGGAATTGAACGAGCGCCCGAGCGTCACTCCGGATCGGTAGACAAGCGCCTTAGCCGGCAGAGCTACGTCGGTGGCTTTTCCCATATTAATTCCGCGTTTAATTTCTTCGCGAGTGTCATTTATATTTGTTACTGTTGCTCCAAGATATTTGAATTTTTTCACCTTTTCGAAGCATAAATTCCAATTTTTATATTTCCGTTTTATACAATAGACATAATCATATAGCCTACCTTGGCTTTTCGGGATTTACTTCCAAACGTACCGCTTTGGCCTACTTGCTTCAAGTTAAAAAAAAAAAAAAAAAAATAATAATAATAATAATAATAATAATAATAATAATAATAACAAACTTCAAACGTTTAACAAGAATCAATATATAGGCCTATAGAGATTGTCTCAATCTCAATGTACGAAGAAAATTTGTACAGTAGTGGCAAAATAAAAACTGGACCGACCCTTGTAGCTGATTTCAGAGCATTGTTCACTCCAGAGCACGATAGACTGGTAACTAAGACTTTCGTGGTTCGAATCCTGCCTGGGAAGGAAACTTTTTTTTTGTTCCTTAATCAAATTTATTCCCAATACTTTTCGCTTGCTGGTAAAATTCATATTCTGGGTATAATAAGTTAATTATGTAGTAAAATATAGCTGCAATCAAAAAGTATTGAGAATAAATTTGTTATAAGGATCAAAAAAAAGTTTCCTTCCCAGGCAGGATTCGAACCACGAAAGTCTTAGTTACCAGTCTATCGTGCTCTGGAACCAACAAGGCTCTGAAATCAGCTACAAAGGTCGGTCCGGTTTTTTTTTTTTTTTTTGCCACTACTGTACATTAACAAAGCCTCGCATACATTCATTTCCTTACTTATTTACTTACTTACAAATGGTTTTTAAGGAACCCGGAGATTCATTGCCGCCCTCACATAAGCCCGCTATTGGTCCCTATCCTGTGCAAGATTAATCCAGTCTCTATCATCATATCACACCTCCCTCAAATCCATTTTAATATTATCCTCCCATCTACGTCTCGGCCTCCCTAAAGGTCTTTTTCCCTCCGGCATTCCTACTAACACTCTATATGCATTTCTGGTTTCGCTCATACGTGCTACATGCCCTGCCCATCTCAAACGTCTGGATTTAATGTTCCTAATTATGTCAGGTGAAGAATACAATGCGTGCAGTTCTGTGTTGTGTAACTTTCGCCATTCTCCTGCAACTTCATCTCCCTTAGCCCCAAATATTTTCCTAAACACCTTATTCTCGAACATCCTTAACGTCTGTTCCTCTCTCAAAGTGAGAGTCCAAGTTTCACAACCATACAGAACAACCGGTAATAGTATGTGTTATATAAATTCTAAATTTCTGCTCCTTTGAGAGCAGACTGGATTACAAAAGCTTCTCAACCGAATAATAACACGCATTTCCCATATTTATCCTGCGTTTAATTTCCTCCCGAGTGTCATTTATATATGTTACTGTTGCTCCAAGATATTTGAATTTTTTCCCTCTTCGAAGGATAAATCTCAAATTTTTATATTTCCATTTCGTACGATATTCTAGTCACGAGACATAATCATATACTTTGTCTTTTCGAGATTTACTTCTAAACCTATCGCTTTACTTGCTTCAAGTAAAATAATAATAATAATAATAATAATAATAATAATAATAATAATAATAATAATAATAATAATAATAAACAAACTTTATACATTTAACAAGAATCAATATATATATATATATATATTATATATATATAATAATATATACAGATTGTTTCAATCTCAATGTACGAAGAAAATTTGTACATAACCTTAGCCTCGCATACATACAAAATTTTTTTACATCGCCTACATAAATAGAATATTTGTATTTTTCTCTCAACAGTGAATTTTAATATGTGCAGATGCTCTGATGGAAGCTTTCTAAACATACCTTTATAATATAATGTTGCTGTGCATTTAATATGGATGTGTAGGTAAACATAATAATAATTTCAGAAGCATGCTATTCTTAATAACATCTCGCGTTCAATTTGTATTCGGACCCCAAGCACACAACCCTCTGCGCAGGTCAGTCTGCAGACTTTGGACAGAACAGAGGTCAGGGGTTGTAGCACTCCTAATACATTCAGACTTGAAGAATCTGCAGTGGCAGAAAATTACGAGCAGTGGCTGTCATCTCCACGACTACTTGTATTGCATGAAGGAGGTGGGGAGAGTACGGAGGATGGGCCAGAACAAGAGCGCCGCGGGTCTGTTCCACATGTCTTCAGATGGACAAGGGTTCCAGTCGAGCAATTAACCGAGTATTTTAAATTCCCGGCACCACCAAGATTTGTTTTGCTCCTCTGCCTCCTACTACCCTCTTTTATTTTATTTTCTGAGGGTGTGTTGATACGAAATAAACGACTTCGGCCTGTAGCTGAAAAGCTGAAAAGAATGACAATAAAGGGGTGGAGACGTTTTGCGTCATCTGCTACCAACCTAAATAGCAGGGAAGGAAATATCTTCATATTTCTGGGAGAAAGTGTGAAGGGGAGAGGAGTGGAATCTAAATAATGGGGTCGTAATGAATTAAAACTTGAATTTTGAAGAGATCTCCAAAAGAAATGGGAATAATATTCAGTATTCCCTTAATAGCAAACACATTTACTCTGCTGGTATAAATGGCTTTATAGAAGAAGATAGAAGTAGGTATATAGATGTGTTAATTCGCAGTGCTATATGCCACAATAATCTAATCTGAAACATCAGAGAAAGTAAACTCTTTAATTCTAGCCACAAGTTATAGCAAAACAATTGTGTTTATGATACAAACTTATTATATATTAAATATGGTTATTACTTCTAATTAGAAATATGTATTTGCTTAATTAAGAATTTTTTAAATCCATATTTATTTACTTAAGTTATTAATCAATTAATTAATTAATTAATTTATTTATTTATTTATTTTTATGAAAATGTTTATTTTATTTTATACTTCCATATCAATATACAGTGCGTTCGTAGCTCGGCGGACCGTTATAATATAACGTTAATAATATAAACAAGTGTTAGAAAAGTTTTAATTAGGGATGATGAAATAAACAAGAAAACTTTTAATTAAGGATGATGCAATAAAAAATAAACATGATTAATTTTAAAAGGAACAATTAATGAAAGTATTACTTCTAATTAGAAATATGTATTTGCTCATTGAAGAATTTTTTAAAGTGATATTTATTTACTTAAATTATTTATTTATTTATTTATTTATTTTTATTAAAATGTTTATTTTACACTTCCATATCAATATACAGTGCGTTCGTAGCTTGGCTGGACCGTTATAATATAACGTAAATAATATAAACAAGTGTTAGAAAAGTTTTAATTAGGGATGATGAAATAAACAAGAAAACTTTTAATTGAGGATGATTCAATAAAAAATAAACATGAATAATTTTAAAAGGAACAATTAATGAAAGTATTACTTCTAATTAGAAATATGTATTTTCTTATTGAAGAATTTTTTTAAATCCATATTTATTTACTTCAATTATTTATTCATTTATTTATTTATTTATTTATTTTTATGAAAATGTTTATTTTATACTCGTATATCAATATACAGTGCGTTCGTAGCTCGGCCGGACCGTTATAACGTAAATAATATAAACAAGTGTTAGAAAAGTTTTAATTAGGGATGATGAAATAAACAAGAAAACTTTTAATTGAGGATTATTCAATAAAAATAAACATGAATAATTTTAAAAGGAACAATTAATGAAAGTATTACTTCTAATTAGAAATATGTATTTTCTTATTGAAGAGTTTTTAATCCATATTTATTTACTTAAATTATTTATTTATTTTTTTATGAAAATGTTTATTTTATACTTCCATATCAATATACAGTGCGTTCGTAGCTTGGCTGGACCGTTATAACATAACGTAAATAATATAAACAAGTGTTAGATAAGTTTTAATTAGGAATGATGAAATAAACAAGAAAACTTTTAATTAAGTATGATTCTATAAAAAATAAACATGAATAATTTTAAAAGGAACAATTAATGAAAGTATTACTTCTAATTAGAAATATGTATTTGCTTATTGAAGAATTTTTTTAAATCCATATATAATTACTTAAATTATTTATTTATTTATTTATTTATTTATTTTTATGAAAATGTTTATTTTATACTCGTATATCAATATACAGTGCGTTCGTAGCTCGGCCGGACCGTTATAACAACGTAAATAATATAAACAAGTGTTAGAAAAGTTTTAATTACGGATGATGAAATAAACAAGAAATCTTTTAATTAAGGATGATTCAATAAAAAATAAACATGAATAATTTTAAAAGGAACAATTAATGAAAGTACAATTTTCAAATTTGAATGTTTTAGTGGTCCGGCCGAGCTACGAACGCACTGTACTATTTTCCTATCGACTATCTTTAGAATGTTATCTTTACTCTTATATTGCTTTTATGATTATTTATTTTATTTAATGATTAAAATTATTTTGTATAAGTTACCTATATATTTTTCATTCATGCTTCACTTACATACCGGTTTTTATATATTGGATGCTTTATTAATTAATTAATTAATTAATTAATTAATTGCGTCTCTTATTATTTTAATTAAAGGTATACGTTTATTAAAATATTTGCATAAAATATGTATATATAAAGTACTTAATCTTTCCGCATATACTTGTAAGATACTTGTGTCTTCCCTTGTACTTGTGTGTACAGAATATTTCTTTATTTCCACATATATATATATATATATATATATATATATATATATATATATATATATATATATATATATATATAAGTAACATTGCCTTAACAAGAATAGTCACAAAGATTAAAATACAGAATTTATAAGTCATTCCAACAATGCTATAAAAGAACCATGCATCAATGTTTGCAAGATGTCTAGAAGCGGTGTAGTTATGACTTTTTTCATTGCTGGGTAAGTAAAGCAAAGTCAGCTACTTGTAAAGACACCAAAGAGTAGAACTTCTTCTCGCCTGTAGATGAAGATAAAGCCAATCTTCAAAACGTTGCGATTTTCTTATTTATTACCATCAGTGAAAAAATTCCAAACTGCACCTCTTTAAAAGTATTTACCACGGGCTTTACGTGTAAAATGCATTAAGGATAACATTAGTCCACTACTGAAGTACAATCACGTGACTGATGAACGTTAAACGAAAAATTACTACTCCTATTTACAATAAATATAAATTGATTATTATACTCTAGATATTATCTTTTGAGCTAAAAGGTATACATTTTTATTAAGGAACAATTTCCAATTATTTTTCGTTAGTAGAATATGTCAAACATAGATTAATTAATTACAACGTGTACAGTCGCTGTAAGTCATATTTTGAAACTCCCTGTATAAAATTTCTATCAAATTACAATTTCATGACGAAATCCTCCTTTCCTCCAGTACTTGGCTTCTGATATTCATTTCGCCACTTCGGCAGAATTTATAAAAAGATTAAGGCAAAGTCCATCCTGCATTCATCTTAAAAATAAACAAGATATCGCGTCGGTTGGGTCTGAACTAACAGTGTTGACATTACAGCCATTACCACTGAATGAGCCGGTGGGAAGGATTGGAGGGGGAGGTGCCATCTGGTAGCGTGGGCTTCACCCCCCATCCCATCCCAACCGGAGAAGTAAATCCAGAGGCTCCAATAAATCACACGAATGTAAACAATCCAGACAGACAGATAGACCGGTGAAGAATGTTTGCAACTTTTTCCCATGATTCTTTTCATCTGTAGTGTGACAGGCTGTTGCCACGGATGTGGCTATTGTTGTCGCCGAAATCTGATATTGTTTAACGTTGTCTTGGTTACAGTAGGCCTATGCAGCTTGTTCTCATGTAAATTAAAACACGTGTTGCGACTTCAGAACCAGTCATTTACCACTATTTATCTAATGGGGTAAAAAAGAGAGAGATGAATCACCGACTGGCACGGAGTATCAGTTACGCCATTTATAAAATGGGCTTTACGTGTCAGGGGCTAGACTTACGAAGGAAACTGCACATACTTTCTCATACAGTATGCTTTTTTTTTCAGTTGCTTCACCCAATTAACTGGAAGAGTAAATTAAAGTTTTGATTTCTGGGACAAACTTTTTCCGATGAGATAGCACAGTTTGTCTTTGCTAATATCCAATATTTATGCCACGGTGAAAGTGAATAATCCGGACGTTATGCATAATAATCAGTTATTAAAAGCCAATGCATTTGGTTAATGTAACAAATGTCTTTAATCAACATCATCGTCCTTGCAGGTATTAGGCCTAATGGCCTGTTTCAATCTCCGTCCATCTTTTCAGGGGACGTCCCAAAGATCGTCTTCCATGTGGTACTCGTATATTTATTTATTTATTTATTTATTTATTTATTTATTTATTTATTTATTTATTTATTTATTTATTATTTTGCTAATAATTGTAACATAAAATATAATATATACAGAAAAACTTGGGCTCACCCCTGAAAGAGTAGAACTCGTGCTCAGGGGCGTATTCCTTAATTGAAATTAATAATCTATACTAATAATAAATCTGTAGCCGAAATGTTTCTGGTAATTTTCGATTTTCCAAAAATAATTGGCCCTAACATATATATAATTAAGCGCCCTAAAGCCGAAAATCGCTTTTTTGAAAATTTAGTCTGTATGTCTGTCTGTCTGTCTGTCTGTCTGTCAGTCTGTTTGTCTGTCTGGATGTTTGTTACCTTTTCACGCGATAATGACTGAACCGATTTATATGAAAATTGGAATATAAATTAAGTTCGTTGTAACTTAGATTTTAGGCTATATGGCATTCAAAATACTTTATTTAAAAGGGGGGTTATAAGGAGGCCTGAATTAAATAAATCGAAATATCTCGCTTATTATTGAATTTCGTGAAAAATATTACATAACAAAAGTTTCTTTACAAATAATTTCCGATAAGTTTTATTCTTTGAAAAATTTTGATAGGACTGACATTTAATGAGATAAATGAGTTTCAAAATTACTATAACAATGCCATCTAAGGCGGTGTAATGAAATAAGAAACAAATGACTTCGTCTATAAGGGGCCTTGGACAACAACAATCGAAAGCCTACAGAGAATGTTTCTGTGTTTGTATGAAGTAATATCGGAAGCTAAATTAACCGATTTGTATAATTAATAATTAATTCACCATTGAAAAGTGTAGTTTCTCTAGATGGACATAATGCTATAATGTTATTACAGTAACTTCTGAGAGAATTGAGGACAGGTAAGATTAAAATAGCTTCTTATGCACAGAAAACTTGATAGGCATTCGTTTCCTGTATTTCCTAAAATAATTTATATGACCAAATGAGTGGTCTCTGGATCAAAATTACTGTATATTTATTTCTAACGGGCGCAGCGGAGCGCACGGGTACGGCTAGTTATACAATACAATCTGTCTTATGTCTACTGTGCAATTATAGTATATAAATTTAAATTTACAATTTTTCAATTTTTATAAAATCCATACATAACTTTTTTTAATTTAATACTAGAACTATTAGAATTGACAAGATTAGGATATTTAAATATAAATTTGTTATATATTCTTGGGGCTAAATTACTACTATGATTAAATACTGTAACAGTGTTGCATTTTGATTAAAACAATCTTAAAAAATGCCTACCTTTTGTTTCATAACTATGAGAATACAATTAAAAATTATTTCGATTTTTATGTATGAATTTTATTAATACAATATAATAAATTTGTCTTACGTTAAGTACATTAAAGTCTAGAAACAAATTTTGAGATGGAAAATCAATAGATTTATGAAGACATGTTTTAATTATTTTCTTCTGTAATAAATTTTTTTGTTTTATTTTATTGGGTTATTTTACGACGCTGTATCAACATCTAGGTTATTTAGCGTCTGAATGATATGGAGGTGATAATGCCGGTGAAATGAGTCCGGGGTCCAACACCGAAAGTTACCCAGCATTTGCTCGTATTGGATTGAGGGAAAACCCAGGAAAAAACCTCAACCAGGTAACTTGCCCCGACCGGGATTCGAACCCGGGCCGCCTGGTTTCGCGGCCAGACGGGCTGACCGTTACTCCACAGGTGTAGACTTCTGTAATAAATAAAGTGGATTAAAATTGGATTTAAATGAGCTACCCCATCCTATAATTCCATACATAATTACCGATTGAAATAAAGTTAAATATATTGTACGTAATAAACTTATTGACAAGTAATTCCTCAATAAAACAAAATAATATACTATTTTACGTAATTTATTACAAAGGTAATTAATGTGTTGGTTCCATTTTAAATGATTATCGAAAATTATGCCTAAATACTTAACTTCAGAGGACTCTTTAATAATCGGACATTTACACTGTATAAGACAACAGTCAGAATTATGTAATTTAATACTTAATATAGATGTAGGAGGTTTGTTACATTTTTCAGATAATGAGAATGGAATAATTATGGTTTTATTTTCGTTGATAGAAAGATAATTTATGTCAAAACATTTTTTATTAATTTAAGTCCATTATTTGAATTATTATATGCATCATACCAGGTTTTTCCACCAAAAAGTAAAACTGTGTCATCTGCATAAGAATAGTGAATACCATTGTATTGCTGTAAGTCAATTTTTAATAAGTCATTAATATATTGACATGGTTAAGCCATCGTTGTCTATAGTGGTTGAAATGTTCATAAATAGGTGTAATTTTCAATTCTTTTGTAATTAGTTCATTCCTTTTGTGGTCAAGCAAGCTGTAGCCGGCAGTACTCCTTAGAAATCTCATTTCTGCAGTTGTTAGGCGTTGAACATCTGAGTTTCGGACAGTCCAGGCCTCACTACCATACATGAGGACAGGTCTTGCTAGAACTTTATAAGCTTTTAACCTGGTATGTTTTTGGGTTTTCGTGGCTGTGAAAACTGGTTGATGGTTCTTAAGACTCCATTAAAATGTTGAATATTTTCAGGTACATCACTAACAGGTAAATATGTCAAATTATAACCTACGAGTAAATATTTAAATGAGTTTATCTGTTCTAACGCATGGGTTCCAATGCAAATTTTACTCCTAACTGGCTGTTTATCTTGGAACGCCATAATTTTTGTTTTGTTTGGGGAAATTTTCATATTGAAATTTTGTACTATTATATTCAGGAGATTTATTTTTATTTTATTGGGTTATTTTACGACGCTTTATCAACATTTAGGTTATTTAGCGTCTGAATGATATGAAGGTGATAATGCCGGTGAAATGAGTCCGGGGTCCAGCACCGAAAGTTACCCAGCATTTGCTCGTATTGGGTTGAGGGAAAACCCCGGAAAAAACCTCTACCAGGTAACTTGCCTCGACCGGGATTCGAACCCGGGCCACCTGGTTTCGCAGCCAGACGCGCTGACCGTTACTCCACAGGTGTGGACTATTCAGGAGATATATTGAGTATTGCAGCTTGTCTGCATATTATAAAGTATCTAGAGTACAATTTCGGAAGAGCGGGATGTTCCATGAATTGTTAGTCGCCAATGTCTGGTGATGCAGTTGCTGTATATATTGAATAAAAGTGGTGAGAGGGGCATCCTGGACGAACTCCACAGTTTATCGGTCTCCATACGGTCTGCCCTTAATTAATCATCATGCAATTTATAAAACAGTTACATTGCCGGTTGTTCTATATGGTTGTGAAACTTGGACTCACAGTTTGAGAGAAGAACAGAAGTTAAGTGCGTTCAAGAATAAGGAAGTCTACTTAGGAAAATATTTGGGGTTAAAATGGATGAATTTACAGGAGAATGGAGAAAGTTACACAACGCAGAACAGAACGCATTTTATTCTTCATCTGACATAATTAGGAAAATTAAATCCAGACGTTTGAGATGGGCAGGGCATGTAGCACGTATGAGTGAATCCAGAAATGCATACAGGGTGTTAGTTCGAAGACCTCAGGGAAAAAACCTTTGGAAAGGTCGAGACGTAGATGAGAGGATAATATTAAAATGGATTATACAACAACACACATACACAACACATCCAACCACCCCACACAACACAAACAAGCTGCATTCCGAAAAATTGTACTACTTAACATACCAATGAACCAACAGGATTACAACGAAGAACTAAACACAATCAAATACATAGCACAAGAAAACGGATGCAACCCCAACATAATAGACAACATAATACGTAAGACAAAAAAAAACACAAAAAAAACAGAAGAACACAACACAAACACAAGAACACAAAAAATACATCACACTAACATACGAAAACAAAAACACACACAAAATTCCAACCTCATTCAAGAAATTAAATTACAACATCGCATACAGAACAAATAACACTCTACAAAAACATCTCAACACACAAACAACAGAAACAAACAAATACAACCACACAGGCGTATACAAACTGAAATGTAACACATGCAACAACTTCTACATAGGACAGACAGGCAGATCATTTCAAACACGTTACAAAGAACACATCACAGCCATAACAAAATTACAAAACCCCTCCACATATGCAGAACATATCACAAATGCCAACCACATCTACAGAGACATCAACACAGACATGGAAATACTGCACATCCAACCAGAAAGCCAGAAACTCAACACACTAGAACAATATGAAATATACAGTCACACGAAAACACACCCCAACGATATTCTCAACACACAACTCAATTTCAAAACACATACACTCTTTGACTCTACACTACGAACGCACTCTCACAGGAAACAAGAGGCGCCAAGAGCAACAACGACCAGTTCTGAAGATGACCCATGAATAATAGTAGTAGCAGCAGCAGCAGTAGCAGTAGCAGTAGCAGTAGCAGTAGTAATAGGTTTAGTTTGCCTGGCAGAGTTAAGGCCATGAGGCCTTCTCTTCCACTCAACCAGGTTTCAATAATATACATGAAATATCAAATTACATTACAAAACAACACGAAAGAAGATACCTTAGAAATTACATAAAATATAGTAGAAAATTACAAGTAGTCAAGATCGTTACATAATATAAAATAAAATAGTCAAGATCGTTACATAATATATAAAATAAAGTAAAAATTACACATAATCAAAATCAGTTACATAACATAAGGGGAATATACACACTCACACACACAAAGACAAACACACAATTTATAAGACCTAAAACGTTCGAGATAAATTCGACGATTAATTCACTTGAGATATATTATACAGTTAATATACTAATAGGAGAATACATGTGGGTTACAAGACATAAAATGTTGATTAGCAAAGTCGTACTAAATGGCATACAAATACAAATAGATAATAAAAAAATAAAATAAAAAAAAGAAGAGAGAGAGAGAGAAAAAAAATAACAACTTGGTCATTTAAGACTATTTAGAAACTTCCGCAAGAGTCTAGTTCTGTTCATTAAAAACATTTCTAACTAGAGTGTACTTAAAAGATTTTAGACTCCGACTGCTCCTGATTTCCTGTGACAAGGAGTTCCAGGAACGGGCTGTGTGTATTGTGAAGGAAGCAGAGTAGAGAGATGTTTGATGGAATGGAATTGATAGAACAAGGTTATGCTGTGAACGTGTATCACGGTTGTGGTGGGATGCTAAAAGTGTGAAGCGAGGTACTAGGTAAATAGGCGTGTAATTATTTAAAATCTGATACAGCAAACAGAGTGAATGAACTGAACGTCTTTCCCGTAAACGAAGCCAAGATAATTGAAAGAAATACTCGGAGACATGATCATAGCGACGGCTGTTAAAAATGAAACTAACACAAGCATTATGAACACGCTGAAGCCTCAATGACAGGTCGAAACATGTAAACAAGGTACGTTAAAATTTAACACAAGAAAGTCTTATCATACATATTCCGAAAATGGATTTGAGGAAGATGCTGGTAACGATTAATCTTGTTCAGGATAGGGACCGATGGCGGGGTTATGTGAGTGTGGCAATAACTGATGTCTAAAATCAATGTTCTATTTTTTATTATATCCAGGGATAATACGGCCACAGCCTAACACTAATAATCCCCAGTCCAATATCTGTATTTTAAAGGCCTTGATCTCTGCCTACACGACCCGGTACATTTTAAATATTTAAACTTCGCCTTACAACATTCGAATAATACAAAAACGAAACCTGCCAAATGGTTTGGGACGTGACATCACAACCGTTGCTCATCCCGCTTTGAAGACACATCATAATGAATTACCCCTCCTGCCATCGTCTAATCCCCTTGACACCCCCTGCTACCTCCACCAAACTGTCCCTACTACAGTGCTTACACAGTGTTCAACAAAAGCGAAGGACATTTTCAAAACGCAGATAACTAATGTCAGATCCTCAAATGTAACCGCCCGGCCCGGCCAGGCTGTTTGCTTTCCGCACGCCACACAATAAGCATGTGCACACACGCGTTACACGGCGGCATTGAGGGCTGCGTGTCCTTGCGTACTCTTATTGTCCCTGTATAAATACGAGAGTCTCTTTCACGACTAGAACTGAGGCCGTGTTCAAACAGAACATCTCGCGATACATCGGGACACAACCAACGCTGTAGTGACTAGATCGGTATTAACACGATAAAATGCTTCAAACTAAGTACAAATTATTACTATTTAATA
>JAJSOF020000035.1:22706489-22746489 GCA_025594305.2 Periplaneta americana
ATGGTGTGTGTCTCATATTTTATCTTGATTGTTATTTCAAATTAATATAATTGTCTTATAAATGCTAATATTATTTTTATTTTTTATTCTTTTACATCAGGTTACTTCATTATTCCATGTGTGAAGACTTGCAAACATATACTGGGTGTTAATTTCAAAGTGTGTCATGACGTCACTGTTGATGAGTCAGCAATTTGAAGCAAGTTTCAGCTTTTATGTCAAAGAAGTTGCCTATTAATCAAGGCGTTCAATCTGAACTTGAGAACGTGTACGGTACAACTTGAACGTCGTAGCAACAGATGGCGGTCTGTACGGTCTGTGTGCTACCATAACCTCTTTCGAACTGTGTTTTGCACGGCCAAGTCGTACGCAGAGTATTTGTTGTCATCGGTTGCGTATGGCAACATTCCACAATACAAATCAAATGCTCCGTGTCCATGTTGACCGTCGAAGTTAATGTCAACAAATACGTAAGTAATCGTCTTAACCCTCTCCCCATATACCGACAGTAAGAAAAAACTCACCTCAGTACATGTTTCGAAACAGTTCACATTCCTGCCACTACCGGCGTTACCGTACGTATCGGTAAGTACTCTTGAGAATGAACGCCGTACTTGGTAGGCAACTTCTCTGGCAGATACGTAATACACCTCTGCGGAAGTGTAGGAAGATTGAATTCTCTAAGCTCATCGACTAGCCACGTGACGGCATACAGCGAGTCATGACACACTTTGAACTGAACACCCAGTATACTTTGCAACTTGCACGTGTATTTTAAATAATTGACAATAAGGACTGTCATATAAGAATGTCAAAATGTATCATAACCATGTTGATTTTAATAAGGTTCAGTTTGTATGTCACTAAATATGTATTGTATTTGTAGAAATTATGTAGAGGTTATTGATATTACCGAAATGTACGTCGTATCTGATGATGTTGGCCCAGACCAACGAAAACGTTTATACATCTTTTAAACATGTAATGTAAAGGTTTAACACCTTAAACATATGTTGTGAAGTCAATGACTGAAATAAATACTTTTAATATACAATACAGACTTCTCTGAAAACTAAAAAATGAATTGCAAAATATAACAAAACTACTTAAAATTCAATTGCAATTAATAATACACAGAAAATGAATTTAACAGTGAACTTTTATGTCTGTTTTGTATAATTACAATTTCGTATCCTAGCAACCACTTGCAGCTAACATGGATCGTGTTAATGTGACATAAGCAGACTTCTCTAATATTGTAAGCTTTAAGTTAGCACACTCTCTTTTCGGTTAATAATATGACGTCACGTTTTCCGTCTTGGCGACGCAGTGACGTCAGAGAACTCTGCCAATCCACCGCTGCCACGCGCCCGTTTTTGTTTGTGTGTCCCAGTTGGAGAGACAAGAATTGCTAGATGTTGGAACAAGGCACTTTACCAGAACTACTGCAGCATTTCTTGCAGGCTACGTCTATATCCCTGGTTCTCGCCCCTCCATTACAAACATCATACACATTCAGTAGGAACGTTCGCTATATTCAGCCTGCTACGAACATCTCAGGCGTTCAAGTACGCTGTTATATCCGAGTCTTCAGTTTCTAAGGAAACAGACCCGAGAAACACTTGATCGAGGAGCCAAGAACTCCTGGGTTCATAACTGTCATATTTTCAGTAGGTAAAACGGTTAAACTAGTCCGTCAGATAACGGATTCTCATGTAAAAGTACCAAGGTTCGATTCCGAGTATGTTTTTTAAGAGCACACGCAAGTAAAATTTTGTTAATTTTTGTTGAAGAAGACACTGAAAATTTGAAATTCCATGTTTTCTCCTTGAAACTTACAATTTTTTGTAGGCTATAGTGAACAACTCTATGAATAAAATCTAAATTTGAGCATTAGGTTTAAAAAAAACAAGAGGGGTCCAAATTTGGCAATTAACACCCAATTTGTAACTACTCGTATTTACAAAAATTGATATAACTCAGTAATTTTTATAGATATTTGAGATGTTCTTTTACTATTAGATTCACAGTAAGATTTACTACAAAATGGCTTCACTTGATTTTTAATATACTTTACAGAAACATTATAACTGAGTTTATAATATCATGGATTTCAGTTTCAGAGTCTACGTCTTTAGATATTATTAATTATTTTCATACACTGATTAAACATCAAAATTCTAATGAAGCCAAATCTTTTTAAATAGTCTGTTTAAGATCTGTTAAAAATTTTAGCTTCCTATTATTGATAGTTTCTGAGTTATAGGCCTATCAATTTATGGTGAGCACAGTGGCCAAAACGCAAATTTACGGAAAAACGCAACTGAGTCACTTGATATAAACTTGTATATATTTTCATATTATTTACAAGTCTAGCCTTATACTATTTGCTAATCCCGCCCATGATGTGTAACTAACTATATCAATACAAATGCACTACAAAACACAAAACTACAATATAATACACAGCATTTACATACTGTGTGTTTCAGACACTACAATAACTATTTCTGTCAAGATGTAACAACCACATTTCTATATCTCAGAACAGAATAATTTTCAAGCATGTCTTACAAAAACAACTTAAGGAATAATACCATCTCCTGCTATCTAACAAATAAAACGAAAAACTATTGGAGATAGGACTGCAACATTATTGAAGAATGAAATCATATAAATAAGTAAACACTCGAAATCAGACTGAGAAGGCGGTGAATTCTACTTTAGAGCGAGTAGAACTATTGAGTTACTCGGTTCTATCGGTTTATGTGCTTGACAGCGGAGCACCGAAGTTACCCGGTTAACCGTAGCCGTTACCGGTCAGTTCAAACAGAGTTCACGTGTTTTACTTAATTCTAGCAGACAACAACGTAGGTACTGTTGTATTTAAATATTTTCAGCTGCAGGACAAATTATTTCCTTATCCCCAAGGCGGGCTGAAAGGCCTCTAGTATTGAAGAGGAGTTCTTCTATCATATGACCTGTTAAGTGGGTCTAATGAACACTGACAGTCTGAACATAAAAATAATAATAATAATAATAATAATAATAATAATAATAATAATAAATAATATTGTCATATTAGAGTGTTTGATTAATATTAAAATATTGTTACAAACGGAGATTATATTTTTCCTACAAGAGAGAAGATCGTTTATTGGCATTTGTGATGGTGCGCGGGCATCGGGGAAAGTCATCATTTATTTGAATTTATTCCTACGAATTATGTTAACCGTCGAATTGGGAATTTACAGACGTGGACAAATTATTAGACAAAATTAATTATAACGACAGCAAAGTTTTATTTATTCAGTCAGAAATAATGAACAAAAAGTATTTTGCCAGAAATAATGAGCCGGAGTTCGACTCTTGAGGCTACTAATATTTTGAAGGCCTGAGTTCGAGTGCAGTGGATTCGCAGTTGGAACCTTGATTTTGTCAGGGATGCTGGAAACCGAGTTTGACACTTTCTTTGAAGGTCTTAGTTCATTTGGCCAGATATGAGATAGAAGAACTGTGAACTGAGAACATGTTTTGATTTGTAAATAGTGCTTTGTAAATATTAGTTAAGATTAACAGTTCATTGTTGTTCGTACTAGTCAAAGTAAATTGTCATTGTCGTTCATGTGGAGTCTTCTTGCAAATACTGTGTTGAGTGAAAATCCAATTGTTGAATACCTTTAAGGTGAATTAAAAGGAATTATTGTTGTACCAATAAATTACATTGTTGTTACTAATAAAAACAATATGTTAAAAGATGTAAACATTATATTTTTCTTCAATTTGTGATTGGATTTGTGTTGACTCATCATTCATCATTTTATTTGTATCTATTTCAAGAAAAATGTTTTAGTTTAATAATTTTAATTTATCAATAATATTACTCTTCACGAAGGAGAACATGGTTGCATTGAAGGCTAGTAATGTTATAAAATAAATAAACATTATGTTCTTCAGTTTAAGATTCCACATTTTATTGATTATTTTATCCACTTTCCGTAATAGTAAATAATTCTGTGTGTTCTTTTTAAGTGTTTTAGGCAGCGCTTTCATCATCATCATCATCTTTCTATCTTCTTTTTTATTTAGCTGCAGCGTTTAACGTTTACCGCACATGTTAATTTATTAGCTGTTAGTATTATAAATTGTTTTATCAATTTTATTTCGTCTGTCATATATAACAACACTGAAAGTTAAATAGGCCTTTCATACAAAATAACTCCGAAAATAGTTGTAATCACGCAAATGAAATTTGCAACCGCCATTTTGCAATGAAGAGAAGCACTTTTTTCTCGTCAATCGGCAAAGCGAAAGCGCTTTACTACAACGCTTTTAAAACACGCTTGGTTTCACTTTCAAAGTACGTTCTAAAATCGACTCAATCTATCTAAATTTTAAATCTGCCGCCACAAATTTGTACTCGGTACTGTACTCGGTTTAACCGAGTAATGACGTCACATTAACTGCTCCGAACCGAACCGCTCCGTCCCCAGCCCTAATCTACTTGGAGGATGTAGCGAAGAACTATTTTCAGACTATGGGAGGAGTGATAGTAGGAGGAAAAAGAATAAATTGCATAAGATTTACTGATGATACGGCGTTTTAGCACAAGAGGAGCCAGTAATAAGGGATATGTTACTAGAGCTAAAAGACAGCTCTGAGCAGATGAAATAAGATGAAGACCATGGTTATCGGAAGAAAAATAAAGAAGATAAACGTGAGGATTCTAAATGAGGCAGTAGAGACAGCTTCAAATACTTGTGATGTACTATAAGCAGTAACATGAGCTGCAGCCAGGAAGTCAAAAGAAGGATAGCAATGGCCAAGGAAGCCTTTTGCGGACCTCTGGAAAAATAACTAAGGAAGAGACTAGTGAAGTGCTTTGTGTGAAGTCTAGCATTCTATGAGGGCAGAAACATGGACATTACGACGAAGTGAAGACAAGAGACTAGAAGCATTTGAAATGTGGATATGGGGAAGAATGGAACGTGTGAAATGGACAAACAGAATAAGAAATGAAGCTGTGTTGGAAAGAGTGGGTGAAGAAAGAATGATGCTGAAACTGATCAGAAAGAGAAAGAGAAATTGGTTGGGACACTGGCTGAGAATAAACTGCCTACTGAAGGATGCACTGGAAGGAATGGTGAACGGGAGAAGAGTTCGGGGTGGAAGAAAAAGAAATCAGATGACAGACGACATTGAGATATATGGATTATATGCAGAGGTTAAGAGAAATGCATAAAATAGGAACTATTGGAGGAAGCTGTCTTTGCAGTGAAAGACTGCCCTTGGGCAGAAAAATATGAATGAATGAATATTCGTAGGAGAAAAATGAAGTAGTTTTTATCATTTTCGTAAATTTTATAGCTTGTAAATTTATCTGTGGCTTCCACCGTATATAGTCCATACTACAGAACGTCCATATGATAAAACGTCCATAAGGTCAAAATGTCCATATTTTCAAAATGTCCATACGGTGAAAATGTCCACGTACTAAATGTCCATACCACAAAAGGCCATACGATAAAATGTCCGTTAGGTCAAAACGTCCATAGTGTCAAACGTCCATAATGTCCAAGTTCAAAGGAAAATTCTGCTTGAAAATAACACAAATTTTATTCCATAACTCGTACAATTAAGTTATTAATCATCGGGAACCGGAGCCCCACTTTTAAGATGGTAACTAACACACTTAAGATTTAAGAGAATTTCTCCTTTTTCTTTGTACCTGTTGTAGTTTCTCACAATCTGGAGAATTTTTCTTTGATTCGTCAAATACGTTTCATTCCCGGCTCTTTAACTTGTGTATGCCTCACTCTTGCTTGCAATATTTGTGTCTAAATTCCATTTTCTTCGCGCTTTAGCCACTGTATAAATCGCCAAGTGGATGGATGTACAGCCATCACGCGTTGCAGTAGATTGTGCCAGAATTCTACCGCATTGTGTGTGTGCTGCATGCCTTTGAGGCTTGGGAGGTTCATGTTCCTGCATCGCCAATATATTTTTGTCCTATCTCTATTAAAGTCATCATGTTGGTACAGGTATCCACGAAAAGAAAGAAGTGGCTTACCCTTCTGTGATGGCACTAACTGACGATTTCGTTCCGTCTTTAAAAAATTCAGTTCTGATTAGTTCTGCATTTCAAAATTTTTACATAGGTTACTATAACTACCAAGAACAATGGATATAGTGTACATTATAGAGCTATGGACATTATGACTCTGGACATCAGAGAGAAGTGGACATTATACTACTATGGACATTTTGACTCTGGACATCAGAGTGAAGTGGACATTATACTACTATGGACATTTTGACTCTGGACATCAGGGTAAAGTGGACATTATACTACTATGGACATTTTGACTCTGGACATCAGAGTGAAGTGGGCATTATACTACTATGGACATTTTGACTCTGGACATCAGGGTGAAGTGGACATCATACTACTATGGACATTTTGACTCTGGACATCAGGGTGAAGTGGACATTATATTACTATGGACATTTTGACTCTGGACATCAGAGAGAAGTGGACATTATACTACTATGGACATTTTGACTCTGGACATCAGAGAGAAGTGGACATTATACTACTATGGACATTTTGACTCTGGACATCAGAGTGAAGTGGACATTATACTACTATGGACATTTTGACTCTGGACATCAGAGTGAAGTGGACATTATACTACTATGGACATTTTGACTCTGGACATCAGAGTGAAGTGGACATTATACTACTATGGACATTTTGACTCTGGACATCAGAGAGAAGTGGACATTATACTACTATGGACATTTTGACTCTGGACATCAGAGTGAAGTGGACATTATACTACTATGGACATTTTGACTCTGGACATCAGAGTGAAGTGGACATTATTCTACTATGGACATTTTGACTCTGGACATCAGAGTGAAGTGGGCATTATACTACTATGGACATTTTGACTCTGGACATCAGGGTGAAGTGGACATCATACTACTATGGACATTTTGACTCTGGACATCAGGGTGAAGTGGACATTATACTACTATGGACATTTTGACTCTGGACATCAGAGTGAAGTGGACATTATACTACTATGGACATTTTGACTCTGGACATCAGAGTGAAGTGGACATTATACTACTATGGACATTTTGACTCTGGACATCAGAGTGAAGTGGACATCATACTACTATGGACATTTTGACTCTGGACATCTGAGTGAAGTGGACATTATACTACTATGGACATTTTGACTCTGGACATCAGGGTGAAGTGGACATTATAGGACTATGGACATTTTGACTCTGGACGATTTAACATGGACATTTTCAACGTGGACATTATTCCATGGACATTTTGACGTATGGACATTATAATCCTGGACTTTATGTCTGGTAATCTCTCTGTGAATTCCATTAACAAAATTTCACTAAGCATTTGTTATTGAACATTTTAATACACACATTACATGCAGGGGATTTTTTTAAGAATTAAGCGAGTTGATACTGTATATATTTATTAGGCCTATTTTAGTGCATTACGGAGAAACGAAAATAATTTCCTTCTTTGAGTGAATATTAATATGTCTCCTGCACAATAGCTCAAGAAAACAATCTGTAGAGATGTAAAATATATAATAGGAAAGTACGTGTAACCTTGGCGACACTGATTGTTTTACTTTAATTTCTTGGGTCCCAATGCAAACAAGGATTATGGATGAGATTTGTTGCCATAGTAACGAAATTAAGAGGATGCATTACAGCGGCGAAGAGAGGAGAAAACGGTGGTGTACAAGTTAACAGTGTAACGAAGATTTCCTGGCATGTTAGAGGTGGTACTATCGTAGTTTGGGGAAGGGGGTATACATGTGAATAATTCATGCAGCGGGTTGTCACAACCAGGAGGTTTTGCTCGATTTGTTATGCCGGCCGGTCGTTCAATGCCCCCGCTTCGTTCAACACACATACACACATAAAATCATAGACATGTGTTCACTCCATGATGGACTGCTATGAACCCTCTAAGTATCCTGGCACAATTCACCGCAAGGTCTAGTCACAAAACTATGGAGGGTGTGGGGAGATCTGTACAATGTCTGTCTCTAACACTCATACACTCCAAGCCAACATCGGTCTGACAACAGTGGTCCTTCCTCTGGGTTTATTTCTTGCATAATGTTGTCATCACAAGGTTATATACCCTTAGCCGTTATGTCTTCCCGAGGAGAGAGACTACGGGGTTATGGGCATCCCCCTGGGGGTTTTCTTCCACCACCCCCACCTACTCCGAAACCACCAGAACTCTTGTTCTCAGCATCGGTGTGGGGTGTAGTGGTGGGGGCAGGAAGTATAGACTTGTTCCTGTGGGACTCCTCAGCTTTTCCCACAGGAAGCGTTACCGTTTTTATATAAATTACGTGAAATGTAAAATATTGTTATTATTATTACTATCATTATTATTATTATTATTATTATTATTATTACTATCATTATTATTATTATTATTATTATTATTATTTAAATTTGAATCGAAATGTAATTCTAACAGTCTTTTTTTCCTTTTTTTTTTACGGACATATTATCTGTCACTAAGAAGGGGGTTTTTCATCCAATTGTTTATTTCATTGCAGGAAGGAAAATGTTCGATTAAATTTGAGACTTTGTCAAATTAATCAGGATTTTTAATATTTATTTGCAGTATAAACACATGCATATTATTATTATTTTTTATTAATAATATTGTATGAGACTTTGTCACTAAGAAGGGGATTTTCATCCAATTGTTTATTTCATTGCAGAAAAAAATCATTAAATTTGAAATTACTCAGTTTTAATATATATATATATATATATATATAATGTTCAATAATATTGTATGAAATGAATCAATGAGTGAAAATTCGAATTCTCGTTTGACAACTCGGTGAGACCATTAGTTTCACCACTGCCACCGGGTATTTACCCATTTGCAGTGTGAATAAATACATGCATTATTATTATTTGTTGTTTAGTCAACTGTCCAAAGACAGGTCTGAACCTCACAAGTGATACCAACAAGACATTGTTTATGAGGAAACTAGGCCAGGAGATAATGGAAATAATGCATACATCGCCGACTAACTATATATTATAGGCGTACTAATCAGACTTCAGATGTATAAAAACAATTGTTTTTCTTCTGACACATGTCGTCAAGTGAGATGTACTGCCTGATAATAGATGTACATATCAGATTATTATTATTATTATTATTATTATTATTATTATTATTATTATTATTATTATTTTTATTATTATTATTATTTTTGTTGTTTAGTCAACTGTCCGAACCTCACAAGTGATACCAACAAGACATTGTTTTGAGTAAACTAGGCCAGGAGATAATGGAAATAATGCATACATCGCCGACTAACTACATATTATATAATCAGACTTCAGGGGCCGTATTCATAGACATTCTTAGCGCGGGCTTCCGGTAGATGATCAGCGAACTAACGTTTTCCGTATTCATAAACCAGTGCTAGCGATATGATATCATATGAATCCTGTACAAGTAATCAGTCGATAGCCGGGGCTAGTTTAGCACGCTCGTAGCGCGGGCTAGTGAAATGTCTATGAATAGCACCCCAGGTGTAGGGTAAACATTGGTAATTTCGTGGCAGTGGTTATTTCGTGATACTTTTTCTTTGCTCTTTCGTGAACTAACCAACGGTGTTACGAGATTCAAATTTCCTCCAAGGAATTGCATATGTTGTCCGGTTTCCAGAAACATACAGCTACGCTTTGTGTGACTATTGTAGCTGCTTCAGTGAGCTTTTATGTTTGGAGAGAGCAAGTTTGCGTCGACTTCTCAGGCGTACAAATTTTGTGGATGTTTGTAATTACATTACAGGCTTATTACTAAAGGTAAGCATATGATATTTGGTACAAAGATTTATTGTATCTTCATGAAATTTTAGGAAATGTATTTGGAATTTTAGATACAGCTGTAGTCGCCATATAGGCTTAGCTTTACTGCATATACTTCCTTTCCCTAATTACAACACACTGCTGTCTTAAATTGACTGATCTTATTGGAAATTCAGTCATGAGCTTTCCCAAAGCACGCTGTAAAAACCCTATAAGAACAATTGTTTTTCCTCTGACACATGTCGTCATGTGAGATGTACTGCCTGATAATAGATGTAGCTACATGTTATATTATTATTATTATTACTATTATTATTATTATTATTATTATTATTATTATTATTACTATTATTTGTTGTTGTTTAGTTAACTGTCCGAAGACAGGTCTGAACCTCACAAGTGATACCAACAAGACACTGCTTATGAGGCAACTAGGCCAGGAGATAATGTAAATAATGCATATGTCGCCGATTAACTACATATTATACTAATCAGACTTCAGATGTATTAAAGCAATTGTTTTTCCTCAGATACATATCGTCGCCATGTATTGTGGGTCCCTATCACCACGGCATGGCGCGTCCTCAGGTTGCGGATAGAGGAGACGGCCTCCAGATATGGAGGGTAGCTGCGAATATATTGAATAAGCAGTCGTGGACAGCCGATAAGGGGTGGTCCTCCAGCTTGGGGGTTGGGCGAAGGGCTAACAACCCATCACCGTAAAAAAACAGCTTGTTACGTATCCCTATAATAAGCCTCGGAATAGGACTGATTCTCTGGCACGACCACAGCAAAGAATTCGGTTGAGAAGCTCTTATCATCCAGTCTGCTGTCGAAAAATCTGAAAGTTAGAATTTATAAAACAGTTATATTACCGGTTCTTCTGTATGGTTGTGAAACTTGGACTCTCACTCTGAGAGAGGAACATAGGTTCAGGGTGTTTGAGAATAAGGTGCTAAGGAAAATATTTGGGGCTAAGCGGGATGAAGTTACAGGAGAATGGAGAAAGTTACACAACACAGAACTGCACGCATTGTATTCTTCACCTGACATAATTAGGAACATTAAATCCAGACGTTTGAGATGGGCAGGGCATGTAGCACGTATGGGCGAATCCAGAAATGCATATAGAGTGTTAGTTGGGAGACCGGAGGAAAAAGACCTTTAGGGAGGCCGAGACGTAGATGGGAGGATAATATTAAAATGGATTTGAGGGAGGTGGGATATGATGATAGAGACTGGATTAATCTTGCACAGGATAGGGACCGCTGGCGGGCTTATGTGAGGGCGGCAATGAACCTTCGGGTTCCTTAAAAGCCATTTGTAAGTAAATAACATATCGTCAAGTGAGATATACTGCCTGATAATAGATGTACATATCGGATTATTATTATTACTGAAGCAATCTCAAAATGTCTGAAGACATTAACATGAAAGTTTAGGGCCTATGTATTCAGTGGTCAACTATCATAATCTTTTCGGCGAAAAATACTTCTTTTAAATTCAATTAAATCTTGAATAGTAATCAAATTAACAGAACAGATTACGTTAAAGACTTTGAAGAGTTCTTTAAGGGGACACTGAAAAATTAAGAAAATCCTGTTTATTTTTTTATGATCGTAATTATATTTGAGAGTGTTTTAAATTATTTAACCTTGCAATCAAATGTGACCAAATACACGGTGCGTGACTTACTTCAGAGATGTTCCTTTTTTCTTGTTTTTTAATGATGTTTTCTCGACTTTAAAGTTCTAAGCAGTTTGTTGAAAAAAATTTCACTGCACAACAGTTATTATCAGATTGGTCTGAACCTTCTCGCATAGATCTATTAAAAATAGGCTATTGATAAACAGAATTTAATTCGCAGTTGTAAGCTGGAATTTATAAAACAGTTATATTACCGGTTGTTCTGTATGGTTGTGAAACTTGGACTCTCACTTTGAGAGAGGAAGAGATGTTAAGGGTGTTTGAGAATAAGAGGATTAGGAAATTATATGGGCCTAAGAGGGATGAAGTTACAGGAGAATGGAGAAAATTAAACATTGTATTCTTCAATGAAACATTAAGTCCAGACGTTTGAGGCGGGTAGGGTTATTGCACAACACAGAACAGAAATGCATTGATTTTCAGGCCGGATGGAAAAGACCTTTGGGGAGGCCAAGATGTAGATGGGACAAAATAAAGTACATTATGCAACTAGCAGAATGATTTAATTAAGAAGTGAGTATGGATATTTATGAAACTCGCTTGCGCTCGTTTCATAATTTTCATACGAGCTTCTTAATTACCATTATAGGCGAGTTTCATACGACTTTTTATGCCCCAAATTTCTAACAAATTTTAATTGTATCTGACCTTCAGTGTCCCGTATGTTGTGGGATGGCAGACGCGAAAGATTGATTTTTTTCCGAGGAACAGATGTCCACATTGACCTTGCTAGGCCATAAGAACCTACAGAGATAACATTGAAATTAAATTAGACATTGAAAAACGAATGACAAATTGAATTTATTTGAATATTATTTACAATTAATGCTTTGAGTAACAGAACATAACCTTCTGCGACAGTATTGGATTTCCAGCCTCCGTGACTTTTCGAATTCTCTTTCGATTGCATATCCGAAAATAATCGATACTTGCGGTTTTATAACGGTAGAAAGCTGACCTGCCATTGGCTGAACAGTTGTAACCTGAGTCGTCATTGGCTGAAAGACCTGACCTTTAATGAGTAGGTGTACTTTAATGACATGCATTAAAGATCTGCTATCAGGTGTATAATTACTACATTTCAGCATGGTCCATTATTAAATGAATTTGAGGGCGGTGGAATATGATGCTAGAGACTGGATTAACCAGGAAATCGATGGTGGGCTTATTTCTCCACGCCATAGTAAGTAGAAATATTAATAGTTCCTATCATATGTAAAAATCTACTAAATTAGCAAAACTGGGTGACAGTGGACCACGTTTTTAAGTCAAGAACACATCTTGATAGGATTTCCTTTCCGGCTCAGCAACTCCCCAATGCAGGAATTTGTCATGTTGGATGCATCTCACAGGGGACGATAGAAACGGAAGCCGGACCAGTAGCGAGGTCCTCCAGATCTTGGCCGGTGACGACAGACGTTATGAGGCAGTGGCTTCCCTGCTATGAGAATTGCCACCCTTGTCTTCACGTGTTTACTGAGAGGAAGTGTTGTCAGGACACTTGTACACACGTAGCCCCATTTACTGTACAAGACAGAATACACCCCCTCCCCAGACAATGAACCGCGACTGCCATATGATGTGAAATGAGTTTTGACTTCTTCGTATCAACTGCATCAGTTATTATAAGGAAGGTAATTCAGCAAGAAATAGTAATATAATTCACTGTAAATATTAGTAGTAGTACCATTTATTTATTTAACCTGGTAGAGACAAGGCCGTCAGGCCTTCTGACCCTCTACCAGGAGATTACAACTATAATATGAACAATAAAATTACAATTAACATTAAATTTACTATTACAATTACAATAAAAATTAAAGTAACAAGATTATCTGATTAATGAAAGCTAGACATTTTATCATAGAAGTTAAGAACAAAGAATATTTTTTATTTAGTGAATTACAAATTAAACCTACAATAACAAAAATTTATAGTAATGAAATTACCTGATATTGAAGTATTTTGTGATAGATTAAGAGAACTATTTACAAGAAACCATGTTTGAACGAGTCTCAATTACTGACCAAGTGCCTAGTAAGTTTGCGTTTGTATTCAGTTTTATTTCGACAGTCCCTGATGCTAGCAGGTAACAAATTCCAGAGTCTTGGCAGGGCTATTGTGAAAGAGGATGAGTATGAGGAGGTGCGATGGGATGGTATTGGGTAGTATTGTTTCATGGCGAGAGCGTGTGTTCAGATTGTGGTGGGAAGAAAGGTAAGTGAAGGAGACGACAAGTTAAGGAATAGAAGAGTTCAAAATTTCGAAGAGAAGGAGAAGTGAATGTAAATTTCTTTTCTTATCTAGTTTGAGCCAACCTATTGTTTCCAGGGATGGGGTAATATGATCATATTTACGAACATTGCTTAGAAAACGTACATACAAGTTATGAGCACGTTGAAGTTTCGTTTTGTTGTCGCTGGAAAGGTCAGTCAGTAAAATGTCAGCATGGTCAAAATAGGGAAATACAAGGGTCTGCACAAGGGACTTTTTAAGCAAGGGGGAAGATGAACATTTATCCTTTTAGCACATGAATAATAGAATATACTTTTCTGCAGGTTTCTGTGATTTGCATGTCCCAGTTGAGATTATTATCCATGTGAATGCCAAGATTTTTACTGAAGAACTGAAAGGGTATATATAGTATTAGCTTCAAAACATAATTTACTATTGAACAACAATGAAGTAATGAAATATTTCTTGCTCTTTGTTTGCTTTATTATTTTAATTATTGATGTAAACTGTAATGATTATTTAGTAATTCACCAACTAAACAGATATTTGATATCTTGACTCTTTTATTAAAGAATTAATTAAAGACACAGAAGTTTGGAACATTAATAAATTCAACTCACAATTCATTGATCAATAATGAATCATGAGAAAGGTTTCATTTATTTTATCTTTGTGTCAAATATCTTCAACACAGTTACGATTCTATGATCGCTAACCAAAGTTTGAAAAATATTTTATGTTTATACTATCTTTGTATCAGATTGTTTAAGTTTTCCGTGTCAAGGATATCAGTTAATTAGCAATTCATCAAAGAAGCAGGAGTTTGAAACATTGACAAATTCAACTCCTAATTCGTTGATCAATAATGAATCATGAGAAAACTTTCATAATTTTATTTTTGTATCAAATGATTTTTGAACTACCATATTACGTGTCAACTGCATTAGTTATTTAGCAATTCATTAAAAAAACAGGAGTTTGAAACATTAGCCGATTCATCTCACAATTTATCGATCAATAAAGGATCATGAGAAAGGTTTCGCGTCTTGTCTTTGTATCAAATATTTTTTCAACTATAACGTGTCTACTATAGTCAGTTATTTGACGATTTACTAAAAGAATAGAGTAGAGGTTTGAAACAGTAACAGATTTAACTCAAAATTCATTGATCAATAATGGATCATGAGAAAGGTTTCATGTCTTGTCTTTGTATCAAGTAATTTTTCAACTATAGCGTGTCTACTATATGAGTTATTTGACGATTTACTAAAAGAACAATGTAGAGGTTTGAAACAATAACAGATTTACGTCAAATCATTAATCAATAATCAATCATGAGAAAGGTTTCGTGTCTTGTGTTTGTATCAAATAATTTTTCAACTATAACGTATCTACTATAATCAGTTATTTGACGATTTACTAAAAGAATAATGTAGAGGTTTGAAACAGTAACAGATTTAACTCAAAATTCATTGATCAATAATGGATCATGAGAAAGGTTTCATGTCTTGTCTTTGTATCAAATAATTGTTCAACTATAGTGTGTCTACTATATCAGTTATTTGACGATTTACTAAAAGAACAATGTAGAGGTTTGAAACATTAACAGATTTATGTTAAATCATTAATCCATAATCAATCATGAGAAAGGTTTCGTGTCTTGTGTTTGTATAAAATAATTTTTCAACTATAACGTATCTACTATAATCAGTTATTTGACGATTTACTGAAAGAATAATGTAGAGGTTTGAAACATTAACAGATTTATGTCAAATCATTAATCAATAATCAATCATGAGAAAGGTTTCGTGTCTTGTGTTTGTATCAAATAATTTTTAACTATAATGTATCTACTATAATCAGTTGACGATTTACTAAAAGAATAGTGTAGAGCTTTGAAACAGTAACAGATTTAACTCAAAATGCATTGATCAATAATGGATCATGAGAAAGGTTTCATGTCTTGTCTTTGTATCAAATAATTTTTCAACTATAATGTGTCTATCATATCAGTTATTTGACGATTTACGAAAAGAATAGTGTAGAGGTTTGAAACAATAACAGATTTAACTCAAAATTCATCGATCAATAATGGATCATGAGAAAGGATTCGTGTCTTGTCTTAGATCAGGTAATTTTACAACTATAACATGTCTATTATATATCAGTTATTTGACGATTTACTAAAAGAATATTGTAGAGGTTTGAAACAATAACAGATTTAACTCAAAATTCATCGATCAATAATGATCAATCAAAGAAAGGTTTCGTGTTTGTCTTTGTATCAAATAATTTTTCAACTATAACGTGTCTACTATTATCAGTTATTTGACGATTTACTAAAAGAATAGTGTAGAGGTTTGAAACAATAACAGATTTAACTCAAAATTCATCGATCAATAATGGATCATGACAAAGGATTCGTGTCTTGTCTTAGATCAGATAATTTTACAACTATAACATGTCTATTTTATATCAGTTATTTGACGATTTACTAAAAGAATAGTGTAGAGGTTTGAAACAATAACAGATTTAAATCAAATCATTGATCTATAATCAATCATAAGAAAGGTTTCGTGTTTTGTCTTTGTATCAAATAATTTTTCAACTATAACGTGTCTACTATTATCAGTTATTTGACGATTTACTAAAAGAACAGTGTAGAGGTTTGAAACTTTAACAGATTTAACTCAAATTCATCAATCAATAATGGATCATGAGAAAGGTTTCATGTCTTGTCTTTGTATCAAATAATTTTTCAACTATAACGTTTCTACTATAGGCCCTATCAGTTATTTGACGATTTACTAAAAGAACAGTGTAGAGGTTTGAAACATTAACAGATTTAACTCAAATTCATCCATCAATAATGGATGATGAAAAATAATTCGTGTCTTGTCTTAGTCAAGTAACTTTTTCACTAAAACATGTCTATTATATCAGTTATTTGACGATTTATTAAAAAAATACTTTAGAGGTTTGAAACAACAGATTTCACTCAATATTCATTGATCAATAATCAATCACGAGAAAAGTTGCGTGTTTTGTCTTTGTATCAAATAATTTTTCAACTATAGCGTGTCTACTATATCAGTTATTTGATTATTTACTAAAAGAATAGTATAAAGGTTTGAAACATTAACGGATTCAACTTACAATTCATCGATCAATAATGGATCATGAGAAAGGTTTCATGTCTTGTCTTTGTATAAAATACTTTTTCAACTATAACGTTTCTACTATAGGCCCTATAAGTTATTTGACGATTTATTAAAAAATTGTGTAGAGGTTTGAAACGTTAACAAAATTTCAGTCAAAATTCATTAATCAATAATCAATCATGAGAAAGGTTTCATGTCTTGTCTTTGTATTAAATAATTTTTCAACTGTAGCGTGTCTACCATATCAGCTATTTGACGATTTACTAAAAGAGTAGTGTAGAGGTTTGAACATTAAATTCATTTAACTCAAAATTCATTGATCAATAATGGATAATGAGAAAGTTTTCATGTCTTGTCTTTGTATCAAATAATTTTTCAAATATAACGTTTCTACTATAGGCCCTATCAGTTATTTGACGATTTACTAAAAGAACAGTGTAGAGTTTGAAACATTAATTTATTTAACTCAAAGTTAATAAATCATGAGAAAGATTTCATGTACCACGTATTTGTATCAATTGACTTCTCAACTATTATGTATCATCTCTAGCCTATCAGCTATTTTGCAATTCTTCAAAGAAATAGAGGTTTGACTCTTTAACAGCTTCAACTCTGATTCGATTCACTGATCGATCACTCACGAAGTTTCGAAAAGATTTTATGGTTTACATATTTATATCAGATGATTCTTAACTATTTGGCTTTCAATGATAGACTCTACATTATCATTTCATCATATGATCATAGCCTACTTCTTCATCATCATCATCATCATCATCATCATCATCATCATCATCATCATCATCATCATCTCTATTTGATTGCAGTTCGACCTCTTTTCAAAAAGTATGGGTAAATTGAATCATGTGCAGGAAATCGGCATTCACAATTTCATTAGAGTCGTCATAGCAACAAAACAAAAGCAGCGCGCACTTTCCCCCTCCCCCCGTTCCTTGGCAACGAAGAGACGAGTTCTTTCTCTCATCTGGAGTTGATGTTGAACAACTGTCACTTTCTCGTTCAATGGGTTTTACTGCTGACCCTTTCTATCTCTCTTCATCTCTTGAGCGAGAGAAAGAGATGGTCTCCATATGAAATCATAATAAGAGAGGTTGGCAAATACTGGCATCTAATTGGAATCTCTGGACTGTCTCTATATTGGCTCAGTGAACAAACACTCGTGACCTGGGAATCCACCAATCAACTCTCCAACCCCCTCCGCTCTTCTCCTTCAACCCTCTATCGACTCCGGCAAAGGCAAAAATCGTCTGAGTACAAACACGAAACAAACTGATGGGAGACGCGGCACAAAGGTTACCGCATCGACTGTGGTTATGATGTTAACAATCTAATAAAGACAAGTTGCCATGAAAACCTTTTTCATTCACTCCTGGGATTTTATGTGGTCTCCAAGGCGAGCGTTGATCAAATGTTATTTGGTCTTGGGTGTATCTAATATGACGGCAAATAACTTTAACTCTTTCACATACAAGAGTTTCATTTTGTGTCATCATTTTGAAAACCAAGTCAACGCATTTTTATATTATTATTATTATTATTATTATTATTATTATTATTATTATTATTATTATTATTATTATTATTATTATTATTTTGAGGCCCCCTTGTAACCTGAGGCCCCCGGCGAACGCGTTAAAACGGCACTGAACATTGTTGGGATTGTAAAAATATTTGGGGTTTGAAACAAAAGTTTGATACGTATTTTCTGTTTTCATACTCCCCGCATTTAAATTTAAGAAGTCGGAGTCTTCTCGTTAACTACTTCATAATTGGTTCCTCATTCCATGAGGCCTAGTCTCGAGACAACAATGCAATTGGTAGTCGGAACTATTCAAACACCAATATGACGTCAATGTTGAATTTTAAATTGTAATGAATAATAACATGTCATTGCAGAGAATTCGATTTATTTGGATATAGGGGAGAGTTGGGTAGTATCGGACATCGGGTAATATCGGACAGTGAGTTTCTTTCATCTATCACCAGATATTAGTGCCTGAATGACATGATTACATTTCTGTGATGTCGAATACAGAAACTTAACCATGTTATTCAGGTACTACCATCTGTAGTAGATGAAAGAAAAGCACTGTCCGATATTACCCGATGTCCGATACTACCCAACTCTCCCCTCTAATACCACAGTTAAGAACTTTAGAATTCATTCATTCATAGTTTCCTGCCCAAGAGAAGGTCTTTCACTGCAAACCCAACATTCTCCAATCTTTCCTATTTTCTGCCTTCCTCTTTATATCCTCATAATGATCCATACTTCTTAATGTCGTTTATCATCTGATTTCTTCTGATTCGGACTTTTTCCCGTTTTCCACTCTTTCCAGTGCATCTTTCAACAGCCAGTGACCCAACCATTTTTTTTTCTCTTCTGATCAGTTTCAGCATCATTTTTTCTTCGCACGTTCTTTCCAATAAAGCATCATTTCTTATTCTCTCTGTCTATTTCACACGCTCCATTCTTCTCCATATCCTCATTTCAAATTCTCGTAGTCGCTTCTCTTCACTTAGTCGTAAAACCCATGTTTCTGCATCATACAATGCCACACTCCACACAAAGCACGTCACTAGTCTCTCCCTTAGTTCTTTTTCCAGTGATAGGCCTACGCAGAAAATGTTCCGTTTTCTATTAAAAACTTCCTTTGCCATTGCTATCCTCCTTTTCACTTCCTGGCAGCAATTAGACTATTTTAAATTAACTATTACTGTCTTCATAATCGTCGCATTTATTAATCACCCCATTTGTGTATGAATATAATTTTTTTATTGAATTAAAATTAAGCTTAATTTTTCATTAAGATTTTACACGTAAGAAAACGTTTTACGTGAATCTTTTCCAAGTCCATCTAATAATGAAATCACATATCTACAGCAATAGTGTTCTTAACACAGTTATTATTGTATAAATAGGCCTATATAAATCGCTGAAATAAATTAATAAACATCAAAATACATTATGCATTTATTTTATTAATACCTCATCGTTATTGCTGGAATTGCCTACTATAAAGCGACGACATCCCAGATGGTTGCGTTGTTTCTTTTAGAATATGTTACGATGCACATAACTCTGAAAATAAAAACGCAAATGAGGATAGATACGCCAACATAAGTATAGGTTGCGCATTCCATTTGATCAATGTTATAGTAGAAACATAACCTGGGCAATGAATGAACAAATTAAGTTCTTTAACTGACGAATACATTGAGAGTGACATCGATGCAACTACCATAATGGGAAATTATGTAATTTTTTGTTAAAAGTTTTCTCGTTGCATGTTAAAAATTAGACTTATTACTTCATTTAGTAGATATTTCACAGTTTACATTACAAAATATAGTCACTTAAAACCTATGTATTGTGGGTCCCTATCACCACGGTATGGCGCGTCCTCAGGTTGCGGATAGAGGAGACGGCCTCCAGATATGGAGGGTAGCTGCGAATATATTGAATAAGCAGTCGTGAACAGCCGATAATGGGTGGTCCTCAAGCTTGGGGGTTGGGCGAAGGGCTAACAATCCATCACTGTAAAAATAGCTTGTTAATGAAACTCCAACATAAGCCTCGGAATAAGACTGATTCTATGGTACGACCACATCAAAATTTATCGTTGGAAAAGGTGGAAAAATTCAAATATCTTGAAGCAATAGTAGCAGACATAACTACCGCTCGGGAGGAAATTAAATACACAGTAATAAATATGGGAAATACATGTGATTATTCGGTTGAGAAGCTTTTGTCATCCAGTTTGCTCTAAAAAACTGAAAGTTAAAATTTATAAAACAGTTACATTACCTGTTCTTCTGTATGGTTGTGAAACTTGGACTCTCACTTTCAGATTGGAATAGAGGTTAAGGGTGTTTGAGATTAAAGTACTTATAAATATATATTTGGGGTTAAGAGGGATAAAGTTACAGGAGAATAGGCCTAATAATGGCATAATTAGGAACATTAAATCCAGATGTTTGAGATGGGTAAGGGCACGTAGCACGTATGTGCGAATCCAGGCCTAGTGTTAGTTGGGAGGCCGGAGGGAAAAAGATCTTTGGGGAGGCCGAGACGTAGATGGGAGGATAATAGGTACAAAAATGGATTTAAGAGAGGCAGGATACTGTATAATGGTAGGGACTGGATTAACCTTGGTCAGGTTAAGGAACCGATGACGGGCTTATGTGAGGGCGGCAATGAACCTCCGGGTTCTCTAGAAACCATTTGTAAGTAAGTAAGTCATTTAAAATCCCAGATTGGCAATAGAATTTCTTCTGTAAACTCTGCAGTTTGTAGACGGTTTCTTTTAAACAAAATGAAGGCAGAAGCAATATTGTGAATGTGATTTAGAAAAAAAATACTAATATAAAACTATTACATTTTATAAACTATCATATTTTGCTAGGGCCTATATGAAATTTGCGCAATTTCTGAATTTATTAACTCGTGAATAATAGATACAAAGAAAGTGCGTCACATAGTTTACAAGAACTGGCGTAGAAACGTATCGACAATTTGTCAGAAGATTTTTCGGCGTCAGTATAAGTGAAAACGCGTACTTCCGTTAAAATCTGTAAATCAACTTCTTACAGCACTTCTTTGTTGTGCCCCACTGTTTTACTGCAGCGGACTTGTCAGGTTTTATTTGTTGGAAATCAGAGGTGTACACACACGGGTGTTTACTGCGGGGTCAGGCCCATAAACTAGTAGTACTTGTACAGATCAGGTACAAGGCAGACCTATGTAATTCAGAACACGTGTTCAGACATGGAGAGGTGTTCCTGTGCCAAGTGCTATACCATTAAACAACCCGTCCCTCAGGGCACACCTCACTCTACTCAAATTAACCACGACTCTCATTCAAGATCAAGGTTATTTTTTCTTAATCTCGTCTGTTACAGTCATGCTCTATCCTCTTCCTTTCACTCTCTCTTTAACTCGATATTTTTCTTTCTTTATATTCATCTTTCCTTTATCCTGTCTTCTTTCTCTTTGCCTCTTCCCTTCTTCGGCTTCTCTTTTCATCTCTTTTTCAATGCCTTCTTTCTTTTATTTTTATTTCCCTTTCTTTTGTCCCACATTCTTCTTCTACTTGTCAGTCTATTACTATTTTGAACCCTTAAATTGACAAAGTATCCTATAGGATACAACAGGTTAATAGCCTATATGCTATAATTTTAATAGAACAATTGAAAGAAATGGGTAGGAAAATTAACATTTCACAATACTATATATTAACTCGTAAATTTTTGTTTTAATGTACAAATCTAATCCATATTTTGCCCGTTTCATTTCCCATTATCTTTTATGTTTGTTAATTCCGGATCCCAGTGGTCAACCTCACTTGAGGACGGATGATTTTAAATCTTAGTAGTGTATAGCATATAAAATATGGACATTGCGATAGTTGTTTTCTTTACAGTCCGAAAAACGATTTTTTTAAATAAAAAACCTCCCTAAACAAGGGTTCGAATAGATCGGCCTACTAATCAATTCATAAAGAATAATCATGAAAACCAATTGTGTGACAATTTGAAAGGAAAAAGAAAACATTAACATAAATGTTATGAAAACATAGGAAATCATTTACAATAAAAGTTTGTTGGGTACAAATGATTACTAATTATAGTTAAGGACGATTTTAACACATGAGATCCTATGGCATCAATCGTTGCATCAGAAATTTTAAATTGTTTAAGTCGATTTAAAGTTTCACGTGGGATCGTGCCACGGGCACCGAACATGAGCCCAAAAACTGTCCAATGTGTGATGTGGTATTGTGCTCCAAGATGCTGACAACAAGGCTCATATATGACTTGTTTTTCACGACACACCTCTTGTGGCTGTTGCTCATGCATCTCGAAACGGATTGTGGGATTAAGAATGACACCCTTATCCTTCTGCCGATTAATTATGATGATATCAGCACGTCTAGTAGAGTCATCAGAAGAGAAGCAACCAACCTCCTCATAAACCTCATAGGAAGCATTCTGACGGATTGAAGATGCGATGAGAGAACGAACCGTATTATGTCTGTTGATTCGGAGCAATTCTCCATGATGGCAGAAACCCAAGACGTGAGGAAGCGTTTCTTGCTCGTCGCATCTTCTGCAATAAACTAGTGTGAGAAATGAAGTTTTGCTAATTTAAGGATTAAATGCCATTCCTTCAACACCATATTTCTTAGTATTCCTTTCTTCTTCCCCTTTCCGATTCTACTTTTTTTCTTTTTTCTCTTCCTACCCACCTTAATATTTCATTTCTCCCTTTCCTTCATTTTGCTTCCTATTTTCTTCCTATCTCTCCACGTTTACTCAAATAGCTTACTACTACAATAGTGGAAAGTGACGATAAAAATTGGCGACTGTAGGGCTCTGGATTCTGCATTCACGACTGGCCTACGGCCTGAGTTCATTACACAACAGAGTGGGCCATGAATATTATAGCTCTCCTTGGCAACGGTTTGATGTTATTGGATTTGTATCTTTCTTATTACTACTAAGATTTATTACAAATCATCCGTCCTCAAGTGAGATTGACCACTGGGATCCGGAATTAACAAACAGAAAAGATAGAGGAAAGTGAAACGAGCTGTAGAATTTGAAGAGAGGCCTTCAGAATTTCCATTACAATCTTCTGAACCTCATAAAAGGGAATTTGAAAGGATTTAAGGATATCTCATGTAAATTTTGGTAAACAACCCCTCGCTCCAAATAGTAAGCCTATAACATCCCAGTTGTAAAGCGAAATACCATATTTTTCACTGAGGCATGGAAGATAATGTACATATTTAGCTCGCTTGTCATCATTTATCTGCAGTGCTTGATTCGTGTCTCGTTCAAAGCAAATCGTAGGGTCTAAGACCATCGCTTTCTGGGTTCTTCTATTGATGGCAATTATATCATCTTCAGACACAGAATGAATCTCCTCATGTACTTCCCATCCTCTGTTTCTTAGCAGGTTGGCAATTGCTGTACGGGCACGATGGTGTCTGTTGTTACGCAGTAGCTCTCCCTTCTTACAGAACCCCAGTACGTGGCCAAGTATTTCAGTCTCGCTGCAGCCGGGATGGCGACAACGGGTAGTACTGAAGGTTCTGCCAGGGACAGATGTCACTGCGGTGACGTTGCAAGACATCTTGATGGCATTGATGTATTCCGAGGACGAAAGACACTTTTTAGAGGAGATCCAGGAGTTGGCTTTGGGGCATTCCTCAAATGTACGAACACCTTTGCCTTTATGTGGGAGCTGGCACCATGACTGGAATGATTGTTTTCTGAGAACTTCTCTGAGATGTTTTCCTTTAGTTTGAAGAGTGACGCTGTGTGGAGCAATCTTCAGGCGCGTGAGAGATGTTTTCTTCTCCTCTTCTAGATTTCTCATGTGATGTAGATGTGCATCATTCACGTGTTCCAGTCGCCTACAGATGTTATAGTGTTGAATATTGGCTTCCCATTCAGCTCTCAGAATTCCAAGACCTCTTACCTTCTTCGATGTATACAGCATGGCATTCGGAGTGGGTTTCTGAGTTTTATTTACTTATTAGCCTATAGGCCTATTGTATTTACACTACACGACATACTCCACGACTGCCACCTAGAGGTTCGATAAGATAACTAACAGCAACATCCATAGCAGTTAATAGTCGATCTGGTTGGCGAGTTGGTATAGCGCTGGCCTTCTATGCCCAAGGTTGCATCCCGGGCCAGGTCGATGGCATTTAATGTGCTTAAATGTTTTCATGTCAGTAGATTTACTGGCAAAAGAACTCCTGACAAAATTCCGGCACATCCGGCGACTCTCATTTTAAATAAAACATAACATTTTAACATAGCAGTTAATATGTTTTGGTAAAAACGATGTTTTTCTCTTTTTATTTGTTATGTACAGTAATTTAAGGAAATGTTGGCGAAACCTGGGGCTCACTACATCTCGCCAAAAAAAAATTGTAAAAAATTGAAATTGAAATTGTAAAAAAAATGTAAAAATTGTAATTGTAATCTTGTAAATTTTGACTTGTTCCACATCTTAAAGCTTCATTACTAATGTAAGATCTATGAAATACAAGAAATGAAATGAAATTTTAAAAAAAGTTGAATGAAGGGTGACAGTGAAATAATGGAGGAAAAAAGTGAATCTAGAGAAAAGCCCGCAATAACTTTGACTTGTATTGGGTTCACCATCACTGGGATTCGAACCCCACTATATAGACTCGTAAGTTTGTGCATATTTTACAGTGTCTGCTCATGTTAATTATAAATATAACAACAGAGCTTTCCGCCGAATGAAGGAATTGGTGTGTCAGTGTCTTCCGGGCAGATTATCGAAGAACAGAACTCTGCAGACGATAAGGCCGTGGAGAAATTATAACAGAAGAATAAGAATCATAGACGTACTGGAAGAGTAACACATCCAGCGCCCAGAGAGATATATCCCGCGCAAGAGAGAGGAGTGAGGGAGAGGGAGGAGAGGGCGCGGATTTACAGCCTCTGCGTCTGACGTCACACTACTCATTGTGATTTATCGTGTCATTCGGCTTTTAGAAAATGGAAACACGGCCGTATAAAGTGGCAGTTTAGAAAGAATCGTGCGGAGCGGGCTATGTCCGACTGCATGTGACATCGTGGGCAGGCGCTTATACGCCCAGCACTGACCCCTGCACACGATCTGTCAAATTAAACACCGGGTTCGCAAACCGTGGTCACTGAATCCAGCATGGTGCGTCCCAATTTATTTTACAGAACAACACCACGAAGAAGTATGGCGAAAGTAAAAATACAAGGGACGTTAACAATATACATACATACTGACGAACACACGTAATATCACATACAGAGTTTTTTCAAAAGTGACACATAATTGTAATTAAGTGGGGGATGTAATTAGAGTCTGGGCGAAAATTTTAGGTTTAATTTTTTCTATATTTTTCCAATAAATTATAATAATAATAAATAAGCTATTACCATTTCAGAATCCTGTTTCTAATCCCAAGACTTCACCCCCAGCCAAATTTTGTCCAATGCAGATGACAGATAAAATGAAGCAGTGGGTGAGAGGGTTGGTGAAATGAAAGAGGAGAATCCTTTGGAACGTCTGTTTGTCCAAAGCATAGAGCGTATTCCGAATCTCACCGGTGAGCAATCCGATGGCATCAAGGTGTTCCGAATTCCACCGATGACGTCATTGATGCTCCACCGGTGTCGCACCGGTGCCATCAACTTGCAGAGGTGGTGGCAGTCTCCATCAGCCGCCATCAGTGAATCTGATTGGTTCTTGTATAGGGCGGGAATTAGCAGACGAATAACATCGTGCACTGTTGTGTCATGGCGGTGTGTTCTGCTTTAGTTCTGCTGTATTGTTTGTAATGATCACAACGTAAAAACAATATGTTAATGGCTTATGAGCGAACATGTCAACGGACCCGTTATTACTACCGGTTCAAGAAATAAATTGTTTATGCTATCTTTTCTTTGAACGAGATGGGAGTAGGCCTACGAAAATTTCGCAAAATTTTGCTAGCGTAGCACAGACAACAACTTGTACAGTCGCCATGACAGCCATCGATCCTTCCAGCAGTTTTGTTCCTTATTTCGCTGCAACGTGACTTCATTGATGCCACCGGACCGGTGAGATTCGGAATACGCTGATACATTCTGTCACGCCTAGGACGAGTACCAAACTCGGGCTTCCTGGATGAAGACTAGCGCGTAAGCATTGGTCAACAGACACAACATAGAGAGTATATGCAGTCTTAGGAAAAAGATTTGTCGCACACTTTCCCAGAAAGGAGGCAGTGCACAAGATCAGAGGACGTGCGACCTCGATCACAAGAGAAGGACTAGTTGAGGTAATAAAATTAGTTTTGTTTCGTTGTATCTCTCATCATGCACACTGCCTCCTTTCTGGGACTTTTAAAGTATATGTGCGACAATAGTAATACGCGTTACAAGAGCGGTATGTTGAAGTTTTCATGTTCGAGGAAAAGTTTGAAAAAACGAAACGTAGTTGAGCTTTTTTAATTTCCGAGAATTGAAAGAAAACATACCGCTCGTGTATCGTACATTATTTTGTGCGAAGATCGTTTATTACATACCTGAAAGAGGAATTTCTAGTTAGTTGCAATGAAATCTCCATCTTGGTTTCTGTTCAATGACGGCAAATTCGCAAAACAAAAATATCTATCTTCAACATTGTTGCTTTAAAATATTTTCTGTGTTTACTATGCTCCAGCAGGCCGTGATGTACGTCTGTCTTTTTTTCCCCCCAGTCTATGATGAGTCTGGAATCTTGTTGATTTTTTCACGGCTTCCTTAATGTTATTTGCATCACGAATGCAGTAACTTTAGTGGAGTTGTAGAGTTTACTTAGTTTTTACAAATAATTAACATTGCAATTTAGGTGAAATTGCAGTGGTAAGTTTCCAATTTATAATTATTACTATATTGAACGTCTCTAAAAATAATATGTTAAAAGTCTAAAGCAGTAAAATCAATATGTCATTTAAGCGGTAAGAAGAGGGAAATTGTTATGTGTGTTAGGTTGGGAATACTGAATGTGGAATTTTAGACTGTCCGCGGATTGGTTTTGTGCGGAAACCAAGCAAATACGCACGATCTCGCACAAAACTTTTTTCTAAGACTATATGAAGATGAAATAAAAATTTTCAGGGACACAAAGTTATCAATTTTATTTTTTCCTCAGTTACACTTTCAAAGCATTTTGTCATAAACAGTTATATGCCTACAGCCTATAAGTTTTGTATTACTGAATTCAGACGTTACAGTTACAGAAATTTTTATCAAATCTCGCGAACTACGATATTACTACCGCTATATACATCGTGAGTATAAATGACTTTCCTGATTACGAAAATTATTTGTGGACAAACGACTGAACGTAAAAAATTGTTAAATATACGAGTGTATGGAGAAACGCTCCAAGTTTTTAAACATTCCTTATAGGTGCTCGATATGGACTTCCCTTGTGACCCTGCAGACATCAAGCCGGTAGTCAGGTAGTTACGTAGACTTTCAGCTCTCCCCTACTACCATTAATGCACAACACAATGTCAATACGGCGGTTGCTGTCGTCTGCGATACAACGAACTTTTCTGTTGATTTTCGAGTTCGTCATTTTTTCCGGTTATTATATGCTTATTTAAGTTGTGTTAACTCTCGCAAGTGGTTTTATATTTTATTTTATTTGTCTTAGTATTTATTTTATTATTGAAAATATTTCTGTTTTATCACTGTTATTATTATTATTACTATTTTTATTATTATTATTATTATTATTATTATTATTATTATTATTATTAATGAATTATTTTGTATTACAATCTTTGTATCATTTCTGTCAAGATTATTCTATTATTATTATTATTATTATTATTATTATTATTATTATTATTTATATTATTTATATCATCAGCATTATTATTTGAACCTTGTAAAATTTATGTAGACTACTGGACTGTACCTGAGCACGAGCATATGCTCATTTCGGGTATCTATTCATATGTATTCAATCCGTATGTAAATTGTAAATAAATCTGAATTTGAATTTGAATTTGAATTCGTCCCACACACGGCTAAGTGTATCCATATCGATTGCAGCGATGGCGTTGATGATGCGGGAGCGTAGCTCTGGCAGATTTTCCGGTAATGAAGGTACAAAAACAGAGTCTTTAACATACCCCAACAGGTAGAAGTCACACGGTGTTAAGTCAGGGGAACGTGGAGGCCAGGAGAAGAGATGCATGTCGTCTTCGTGGTTGCACTTTCCAAGTCCAAGGTGTACGGACCTTTCTTTTTTCTCGAACCCACCGTGTCAGGACATGTTAGAAAAGTGGCTCATGCCACAGCTGGAGAGTGGTAGTGCTGATTTCATATATCAACAAAATGGCGCTCCACCTCACTTCCACAACGAAGTCAGGACATTCCTGAACGACCGATTGTCAAACAGATGGATTGGTCGCGCGAGGACAGACGATATACAGCTCTTGTCCTGGCCTCCACGTTCCCCTGACTTAACACCGTGTGACTTCTACCTGTTGGGGTATGTTAAAGACTCTGTTTTTGTACATCCATTACCAGAATATCTGTCAGAGCTACGCGCTCGCATCATCAACGCCATCCTTGCAATCGATATGGGAGGAATTGAACTATCTGCAGCGTCACAAGGGGAGCCCACATCGAGCACCTATAAGGTAAGTTTAAAAACTTGGAGAGTTTCTCCATATACTGCTATCTATAAAAATTTTTCTACGTTCAATCGTTTGTCCACAAATAATTTTCATAATCAGGGAAGTCATGTATACTCACGCTGTATTACAATAACCTAAGCGTTTTCAAACATTGTCTTGTTGGAGAATGATTTTACGTATGTATGTATTTATTCACACTGCAATGGGTATATACCCGGTGGCAGTGGTAACTGATTACGCTCAATAATGACAATAATAAACTTGTTAATTAAAAATACACTTACTAATAATACCAATAATTAATACTAATAATAATAATAATAATAATAATAATAATAATAATAATAATAATAATAATAATAATAGGGAATATCCTAAATTAAATGAAGCACTATCACTTAAAATAACATTTAAAATAAATCTAATTTGTATCTTAAATCTAAGTTCGAACTAAAACCCACGAGTATGATATGTTCATATCTGCACAAGTACCTTTCCACATTACACTCATTTCGCTGTCAACTCACTCACTGCATTGGAACTACGACACATTTCACTGATTCTATCCTGATTTCATTAACACTTCAAAAACATTTCACTATTCAAATACTTTGCACTGCCACTATAAACTATAAAGCTTCACTGACAGGAACACGTTTCACTGACACAACACACTTCACTGACACAACATAATTCTTCACTGATACAACATTTCAATAACAAAATATCATTTACATCCTTTACATACTGTGTATAATTACCGTCTATTAGTAAAGTCCTTAAGCCTATTTTTAAATACGTTTTTGGTTGTTGGTAAAGCCTTTAGTAAGTCTGCAGGTAAAGCATTCCAGTCCCTGATAGTACGATTGAGAAAAGAAAACTTTCCAGTGTCCGTCCTCTGTCTTCTTTCCCTCAATTTATATGAGTGGTCGTTCCTTGAAGAGTAATTTGGCGGTTGCAACCTATTTTTTTTTCTCTCCAGGCAGGCTCACCTCTGTATGTTTTGAACAGTAATTTCTTGGTCTTTTGGAGAACGATATATACTTACATTGAACAAGAGGCATACACATGAATGGATTGAAGTAGCATATGGAAAAAAAAAAAAATGAAATTGGATCTTTGCCTAGGAAACACGCAGTATAGCGAATATTTATGTCCGTGGCTTAATTCGAACACACAACCGCGAACTGTTCTCAAGGTTAAAATTGCATTGCGTTTACCGCTGCCAGCCAAGCACAGTGTTCTGTATGATTTGCCACGGCGTGGAAGTGAGCAAGGACCCTACAAACAAACAGCATGACGGTGTCGCTTATCGTGTGCAGGGGGCCTCCACGAGTGACGGACGGCAGGATGAATGAGCCTATGTGTCCGGACACGTGTACCACAGCATCACTACAGCAGCGACTCCACCCCCGACCAGCCAATAAATCATCGATCACCAAAAATTAAAAATGTTCGTCTCTATTAACAGACAGAGAAGACGAAAAACAGACAGGCAACTTCACGCAATGACTGTCAAATGTCGGTATTCGGGTTATTTTCACAACAATAATAATAATAATAATAATAATAATAATAATAGACTAATAATAATTTATATTAATGTCATCATTTTCATTAATGGTATATTTACAAAATTAAGTTCTGATTGTACATTTACTCTGATACAATCAGAAATAGTGCTGACTGCAATTTCTACAGAGTTACATGGAATCTACAGAGTGCTACTACAGGTACATCATTTTATTTTTACTTGCATTTTTATTGTACCTGCATTTCTGAATGTACTTCACTCTCACCCCTTCACTAATGTCCTTGCTCCCGTCAGACACACAAACTTACGGCCGCTGTTGCATTCGAAGTCTTCAAGCAGTGAAGTAAACACTGCAGTGTATAGTGTGTTTCATAAATATGATTGCGTTTTCTATAGAAGAAAGAACCTATATTAATAATATCGCACTAAAAATTATATTCAAGAAACGATAAATTCAATTTCAGAGAATATGCTTCAAAATGTTTTTAATAATATGCGTAAAGAATTGAAGCCTGCATTGTAATGAATGGCAACCATTTTCAGCAACTTGTTTAAAAATTCAGATTAGCTTATTTTGAATTGAGGTGGCTAGAAGCAAAGGAATGCTAGTAACATTTGTAATAACATGAGTTAAGTGCATCCAGTGTAAGCTAAAGTATCTAAAATTTTAGTGGCAAAGGGATATTTTAATCTCATCACACATTAAAATTTAAATAAAAATTTCACCGATTTTACGAAAGCTTAAATATTTAAACCCTATTTTCTCAAAAGTAACTTAAGTGCACTTACAGCCCTTTACTTATGAGCCCTCAATTTAAATGCACTCTCTATATTGTATGTTAACACCAATAATTAATATGCTAAATAAAGTAGACATTACTTAACGAACATAGCCGCCTGAAAAGTTGAGTTTTTTTTTTTTAATGTTACTACTCCACTGTATTTTGATAAATTGCATAAAAGTGATGATCAAATTGAAAATCGTAATGTCGTATTTCCCTACAACATAAATGGATACACTACTTTTCTCTCCTCCTGTAGCTAGTAAAATGATTTGTTTACATATTGCACTAGCAACATCAAACTCCTGTAATGGAAGGGAGCAACAGTGTTTCCGAGTATAGCCAGGTTAATGTTAAAAATGTTGGTAAAAATAAAGTGATGTCCCTGTATAAGAAAATAAGTGATGTCCCTGGGACATCATTTTATTTTTACTAACATTTCTAATATTAACATGGCTGTACCTTTGGATTAACTGTTGAGAACCGGAAACACCGTTCGCTACTCCCTTACACGACTGGAATTCGATTATGAATGAATGAATGAATGAATGAATGAATGAATGAATGAATGAATGAATGAATGAATGAATGAATGAATGAAGCCACTGTGTCCCATGAAGGGCTAGGGCCTCCTACAGGAGGGGAAGCTCGGTTGGTGTGGTTCACATGTTGAGCTATTCCACGTGAACAATATTCACATTCACATTCACTATGTGAGATACACTAGAGTTTGTCAAATTTTAGTTCTATATGAGTTTGTTCACTATCTGTCTCCACTTGTTCCTGTTGCGGGCGATGGTTGACCAGTTCCCTCCCAGCTGCTGCTTGAATGTATCTGCCCATCTTCTTCTTGGCCTGCCTTGTGTTCTCCTTCCTATGTACGGGTCCCACATGGTGGTTTCTCGCGCCCATCTGCCTTGTTGCTGCCTTGCTACATGACCACCCCACTTCCACTTCGTTATGAGGGCTTTTTCTGTGATGTTCTCAGAAGCTGTAAATTTCTGCAGTTCCGTGTTGGAGACCTTGTCTCTCAGTGAAACGCCAACTATCTTGCTCTCCATTTTCCTTTGGAATTCGATTATACTGGCGTAAAATACAAACAAATCATTTTACTAGGTATAGGAGGGAGGAAAAGTAGATCATCCATTTACGTAAACTAGGAAATATCGCGATTTTGAGTTTGACAATTTTCATTAGGTTTTTGTTTAACAGTATAATATACACTGCATAATGAATACGTCCGAATGGATAGCTCAGTTCGTGAGTAAAACACTTATTGTTAATATTGTTTGCTATTAAAAGCTCCTTTTGCTATACATAGAATTCCAGTATCTTTAAGAATAACAGAAACTATTAATAACTCATTTAACCTATAGAATTTTCAAAGAATGCTCGAATTAAAATTTCCTACACTTTGACCTTTCCAATATTAATGTATGGCAAAGAAATCGGACCATTAAAAGCCAGAGATAAATCAAGAATTAAAGCATCTGAAATGAAATTTATGAAAAAAAAAATTGTATAGCACACAAGAAAAACGAAGAAATTCAAAATTAATTAAAAGTCATCACCAGTTTTAGATAAAAATTCAGGAATACAAAAATAATTGAGACAGAGAGATCAAAAACCCACAAACTCCAATTTTTGACAAAATTGAGTTATGGGCTGGATGGTGCTTTTTAATTTGTCCCGCATGCGTGGAAGGCAAGAATACACTAATATCGACATTCATCTGCATTCTGGGGGCTGTTTTAAAACTCGTGGAAGTCAGAACTCCACTTACTCCATGGAATAAGAGAGTTTTTGCATTCCAAGCTTAATTTCCGGTAGGTGGCAACACTATCGCTCAACCATCTGAGTAAAGTGATACGATACGGTATTTAGAATCTCACAAATGTCTGTGAAATCCATGTAAGTAAGACTATTAAAGGCACAATATGGAGTCAATTTAACCTCCAGAAACCCAATACAGATGCATCATACTCCAGTCAACTAAAGTGCAATTCAGTATTGCTATTGAAAGAAGAAAGCAAAAGGACTTGTAAAATTTAATGCAGCTTATTTCTGAGGAAATTAGGATGTATTACCAAACTCTGTTTGCGGATAGTAATAATCTAAAATCTAGATGCACAGGAAGAACATGAGAGTGAGTGGAAAAACAGAACCTGTAACATGAATCAGACTGTGTTAACATTTTAATATTGTTTGTGGTTTTATTTGTGTATTTTGATGTGCTTATGGTAATTTGTGATTTTCTGTCTCATATATTTGAAATTTAAAAAATTGTAGTAATGTTAATCTTTATAATAAACTTCCATTTTCTTCAATATTCCAATGTTTCGTAAGGGAATTATGATATACTTATCTTTTTTCTTCACATGGAAATATGCTTGTAGACAGTTCTTTCAAAAAATATTTAAAAGTATTTACAACAAAGATTGGTGTATAGTTTGTAAAGTCATCCATTTTATTAACTTTTTGGGGGACGGGTGAAATTTTGTTCATTTCAATTAAAAACCTCTTTTTGAATAATAATAATAATAATAATAATAATAATAATAATAATAATAATAATAATAATAATAATAATAACAATAATAATAATAATCTATACTAATAATAAATCTGTAGCCAAAATTTTTCTGGTAATTTTCCATTTTCCAAAAATAATTGTCTGTCTCTCTGTCCGTCTGTCTGTCTGTCTGTCTGTCTGTTACCTTTTCTCGTGATAATGGCTGAACGGATTTCGATGAAAATTGGAAAATAAATTAAGTTCGTTGTAACTTAGATTCAGCTTCTTGTCTATGCGGATGACGTGAATATGTTAGGAGAAAATCCACAAACGATTAGGGAAAACACAGGATTTTTACTGGAAGCAAGTAAAGCGATCGGTTTGGAAGTAAATCCCGAAAAGACAAAGTATATGATTATGTCTCGTGACCAGAATATTGTACTAAATGGAAATATAAAAATTGGAGATTTATCCTTCGAAGGGGTGGAAAAATTCAAATATCTTGGAGCAAAAGTAACAAATATACATAAATGACACTCGGGAGGAAATTAAACGCAGAATAAATATGGGAAATGCGTGTTATTATTCGGTTGAGAAGCTTTTATCATCTAGTCTGCTGTCAAAATATCTGAAAGTTAGAATTTATAAAATAGTTATATTACCGGTTGTTCTGTATGGTTGTGAAACTTGGACTCTCACTCTGAGAGAGGAACATAGGTTAAGGGTGTTTGAGAATAAGGTGCTTAGTAAAATATTTGGGGCTAAGCGGGATGAACTTACAGGACAATGGACAAAGTTACACAACACAGAACTGCACGCATTGTATTCTTCACCTGACATAATTAGGAACATTAAATCCAGACGTTTGAGATGGGCACGGCATGTAGCACGTATGGGCGAATCCAGAAATGCATATAGAGTGTTAGTTGGGAGACCGGAGGGAAAAAGACCTTTGTGGAGGCCGAGACGTAGATGGGAGGATAATATTAAAATGGATTTGAGGGAGGTGCGACATGATGATAGAGACTGGATTAATCTTGCACAGGATAGGGACCGATGGCGGGCTTATGTGAGGGCGGCAATGAACCTTCGGGTTCCTTAAAAGCCATTTGTAAGTAAATAAGTATGTACGTAACTGAGATTTTAGGCTATATGGCATTCAAAATACGTTATTTAAAACGGGGGTTATAAGGGGGCCTGAATTAAATAAATCGAAATATCTCGCTTATTATTGACTTTTGTGAAAAATGTTACATAACAAAAGTTTCTTTAAAAATGATTCCCGATACATTTTATTCTTTCAAAAAGTTTGATAGGACTGATATTTAATGAGATAAATGAGTTTTAAAATTACAATAACTGCCATCTAACAAATGACTTCGCCTATAAGGGGCCTTGGACAACAACAATCGAAAGCTATAAAACATAGCCTACAGAGAAGGTTTCTGTGTTTGTACGAAATAATATCGGAAGCTAAATTAACCGATTTATATAATAATTAATTATTATTTTACCATTGGAAAGTGTAGTTTCTCTATATGGGCATAATGCTATAATGTTATTACAGTAACTTCTGAGTGAATCGAGAACAGGTAAGATTAAAATAGCTTCTTATGCACAGAAAACTTGATAGGCTATTCGGAATATTCGTTTCCTGTATTTCTTAAAATAATGTTTATGTACACATTAAATCTAAATGATGTCAATTTTCATTAAACTATGGTTGCATGTAATAAAAATTAAGAAACATGTTAATGGAATTGTCATTGTACCTAATGAGTAGTCTCTGGACCAAAATGATCGCAATTTAATTATTTAAATACGATTTAAATTAAGTAACATATTAAACGATTTATCCTCCTATCAAGCATGAATATTCCCTGGATCAAAGGTCCTATTTTAATTATGTAATTACTTTATATCTGGGAGCAACAGTAACAAATATAAATGATACTCGGGAGGAAATTAAACGCAGATTAATATGGGAAATGCCTGTTATTATTCGGTTGAGAAACTTTTATCATCCAGTCTGCTGTCGAAAAATCTGAAAGCTAGAATTTATAAAACAGTTATATTACCGGTGGTTCTTTATGGTTGTCAAACTTGGACTCTCACTTTGAGAGAGGAACATAGGTTAAGGGTGTTTGAGAATAAGGTTCTTAGGAAAATATTTGGGGCTAAGAGGGATGAAGTTACAGGAGAATGGAGAAAGTTACACAATACAGAACTGCACGCATTGTATTCTTCACCTGACATAATTAGGAACATTAAATCCAGACGTCTGAGATGGGCAGGGCATGTAGCACGTATGGGCGAATCCAGAAATGCATAGGCCTATAGAGTGTTAGTTGGGAGACCGGAGGGAAAAAGACCTTTAGGAAGGCCGAGACGTAGATGGGAGGATAATATTAAAATGGATTTGAGGGAGGTGCGACATGATGATAGAGACTGGATTAATCTTGCACAGGATAGGGACCGATGGCGGGCTTATGTGAGGGCGGCAATGAACTTTCGGGTTCCTTAAAAGCCATTTGTAAGTAAGTAAGTATGTAAGTAACTTAGATTTTAGGCTATATGGCATTCAAAATATGTTATTTAAAAGGGGGGTTATAAGGAGGCCTGAATTAAATAAATAGAAATATCTCGCTTATTATTGACTTTTGTGAAAAATGTTACATAACAAAAGTTGCTTTAAAATGATTTCCTATACGTTTTATTCTTTGAAAAAGTTTGATAGGACTGATATTTAATGAGATAAATGAGTTTTAAAATTAAAATAACTACCATCTAACAAATGACTTCGTCTATAAGGGGCCTTGGACAACAACAACCGAAAGCTATGAAACATAGCCTACAGAGAATGTTTCTGTGCTTGTACGAAATAATATCGGAAGCTAAATTAACCGATTTATATAATAATTAATTATTATTTTACCATTGGAAAGTGTAATTTCTCTATATGGGCATAATGCTATAATGTTATTACACTAACTTCTGAGTGAATTGAGGATAGGTAAGATTAAAATAGCTTCTTATGCACAGAAAACTTGATAGGCTATTCTGAATATTCGTTTCCTGTATTTCTTAAAATAATGTTTATGTACACATTAAATCTAAATGATGTCAATCTTCATTAAACTATGGTTGCATGTAATAAAAATTAAGAAACATGTTAAAGGAATTGTCATTGTACCTAATGAGTGGTCTCTGGACCAAAATGATCGCAATTTAATTATTTAAATACGATTTAAATTAAGTAACATATTAAACGATTTATCCTTCTATCAAGCACGAATATTCCCTGGATCAAAGGTCCTATTTTAATTATGTAATTACTTTATATCTGGGAGCAACAGTAACAAATATAAATGATACTCGGGAGGAAATTAAACACAGAATAAATATGGGAAATGCCTGTTATTATTCGGTTGAGAAACTTTTATCATCCAGTCTGCTGTCGAAAAATCTGAAAGCTAGAATTTATAAAACAGTTATATTACCGGTGGTTCTTTATGGTTGTCAAACTTGGACTCTCACTTTGAGAGAGGAACATAGGTTAAGGGTGTTTGAGAATAAGGTTCTTAGGAAAATATTTGGGGCTAAGAGGGATGAAGTTACAGGAGAATGGAGAAAGTTACACAATACAGAACTGCACGCATTGTATTCTTCACCTGACATAATTAGGAACATTAAATCCAGACGTCTGAGATGGACAGGGCATGTAGCACGTATGGGCGAATCCAGAAATGCATATAGAGTATTAGTTGGGAGGCCAGAGGGAAAAAGACCTTTAGGGAGGACGAGACGTAGATGGGAGGATAATATTAATATGGATTTGAGGGAGGAGCGATATGATGATAGAGAATGGATTAATCTTGCTCAGGATAGGGACCAATGGCGGGCTTATGTGAGGGCGGCAATGAACCTCCGGGTTCCTTAAAAGCCAATAAGTAAGTACTTTATATTTATATCTAACGGGTGCAGCGGAGCGCACGGGTACGGCTAGTAGTAGTAGTAATAATAATAATAATAATAATAATAATAATAATAATAATAATAACTTCTTAACACTGCGAAACTTTGTAGAATTAGTGGCTTGCGATTCCCACATACGGACCATATGTTGAGAACTACGAGGCAGAAAATTGGGAGTTTCTTTGGAACATGCAATATGCACGGTACAGATCACCCCTATTCAACAAGGCCGACACCAGTTGCCCGCATACCAGTGGTTTTCCATCTCGAAATCATCGCGTCATATCATACAGTGTTCCCTGTCTGAAAACCCTGCAGGCGTTCTATTGATTTGATGGAATGCGTTTCGGCGTTATTGAATTTTTTTCCTTCAACTAAAAGCGAGACAGAGAGGGTGAGAGAGACAGAGGTTCATGCCTAGTTCGTCATCTACTTCTCCCACCGCGCCGCCCGTCCCTCGGCGTTGGGCACCAATTCCTAGCGTTCCTTAGGTATTCATTGATCATTCCTCCACTAGAGGGAGGCACATCAGCTATTGAAGGATCGTTGTCCATATACGTCATCAGGGCTGGTCACCCTGAGTTTACGTCATTGTTCTGGTGGGAAATGTGAGGGTGGGTTTTAGTAGGGTGAGGGAGTTGATTAAGTAGAAAATTTTATTCTGTACATAGAGCTGGGACCTTTTTGGGAGTGGAAATCGAAGGTGGTTTAAAAAAGAGGTGCGTGCCATGAAATTCAGATTACGTTCGTAAGGTTCTGATAGTAAAATTCTTTGCTCATACTTTCGATTTTATTTTTCAGATGTACCGGTAAAGGAGACTCGGCTAATTCCGCAATATTAAGAATTTGGGATCCTTACAGATTAGAACATATTAAGACACTGGAAAAGATTCAAAAACGGGCTCTCAAGTGTTGTCGTAATAATTCACCATTAAAATGGGACACACTGACGGACCGAAGAACGCGAATTCGATTATGCGCAATGTTCAAAACATACAGAGGTGAGCCTGCCTGGAGAGAAATAAAAAATAGGTTGCAGCCGCCAAATTACTCTTCAAGGAACGACCACTCATATAAATTGAGGGAAAGAAGACAAAGGACGGACAGTGGAAAGTTTTTTCTCAATCGTACTATCAGGGACTGGAATGCTTTACCTGCAGACTTACTAAAGGCTTTACCAATAACCAAAAATATATTTAAAAATAGGCTTAAGGACTTTATTAATAGACGATAGTATATTATACACACTACTTAAAGTGTGTAATTGATATCTTGTTATTTGAAGTGTTCTGTCAGTGAGGAAGTGCGTTGTGTCAGTGAAGTGTGTAGTGTCAGTGTAGTCGATTGCGCATGTGAAGTGTGTTGATGTCAGTGAAGTGGCTGTGCAAAGTATTTGAACAGTGAAATGGTTAGAAGTGTTAGTGAAATCAGGTAGAATCAGTGCAGTGAGTGAGTTGACAGCGAAATAAGTGTAGTGCAGAAAGGTACTTGTGCAGGTATGAACCTGTCACACTCGTGGGTCTTAGTTCGAACTTAGGGTTAAGATACGAATTAGATTTACTTTAAATGTCATTTTAAGTGACCATGCTTAATTTAATTTAGGATGCTCCTTTTTTTATTATTTTATTATTATTATTATTATTATTATCATTATTTATTGTTTTTTTTATTAGCTGTGTTTATTATTAATTGTCATTATTGAGTGTAATTAGTTACCACTGCCACCGGGTATATACCTATTTGCAGTGTGAATAAATACATACAAGTAAATCTATCATATTTTTATCAAAATGTTTATTGAAAAATATTATCAGGGTGTGTAAGCATGGACGAAACCTTTCATTCTTAAAATATATAATAGTTTAATACGAAGTAAATTAGAGTACGCATCTATAGTTTGGAACCCTCACTATCACTCGCACTCGGTCATTCTAGAGAGAGTACAGAATAAAATCCTAAAACTG
>JAJSOF020000035.1:22751489-22898989 GCA_025594305.2 Periplaneta americana
ATTTCGAGGTTCTGTAACTATATGGTTCAATGTGGGTTTCGTAATACATTACAAATTATGGTTCATAGGAACTTGGTCGAATTTCAATTAAAAGAGTACATTACTCAATTTTCATTCATAGTTCATAGAAAATTGGTAATTTTAATTAAAAGAGTAAATTACTTAATTTTAATTCATGTTATAACGATTATAAGCCGTCCAGCAATTGAAAGATTGAAATATGAACAAATTTAGCTTGAATAATTTCTCCATGGAGAAAAGAAAATAACGAAATGGTGGATAGAAAAAAAAACTAATTTTGAGGTTAGTTGAAACTAAAATTAAATTTGCTGGAACTGTAGACCATAGGAAACTTGAGCACACTTCCATAATAATAAGTGAGAAACAAAAATAATATGAGATTAAGTTGACACAAAAGCTATAAAATGTTTTACAATGGATAATAAAATTAATGAAAACTTTCGAAGTTTTATATTATATCTCATCATACTTATGAGACAATAAAATTACAGGATATCGAAGCCAACAATTATAAGTATTTTAATTGAAGTAATGCACGTGTATTAAATCTACACAGAAAGCAAATGCACTGTACTTGTAATAGCAAAATTTTGTACGTCTTGATTTTTGGTAACAATATGTAGGCCCAACAGACTCTGTAACTTACACAATCTTCCAGCGACATGAATTCAGATGGTGGTTTAATTATAACTTTATGAGTTATAGTTAACGGAGTTTTTTAAAAAAAAGTTTTATTCAATATGACACATATATTCAGCAAATTTTTTATAGAAAATGACAAAATAAATTAATTTCATTCAAATTATTTGAAGAACCCATCTTCAATGCATACAGCACGAAAATTAGTTGCATCTTTGTTTCATTTACCAAAAATAGAAGTCTACGAACAACAAAATTATAATTCAACTTACCGATATCAGCTGTCAGAATATTTATTCCAATAGAGTCCAAGGATGCGGAACTGTGAACAAAAAGAAAGGATTAGGTGGCGGATGTTGATGACCTAAAAATCTACTTAAAATGATCATTAAAATACCCTTAAAATAATGGAAAAATAACATAAAATTAAAAGAAAATGACATTTAAATGTCATTCACTTTACTCGCACCACAACTTCTTAAAAATTAGTCATCTTGTTTCAATGACCGCCTTGTAAATCTCTGAGACAGGAGGCAACTTCCTGCAATTTGGCTAAGATAAAGGAAAAGAACATGAACAAAATAAGGTTTTAAGGGTTAACTATAGATTTTAATTAGAGTTTACAATGTCTTTCAATCAGGAGTTTGTAATTCTCCGTCTCCTCCTCCTTCCATTTCCTTTTGTTATCTTCCAGATGAATAATAACAAAACAAATTGTGGGCGCAGAGTGCATTCTTGCAATCTTTGTGTTAAAAATATTGTCCATTGTAAATCCCTTCCGAACCATGTTGAGGACACAAAGGACATGGTGAATTCCCTTCTTCCAAACATCAATTATAAAGAATAGTACACAAAAGAACAGTAGCAAAGTCCTCAATTAAACCAAGCTGCTGTAAAGCATTTTATATTACTTCGTTGTGTGAAGTGAAGCCTTCAGTGTAATGATGGACTTTAGAGTCTGTTCCAAACTATAAAACTCAAACTTCACTGTTTTCACTTATTTATTAGGTAATTACTCATTTGGTTAGAAAAATTTAACAGAACGTATCGAAAGAAGAAATAAAATGCATTCCAAATGATCTAAAAGTTCAATTAAAAAATGACTAAAAAATGCTGAAAAATATAAAAACGACCTATTAGTTCAAAAACTTCAAAAATTCAATATAAGAAATTAATTTTTTACGTTGAAAACATCATTTCTATATTAATAGGCATCGTCCTAATGTGAAAAAAATAAGAAGATGACTTTTCATGAACATCCGACCCCTTATCATACTTTCACATAATGGACCTTCATGTGGCGGATTTTATTGTTTATAGGCCTAGTATATCTTTTAACTATTATTAATAATATATAGATCATATGATTAGAAACTGAAAAAAAAAAAAAAAAAACAAAACATAGTAGCATTTGAACATCAATGGAAATTTAAAGTTAGATATATTACTGTTTGCAGATGATGTAATATTATTAGCAGATTCTGAAGATGGGCTCCAACGTTCTGTTTTCCAATTACAACTCATTTCTGAGGAATACTGGAAATTTCAATGAATAAAACTAAAGTAAAGGGATTCATGGAAAACATAATCTCTGCAGAAAAATTTGCCTTTATAATAAACCTGTAGAACAGGTCTCATGTTTTGAGGGGTTATACAGCTTACAGCAGTAAAATTTTGGAAATATTCAACATTTTTTTCCTCCATTACTGTATCTTGTAAATAAATAAAAATAGTTGTAAAACACTGTCCTTTTATATGAAAAAAAAATATTTTTATAATTTAATTTTTTTTTTTAATTCAGTTCACTGTGCAGTGATGAAGCGTTTCCCACATGACTCAAAAACTATCCAACATTCTGTGATAACATTTTTTGTGTATATTTATGCATGTCATATCTACAATTTGATGCAAGATCACTGCTCTATGGTAGATAGATTGTCTGATAAAAATAAATTTATTTAAAAAATGGTCAAATATCAGTATTTTCTTCTAACATAAAAAAAAAAAAATATTATTTATTAAGGAATGTAGTTGAAAGAGCATGATATTGTAAACATGAGTTTCAGCAATAAAATAAAAGAGAGAGAACATGAAAAGTTAACAAGTTTATGAGTTATGAGGGAAACGCTTCATCACTGCACAGTGAACTGCCAACATTTTGAATTTTGAAAAAAATAAGAATTAAAAAATTAAATCGTAAAAATATTTTTTTTTTCATATAGCAGAAGGGCATTATTTTACACATACCAATTTTCATTATTGTACAAGGTACGGTAAAGGAGGAAAAAAAAAGTTCAATATTATTGCTGTAAGTTGTACCTAACCCCTTAAATATTTGGGTTATCATTCGAGCTATGAACAAGACAAAGATATTTCTACAAAACTGAATTACTTTAACTACGCAATGAATACCATTAATAAAATTTTCAAACCTTCTCTTGTCCAAAAACACATAAGAATTAAAGCCTATAAAACACTGGCAAGACCTGTTCTCATGTATGGAAGTGAAGCTTGGACCATACGTAAATGTGATGAACACCGAATCACTGCATATATAGGCTAATATAAATTTATAAATCCAACCTTTATCCGTTAATTTTACTACAGAAAAAAGTATTAAACATTTGTTGAAAACAGCAGAAAGATTACTCAACTGAACTTTTATTTAAACATTTCAAAGTTTTGAACGTTAAAAAAAATTACTATTTTATTTTGTTAAAATATTTTCACAAAAATCTTAGGGCCGTATTCAATTTTTTACTTTCATGATCAGAGTTTTCGTATTCATAAATACAGAACGACAGAATATGATTTGAATTTATCAAAACCAAATGGAAAACCAATACAGCTTTTATCATAGCATGTGCTGCAAATGTCTAGATTATTAAATAAATTTTATATATACATAAATATTAACTAAAAATATGAATTCTCTGCAATTTATCTGAATAAATATCAAAAATGCAGTATTAGATTTGTAGTTTGGGTTTAAAGATATTTAACACTTTTTAATCTGTAATTTATTCACTCTCAATTTTATTTTTGTCTGTATTGGAATCCTTCCTGAGCACGAGTCTTATTCATTCAGAAGTGGGCTATATTATATTTACATTATATTATTCATTTTATATTTATATTATAAAATATATTATAAAGAACACTATATTATATTATACTAACTATATTATATTATATTATAATAAGAACTTGTATTCATTTGTAATTTAAATACTGAAAGAAAGAAAGAAAGAAAGAAAGAAAGAAAGAAGGATCGAAAGAAAGAAATATCAAAAAGTTACGGGAAATTGCAATCAAAGTTTGCTGTCATTTAAAAATTCTTCCCATCAGAGCTTTAAAAATGACATCATAGCAACTGATAAGGCATAAATACAATATACATTTTTTTATGCAATATATTTTTCACACATAAAGAATATTTGGAAGAATTTTTAAAACACTTTTTTACCATATTTAACCATTTTCTCCCCTTTATGATGCAATAATAATAATAATAATAATAATAATAATAATAATAATAATAATAATAATAATAATAATAGGGAAATTCGCGCAAATTGCGCAGGTGTCTGATTTGAATCACATTGATTAACTTCACTTCACAGAACTCGAATATTGCTTTTCCTCGTTTTTTGCAGGTGTTTTTGATTTAGGAACACTGAAACGTGTACACCTCCATAAAATGTCTAAATGAAATTTTTGTAGCATTATAATACCTTCCCTTTATATGTAACATAACAAGAAAGTAAAAATTAGGCGTCAAATTGGCATGATTAATCAAATATAAAAACTAACTGCCCACCACTCTAATAAAGTAGTTCAGGTCATAGTGAAAACTTATATTTTCAACTGGCTTCTTTATCAAGTTGTTCAAATAATTTTCCGGTAGTCATTTCGTTCTATTTTTTTTCCTATCCTTCTATACCTTCCTTCTTTTTATTCTGCCATAAAACCTTCCTCATGATTTACTCCATTTCTTTTGTGCCGCACAGCGCACCCTCCTATATATAGCGCGCTCACCGCTTTGCTCAGCGTTTTTCTGCCTTTTTATTTTACCCCCACCTTCTACCCTCTTTCCCATCCATTCTTTTTTTCTTTTATATCAACTTCCAAATTTAAAACTCTGCAAACTACTTTTTTTTCCACCCTTGTTCACTCTCCCTCTTTGCATGGCCAAATTACTTGCCGACACCTATATTAATAACATCGACTATAACTCTGAAAGACTAGTAACACCCTTAAGAGAAGGGGTGGTTACTACCCTTAGATGATAGAACTAGGGAGGAAGAAATGAATCCCAGAAAAGGTTTTTTTTTATTATAACCTTTTCTTTTTTCCTTACCGCGTATTACTCGATTATTTTATTAACTTTACACCCTCAGGTTGGTTTATATCCAGGGGCGGCTTTACAGCAGGTCTTGAAGGTTTCAGAATTACAATTAAGAGATTAAAGGGCCCTTTCGTTAGTATGGTTCTAGGGCTCTGTCTTATCGTTTCGACAACTCAGGTTTGATTCCCAGCATTGACTAGAGCAGGCCTGCACAAGGTTTGCGCTCTCCGAGCCGGCTCACAGCTCATGAGCGGAATGCAGATATTAGCTGCGCTCTGTATAAGGGTGGACTGGAAGAAGGGGTGATCTCGTACAAAATATACACAAAAGGAAATACAGTACTAGTAAGATGTTAATGAAATGAATTCCGTTCAGTGTTTGCAAAACTATCTTGGACTATTATTAATTAAAAGAAATATTTATTTTACAGAAATAATAGAAATTATATAGCTACTTAAATGTACAATATCCTTTTGTTATATTTTTATTTATCAGTACATCAAAACGAGGTTTTATGCTGTTGGCACCTGAAAGGAACAGTAGCCTACTGATCGTAATGAAACATCAGTTACAGATGTTCGATGCCTGCCTTTATTAAAGTTAATTATAGAAAACAGTTGCTCACAAAATAAATGTTGAGCCAAACATAGCAATCATTTTCACAGCCAGCCTGTGTAGTCGTGGATATTATTGCTAATTTTTAGTTCTTGTAAAACTCAACCAGGCTAGTAGTATTATTCAACGATCTTTAGCCCTTAGGTCACATTGCAGATCAATAAGTTCGAGCTGTAAATCGTTAAATGTTATATTCCGTCTTTTAGATTCCTCCATACTGTACTGTAGCAGTAGGTAAGCAACGTGAAACAGTTACTGAGAATAGGCCTACACACTGCACTCCACTAGATAGCTGAGTGGTCGTTTCGCTCTCCTCTACCTGACAAGTCTATGTCATTCTGACGTATCTTCCTCTCTATCCACCGCTCTCCCGCTCCGAAGGAGCGCTGTTTGTGCAGGTATGGACTAGTGTGACATTCGAAATACAAGAATACAACAATTTTATCTCGAGGTTGTACATTGTAGATATGGTTGAGTGTAACACAAGGCCTTAAGGCCTTAACTCTGCCAGGTAAAAGAAAATAAATTACTACAACTACAAAGATATCTGACCTAGAATTTTATGATCATGTCAGCGAACTTTCTAACCATGAGATAAGTAGGAACCAAAGATATAAGAAATTGACAAACTTTGAAAGAGTTCCGCTAGCTCTCTATTATTGGGCCGGGTAGAAAAATGTTAGGTAAAATGGTGATGTAGATTAAGTACAAAATATTCGTATAGGCCTAACTTACAGTATCAACGGTTCCCTACTAAACCTAGTGCCTTTTACAATCATTACAGGGGGATGAAATTTTGGATTCTGTAAGCGGGAATATTTATGAACTATTGGCGACACTGATTGTCATCTTCGCCACCTATTCATAGTAGTAGGCCTAATAGCTTAAGGGGGGGCCTGAACTGAGTTTTATTAATTTCCAAACTATAAAAGATAGATTAATTATTTTTTACATACTAGTTCTGGGCATTACTTGTACATACATGCAAACTTTCAAAGCTGTGGTGTAAGTAATATCAGAATAAAATTATTAATTATTCACATTAATTTTATGTTAATATTTTGATACCTATATAATTCGAATCTTGTGCTATAATTTCACAATTTTTCAATTATTTTTTTCTCACGGTAGCTTATGGCATGATAAAACATAATTAGCATTTAGTTTTCTGAATCTCCAGTTATATTTTAAATTAAAAATTATGGAATTTAATAATTTCAAAATTAAAAGAAAATCATGCATATTGGGGAATTAAAATTTTTAGACTCAATAATACTTTACACTACACAAAACTGAACGTTAATTATCAAATATTGGAATACACTGAAACAGCAAAAAAATTTCAGAACAATATATCAATAAATGTGGGAGTAGATAGAATTTGAAGAAGTGAATATGTAGAAAAAAATTTAAACCAAGAAAATAGACACCAAAGTTTAAATGAATTGAATTTTGGTAACTTGTGCTAAACTATAAAAGATACATGAATTATTTTTTACCACCTCTGGGCATTACTTGGCATAGATACAAATTTTAAAGCTGTTGTAAGTAATATCTTACTTACTTACAAATGGCTTTTAAATTAACCCGAAGGTTCATTGCCGCCCTCAATTTAATAGCGGTCCCTATCCTTCAAAATTAAAGTCTCTATCATCATATTGGGAATCTCAAATCCATTTTAATATTATCCTCTACGTCTCGGCCTCCCTAAAGGTCTTTTTCCTACTGTCTCCCAACTAACACTCTATATGCATTTCTGGATTCAATATGTCAATAAATGTCCTGCCCATCTCAAACGTCTGGATTTAATGTTCCTAATTATTTCAGGTGAAGAATACAATGCGTGCAGTTCTGTGTTGTGTAACTTTCTCCATTCTCCTGTAACTTCATCCCGATTAGCCCCAAATATTTTTTAGCACCTTATTCTCAAACACCCTGAACCTATGTTCCTCTCTCAGAGTGAGAGTCCAAGTTTCACAACCATACAGAAGAACCGGTAATATCAGCATTATTAATTATTGATATGAATTTTATGTTAATATTTTAATAATATAGTATAGGGAACATACATCCTGAAACTTTGCTGTCAGTTGAACAAATATATGTGCTATCTGAAACTTACTATCTGTCTCAATGTACAAAGAATCAGTTAGAAAATTGGGGAAAACCACAGTAATTTTGCATTTAAATAGCGCAGAACTTTAAAATTTGCGGCAGGAATGACTGTTAGAAGTGGAATATGAAAATGAAAGTTGGTAAAATACTTCACAACAATATTTATAATATTTAATACAAAAATCCAAAAATCGCCTTTTTAGGCCATATATAGCCTACAGTTATTCAAAAGCAAGTTCCCATTTTGAAACAGCTGTATCTTCTGTACATATCAGCGGTTTGGTTTCATATAGGCACCATTAATGTTTAGAAGTTAATATTAGAGGAGAAAAATTAGCTCCGGCGCCAGGGCTCGAACCCGAGTCCTTGGTTCTACGTACTAAGCGCTCTAGCCATTGAGCTACTTCGAAGTTCAATCCACAGCACCGGATCGAATCCCTCTCTCCAGTGTTTTTCCCTTTGTGGCCTGACTCCAAGTTCGACATGTATGTTGACATTTTTATATTAAATCAACTGCCGTTATACAAGGAGCGCACTCAGTTGAGTGACTTGGTGGCCGGGATTCCACAGTAATATGCGCTGTTGCTCGAAGAATCTAGGTAAAGATTTTTTTTTTTTGGTCCTACAGAATACGTCTGTTACGGTAAAAATTAATATTAGAGCAGAAAAATTCGCTTCGGCGCCGGGGATCGAACCCGGGTCCTTGGTTCTACGTACCAAGTGCTCTGACCACTGAGCTACGCCGAAGTGAATACGATGAAAACATCGGGAATACAATCACAACAAGAGAAATGCAAGGGGAGGAAAGGGAAATACAAGCAGAACAAATGGAATGCAAAGAAAACAAGAAGAATACAACTTAAAATAAAGAAGACAAAGAAAAGAAGAGGAATATAAGAAGAATAAGGAGAATACAAGCAGAACAAGGGGAAAGCAAGGAGAACAATGGGATTACAGGTTCAAGAAGACAAGGAGAACAAGGGGAATACAAGGAAAAAAAGATAATATAAGAACAAGGAGAATACAACGAAAGATGGGGAATACAAGGAGAACAAGGGAAATACAAGGAGGACAAGAGGAATAGAAAGAGAACAAGGGGCATACAAGGAAAACAACAGGAGTACGAAGAGAACAAGGGGAAAACAAGGAAAACAAGAGGAATGTAAGAAGGAGAGCACAAGGAAAGACCAGGTGGCCCGGGTTCGATTCTCGGTCGGAACAAGTTACCTGGTTGAGGTTTTTCCGGGGTTTTCCCTCAACCCAATATGACCAAATGCTGGGTAACTTTCGGTGTTAGACCCCGGACTCATTTCACCGGCATTATTACATTCATCTCATTCAGACGCTAAATAACCTAAGATGTTGATAAAGCGTCCTAAAATAACCTACTAAAATAAAAAAATACAAGGAAAGATGGGGAATACAAGGAGAACAAGGGGAATACAAGGAAAACAAAGGGAATATAAGAAGGAGAATACAAGGAAAGATGGAGAATACAAGGAGAACAAGGGGAATACAATGGAAGAAAAAAGGAATAGAAGCAGAACAAGGGGCATACAAGGAAAAAAACAGGACTGCAAGGAGAACAAGGGGAATACAAGGAAAACAAAGGGAATATAAGAAGGAGAATACAAGGAAAGATGGGGAATACAAGGAGAACAAGGGGAATACAAGGAAAAAAACAGGACTGCAAAGAGAACAAGGGAATACAAGGAAAAAACAGGACTGCAAGGAGAACAAGGGAATACAAGGAAAACAAAGGGAATATAAGAAGGAGAATACAAGGAAAGTTGGGGAATACAAGGAACAAGAGGAATAGAAGCAGAACATGGGGCATACAAGAAAAACAAAGGTAGAACAGAATAAAAGGAAAGATGGGAATACAAGGAGAACAAGGGCAAGAGGAATAGAAGCAGAACAAGGGGCACAAGGAAAACGGGTAATATAAGAAGGAGAATACAAGGAAAGATGGAGAATACAAGGAGAAAAAGGGGAATACAAGGAGGACAAGAGGAATAGAAGCAGAACAAGGGGCATACAAGGAAAACAAAGGTAATATAAGAAGGAGAATACAAGGAAAGATGGGGAATAGCAAGGACAAGAGGAATAGAAGCAGAACATGGGGCATACAAGAAAACAAAGGTAATATAAGGAGAATACAAGGAAAGATGGGGAATACAAGGAGGACAAGAGTAATAGAAGCAGAACATTGGGCATACAAGGAAAACAAAGGTAATATAAGAAGGAGAATACAAGGAAAGATGGGGAATACAAGGAGGAAAAATAGCAGGAGAACAAAGAGAAATATAAGGAGAAGGGGAATAGAACAAGAGGAAGCAGAACATATACAAGGAAAACAAAGGTAATATAAGAAGGAGAATACAAGGAAAGATGGGGAATACAAGGAGGACAAGGGGAATAACAGGAGAACAAAGAGAACAAAGGAGAAGGGGAATAAGGAGAACAAGGAATAGGAGAACAATACAAGAAAACAAAGGTAATATAAGAAGGAGAATACAAGGAAAGATGGGGAATACAAGGAGAACAAGAGGAATAGAAGCAGAACAAGGGGCATACAAGGAAAACAAAGGTAATATAAGAAGGAGAATACAAGGAAAGATGGGGAATACAAGGAGAACAAGGGAATACAAGGAGGACAAAGGAAATATAAGGAAAGGGGAATAGAAGGAGAACAAGAGGAATAGAAGAGAACATGGGGCATACAAGGAAAACAAAGGTAATATAAGAAGGAGAATACAAGGAAAGATGGGGAATACAAGGAGAACAAGAGGAATAGAAGCAGAACATGGGGCATAATAATATAAGAAGGAGAATACAAGGAAAGATGGGGAATACAAGGAGGACAAGAGGAATAGAAGCAGAACAAGGGGCATACAAGGAAAACAAAGGTAATATAAGAAGGAGAATACAAGGAAAGATGGGGAATACAAGGAGAACAAGAGGAATAGAAGCAGAACAAGGGGCACAAGGAAAACAAAGGTAATATAAGAAGGAGAATATAAGGAAAGATGGGGAATACAAGGAGAACAAGGGGAATAACAGGAGAACAAAGAGAAATATAAGGAGAAGGGGAATAGAAGGATAACAGAGGAAATAAAATGCAATGGGAAAATGGATAGGGGGTTATACTTTCATGTGACTGACATTTCCCAAGTTACCCGCTGATAGCTAGTGAGAATAAAGAGGTAGTTTTACATCAGAAGAGAGAGAGAAGTTCCGCTTGAAAATAATATATTATTACCAGAACGACGATCAGTATATAGAAGGCACGTATGACAAAACAGAGTATAAAACAATACTAATTCGGAAGTACGGATGGCTTCACCTGCGAGCCGCCTCTGTCTCTATTCATCACTTGTAGAGCTCGTACCCCCGGAGACCCCCAGAATTAATAGCGACGAGTGGTTTGAGTGGCTAATGCAGGATGGAAATACTGCGGCGCTCTCTGTCCTGCAGATGGAAATCATTTTGTTAGCCTGTACCCATCGTGTTTAACTACTACTGGGAGAGACAAGTGATACACGGGATGAGAAAATGGATTCCCCCCCCCCCCGCCACTAGTTACGCGGATTCAGTGGCGTGAGGCATCCCGGGTAATTGCTGCGTCTTTGTTTTATATACCCCAACACTCTATTCTTTCCACCTACTGGAATAACAGTCTCTCTTCTAGCTATTTGAAAACATCAGCAAAGATTTTACAAATTATCGCATAATAATAATGATGATAATAATAATAATAATAATAATAATAATAATAATAATAATAATAATAATAATAATAATAATTAGGAGAAATCCACAAACGATTAGGAAAACACGGGAATTTTACTGAAGCAAGTAAACAATAGGTTTGTGAAAGAGTAATGGAAAAAATTCTCCCGAAAAGACAAAGTATATGATTTTATTCCAACCAATCGACGACGAGAATATTGTACGAAATGGAAATACAAAAAAATTGGAAATTTATCTCTTTCATTGTATGATGACGCAGAATATCTGCATGGAAATATCAAATATCTTGGTACATTATAATAAAATATTTATAAAATAGGTTTGGATAAATCCCGAAAAGACAAAGTATATGATTAATCTCAGAATAAATATTGTATGAAATGGAAATATAAAAATTGGAAATTTATCTCTTGGAGAGGTGGAGAAGTTCAAATATCTTGTCATCAAATATAAATGATCTGCTGTAAACAAAAATAAATATCCTGTTATTATTCGGTTGAGAAGCATTTATATTCCAAAAAATCTCAAAGTTATATTACCGGTTGTTCTTTGTGGTTGTGAAACTTGGACTCTCACTCTGAGAGAGGAACATGGGTTAAGGGTGTTTGAGAATAAGGTGCTTAGGAAAATATTTGGGGCTAAGCGGGATGAAGTTACAGAAGAATGGAGAAAGTTACACAACACAGAACTGCACGCATTGTATTCTTCCTCTGACATAATTAGGAACATTAAATCCAGACGTTTGAGATGGGCAGGGCATGTAGCACGTATGGGCGAATCCAGAAATGCATAAAGAGTGTTAGTTGGGAGGCCGGAGGGGAAAACACCTTTGGGGAGGCCAGACGTAGATGGGAAGATAATATTGAAATGGATTTGAGGGAGGTGGGATATGATGATAGAGAATGGATTAATCTTGCTCAGGATAGGGACCAATGGTGGGCTTATGTGAGGGCGGCAATGAACCTCCGGGTTCCTTAAAAGCCAGTAAGTAAGTAAGTATTATTATTATTATTATTATTATTATTATTATTATTATTAATTTCCATGATTATTTTCAACATAATCTTAGACGAACACGATCTAAAAACAACAGGGTAAATATAGTATCTGGTCACATTAATAGAATCACCAGCAATTTCTCAAATACTGTACTTTAATTCTACATTTACTGTAATTCTATGTATAAAAACACATTTTATTATATTATCTCCTCAACATTTTCATAAATTTTGAACAACACTTAAATTTAAATGCTATGGATCGGTGAAAATAAAAAAAAAACATTAAACAATGGAAATTTCACTTTTCTACGAATTGTCCTTAACCTTGCCATTGTCGTCAATAGAATTATCAATCCGGTTCATCCGAGGCTTTTTGTGAGATTTGAAAGCAATTATGAAAGTACTGCCCAACGGGTTGCCGACCCGAAAGGGTGAGGCCTTTTGCGGAAAATAACCCTTGTGCCTAGGAAAATATGTTTAGATAAAAAAATATTAGAAAGAGTAAATTATTTTACATATTTCGGATACACATTATCTTTTTTCGATGAAGTAGACATTTCACAGAAAATTTCTAAATACACCAAAACAATGGGGATAATTAACAACATTATGAAACCTTCCCTAGTACAAAGGCATACTAGAATTCGCCTATACAAGACCTGGGCGAGACCTGTACTTTGTTACGGCAGTGAGGCATGGACATTGAGGAAGAAAAACGAAAGCAGAATAACGTCCAAAGAAATGAAATTTATGAGAAATACAGCGGGATATACGAAATGGGATCACAAACGCAATGAAGATGTATTGGAAGAATTACAGCTAGAACCTGCAATAAATTAATCACTTAAAATATTATCAGAACAACTGGATAAATCATCTGCATCGCATGCATAGAGATAGAATCCCAAAAGTCATGCTCCACTATCGTCCAAACGGGAAGAGATCTCTCGGTCGTCCAAAAAGGCGATGGATTGAAAATTCAACTGTGACATCGTAACGGGCCATATGGACTAATATTTGAAGGGAAGAAGAAGAAGAAGAAATGGAAATTTTATTTTTAACTTTAAAAAATAAAATAATATTTCGGTTTTCTAAATCTGTCCTTATTTTGACCTTATGACAATTTAAAGCCCCTCAGGACGAATTTAAAGGGCCCAGTGCATGCGTGGAGCTGCAGCCCTTTAAACTGACACTCAGCTGTCATTCTGACAGACTTTGTTCTGCATTCTAATTTTACTTTTCATTCAGTTTATATTTTGCGCTGTGATGTAGGACAAAATGTAGCCTATGTGTTGTTGTATAGGAAGGAAGGATACCGATGGCATGTCATATGCATGCTGTACTTTGATACTCATTTTCTCGATTTTCCAATTTTCAACATTTCGTAACATTCGAAACGCTCTAATGATTGCAGCTTTTTTACAATCTCAGTGAATTTTGCACGGAAGTCCACAAAAGCATGAGAAGTAAACTGGCACGTGTTTCCATGTGCTTTTGGAATTATTCAAATAACCATGTGTTGAGACACTCGGGAGGAAATTAAACACAGAATAAATATGGGAAATGCGTGTTATTATTCGGTTGAGAAGCTCTTATCATCTAGTCTGCTGTCCAAAAAATCTAAAAGTTAGAATTTATAAAACAGTTATATTACCGGTTGTTCTGTATGGTTGTGAAACTTGGACTCTCACTCTGAGAGAGGAACATAGGTTAAGGGTGTTTGAGAATAAGTTGCTTAGGAAAATATTTGGGGCTAAGCGGGATGAAGTTACAGGAGAATGGAGAAAGTTACACAACACAGAACTGCACGCATTGTATTCTTCACCTGACATAATTAGGAACATTAAATCCAGACTTTTGAGATGGGCAGGGCATGTAGCACGTATGGGCGAATCCAGAAATGCATATAGAGTGTTAGTTGGGAGACCGGAGGGAAAAAGACCTTTAGGGAGGCCGAGACGTAGATGGGAGGATAATATTAAAATGGATTTGAGGGAGGTGGGGTATGATGCTAGAGACTGGATTAATCTTGCACAGGATAGGGACCGCTGGCGGGCTTATGTGAGGGCGGCAATGAACCTTCGGGTTCCTTAAAAGCCATTTGTAAGTAAGTAACCATGTGTTCAGACTGTGATAAGTTTTAAAAAATGTAATAGTTAACTACTGAAAGTGTAATCCTTGACATGACGAGGTACGAAGTACCATAGGCGGCAAACTGATACGGCGAAAGAGGATGAATAGAAAGAGGTACGGTCATCAGGATGGAAGTAAGGCCTGATGTTGATTCCGCAATGTTGTGAGATATTCAAAGCGAGCTCTCAGAAATTTTGGAGTAGAAGTGAACAATGTTCTATATCAGGCCTGCACAAAGTTTGCGCTCTCCGAGCCGGCTCACAGCTCATGAGCGGAATGCAGATATTAGCTGCGCTCTGTATAAAGGTGGATTGGAAGAAGGGGTGATCTCGTATAGAATATACACAAAAAGAAGTACTATTACGAGTGTTTATGAAATGCATTCCCGTTCAGTGTTTGCAAAACTATCTTGGACTATTATTAATTAATAAAGAAATATTTATTTTACAGAAATAGTAGAAATTCTATAGCCACTTAAATGTACAATACCATTTTCTTATATTTTTATTTATCAGTATATCAAAACGAGGTTTTACGCTGTTGGCAGCTGAAAGGAACAATAGCCTACTGATCGTAATGAAACATCAATTACAGATGTTCGATGTCTACCTTTATTAAAGTTGATTATAGAAAACAGTTGCTCACAAATATAAATGTTGAGCCAAATATAGCAATCATTTTCACAGCCAGCCTGTGTAGTCGTTAGTCTTGTAAAACTCAACCAGGCTACTAGTATTATTCGAACGACCTTTAGCTCTTAGGTCACATTGAAAATCAATAAGTTCGAGCTGTAAATCGTTAAATGTTCCTTTTCGTCTTTTTAGATTCCTCCATACTGTACTGTAGCAGTAGGTAAGCAACGTGAAACAGTTACTGAGAATACACATTGCACTCCACTAGATAGCTGAGCGGTCATTTCTCTCTCCTCTACCTAATAAGTCTATGTCATTCTGACGTATCTTCCTCTCCGTTTCGGCGAGCGGTAAACACCGCTCTCCCGCTCCGGAGGAGCGCGCGCGCTCGTCGAGCGCTGTTTGTGCAGCTCAAAGACATTTATGCTAGTCAAGCGCAACTATAAAAAACCTGTATGGCGCCCAATTCAAACCACGGAGATCATTCTGCCGGGCCCTGTAGTTTGGGCATGTCCATAGGATGCCGGAAATTCGGTGACAAATAAAGATATTAAAGGGACTCTCAAATTATTTTTTATGCTCGACCATGCCGAAATGTAGTAATTATACACCTGGTAGCAGACTTTTAATGCATGTCATTAAAGTACACCTACTCATTAAAGGTCAGGTCTTTCAGCCAATGACGACTCAGGTTACAACTGTTCAGCCAATGACAGGTCAGCTTTCTACCGTTATAAAACCGCAAATATCGATTATTCTCGGATATGCAATCGAAAGAGAATTAGCGAAAAGTCACGGAGGCTGGAAATCCAATACTGTCGCAGAAGGTTATGTTCTGTTACTATAATAATTAGCGTTAATTGTAAATAATATTCAAGTAAATACAATTTGTCATCTCGGTTTTCAATATCTAATTTTATTTCAATGTTATCTCTGTAGGTTCTTATGGCCTAGCAAGGTCAATGTGGACATCTGTTCCTCTGAAAAAAATCAATACTTTCGCGTCTGCGCACATCTCACAACATACGGGACATTGCTCCAGGTCAGATACAATAAAATTAATAATATCAAGTTAGAAATATGGTCGAGCATAAAAAGTCGTATGAAACTCGCCTATAATGGTAATTAAGAAGCTCGTATGAAAATTATGAAACTCGCTTGCGCTCGTTTCATAAATATCCATACTCACTTCTTAATTACCGTCATTATAGGCTCGTTGCATAATGTACTATTATATAACTATTGTAGATAACAGTGTACTGATGGCAACACTGAAAACCGCAAGTCAAAATATCAAATAGGTCTCAATATATGAGCGAAGGAATTTTCTCCACCACTGCTGATGACGTCACACTGCCGCACCCACGGCTAGTATTGTGTAAGCATACAGCTGCTTAACGCTTTGTTATGGAAAGAAGAACGGTATTTTTCGCGATTTGGACATGAATTATATGAATGTAACTTGATTAGCTGAAGAAGGAATGGATTCGCTGCGGTGCGGGGAGGCAGTGTGACGTCATACGCATCACCAGTATCCACATGTAGAGGTATGTTACTTGGAAACCATTAGACGTACAAAGATATAGTCTGTGCTATTGTGTGCTGAAACTCCACATTTATTATCAACTCCCTAACTCGCTTAGGTTGGAGTGAAAACATGAAGTTTATGGAATAAAAATGTAATACCGGGGAAAAGTTGTGAGATAATATCATAAAGAACAATATAATTGTTTTTCTCTAGCGTAATATTTAGAGGTGCCTCAAGAGCACTATATTTTGAAATTTTTACAAAATTTGGACGTTCAGATTTTTTTTAGCGACAGAACATTCTCTAGTGGTTTAATCTGAACAGGATACCAGGAACATGTTAAAAATATATATATCATGTTAAAAGACTCCTCATATTTTTGGTCACCTGTTATTTCATCTTGAAATGTCACAGAAACCTCACTTTATAAGAAAATTGGGCATAATCACAAAACTCTTAGCTACGATATAATTAATATAATTAATGGAAATTCATTCTGCTGATGTTTCAGGTTGTTTAAATCAGAAAAATGGCACTAATTAAGACAATAAATCTGACCTTCTGCCCCGTATTCGGAATGCTGGAGGGGCGGAATCCATCACAATTACTTACTATCATGACTTACTTACTTACTTACTTACTTACTTACTTACTGGCTTTTAAGGAACCCGGAGGCTCATTACCGCCCTTACATAAGCCCGCCATTGGTCCCTATCCTGAGCAAGATTAATCCATTCTCTATCATCATATCCTACCTCCATCATATCCATTTTAATATTATCTTCCCATCTACGTCTCGGCCTCCCTAAAGGTCTTTTTCCCTCCGGCCTCCCAACTAACACTCTATATGCATTTCTGGATTCGCCCATACGTGCTACATGCCTTGCCCATCTCAAACGTCTGGATTTAATGTTCATAATTATGTCACGTGAAGAATACAATGCTTGCAGTTCTGTGTCGTGTAACTTTCTCCATTCTCCTGTAACTTCATCCTCTTAGCCCCAAATATTTTCCTAAGCACCTTATTCTCAAACCCCTAACCTGTTCCTCTCTCAAAGTAAGAGTCCAAGTTTCACAACTATAAAGAAAAAACCGGTAATATAACTGCTTTATAAATTCTAACTTTCACATTTTTGACAGCAAACTGTATGATAAAAGCTTCTCAACCGAATAATAACAGGCATTTCCCATATTTATTCTGTTTTTAATTTCCTCCCGAGTATCATTTATATTTGTTACTGTTGTTCCAAGATATTTGAACTTCTCTACCTCTTCAAAAGATAAATTTCCAATTTTTATATTTCCATTTCGTACAATATTCTCGTCACGAGACATAATAATATATTTTGTCTTTTCGGGATTTACTTCCAAACATATCTCTTTACTTGCTTCCAGTAAAATTCCCGTGTTTTCCCTAATCGTTTGTGGATTTTCTCCTAATATATTCACGTCATCCGCATAGACAAGCAGCTGATGTAACCCGTTCAATTCTAAAACCTCTCTGTTATCTTGGACTTTCCTAACTTACTATCATGACGTAATGAAATATTATGTATGGTTCAAAAATGAATTAAAACCTGACTTCAAATCAAAAGAACCTACTGTTGGAGAGATTTCAGAAAGAGTTGCTATCAAAAGTAAGGAAATCTGGGGAAAGGCATCTATTACGACAGACAGTCATACAAGAATATTACAACAGATTCGAGCTTACCATGATCAATACAGAAAAATACTGTTTAATGCAACTCCAGTTTAAAGTCTTCCAAATAAAGTTTAAATATGTGATTTTACAGCAATTCAGTAGCTATATAACGAAAAACAAAATAATAGAAGAAATATACAAAAAGGCAAAAAAATTATAATTTTAAGAAACATCAAGGACTTTGGGGCAACTCAGAAATTAAATATAGAAACTCCATATTTTCGCATTCCTAAGTTAAGTGAAAAGACAGAATTTTGCAACTACAGTGAAACTTCCCAATAGCGGACACCGCCGGGGAAAATTAAATGTCCGTTATTGAGAAGTGTCCGCTATTTAGAAAATCGTTAGTCTGTATACAGCAGCCTACATTAAAATTTCTCATACATATTCAACACTATATTTTACAGTACAGTACAGTAGATAGTGAGATTGTTTACAGTATTCATCCAGAGAGAAATCGTACCAGTAAATGTTTTGTAAATGAAATAAACATCAGTCACTGTACCACTTCACCTTACACAAAGAAATTTAGAATTGTATTCTCAGTATATGATTTTAAAATAACATCCTTGTTTTTTTCAAAATTTCACTAATCTGAGCTTTTCCCACATTAAACTTTGTGGCCAGCTCACGAACACTTAATTTCTCCTTCTCACTATGCTTTACAATATCCACTTTCTCTTTTAGTGACAAACGTTTATGTTTTTGTCACATTTCTGATGTGACTGCACTTTCCGAACACTCAACTTGACAAACTAAGAAAGTACGGACTGCTCACGTACAGTATCACAAATAACAACTGTGCTGCTTACCTTCAATAAAGTACAAGAACGTTCAAATGCACGATAATGATTGTTGCAAAGAATTCCGTTAGAATTCCGTTTAATTTACAACCGCCTTCTTCTTTTTTTCTTTCACGCTGTCCGTTATTTGGAAGTTTTAATTGTTGTTGGGAGATACATTTCAGTGTCCGCGTCCGTTATTGAGAATGTCCGCCATTTGTAAGAATTTTATCATAAGGGCCAATGTTATTTTGCAGGGGAATTTTAAAATGTCCGGTATTGAGAGGAGTCCGCTATTGGGAGGTGTATTACATTACTATTACTAGAAGTGTTTCATACAGCTTAGATGGGGGAGGAATTTTTTCCGCCTCCTCTATACACATACAAAAATTATTTAAATTCTTTAAATTTTGTGAATAAAAGGTAAGGAAAAATTGAACTGTATTCATGCGAAACGAATAATTTTTTTTGTAGATTATTTTATGACGCTTTATCAACATCTTAGGTTATTTAGCGTCTGAATGAGATGAAGGTGATAATGCCGGTGAAATGAGTCCGGGGTCCAGCATCGAAAGTTACCCAGCATTTGCTCATATTAGGCTGAGGGAAACCCCCGGAAAAAACCTCAACCAGGTAACTTGCCCCGACTGGGACTCGAACCCGGGCCACCTGGTTTCGCAGCCAGACCGTTACTCCACAGGTGTGGACGCGAAACGAATAAAACATATGGCAAAGAAACATGTCATTCATGTGACACGGATTATCTTCGTCCGTTTTCAATTTGTAGACAGTGATGCCCGTTTTCAATTTGTACACAGCTGCATCACTGTCTACATTAAAAAGTGAGGACCATAAATGACAGCTCTGTCGGGCTGCGAAATTAGTGTATCGCGACTACAAACTTATTAAATTTCTTGCGTAAGAGCACCAATGAATTCACCCTTCTCTGAAGGTCTGCACGCCCCTGCTTATAAGAGAGAGAAAAGGGGGGTGAAGAAGAGAAAATAAATGAAGATTTGCATGCGTTGAATTAGCCAGCCTGGTCCATGGGAAGGGATGTAAGAGAGATGCATGGGTTTTCTGGTTTGTTAATATACATCCTATTTCGCTGGAACAGGCCGGTACCGACGCCTGGGTCGAAAGAGTAATATCGATTACATTTGTGTCGACACAATCGATACAAAGCCTCCTGTAACACCCCACAACGCAGACCAACAATGGCTCACATTACAATTGATATAAAACAACTGCACCAAATTTATTTCCGAGTTAGCTCTGTTGGGAAAGGGACTTTGGATGGGTCCGATTCCAATCAATGTTGCCTTTACATAACACCTTTCTCCAGCTACACAAGTTATTTGACGTGATATTATGTTAATAAAGCAAAAGTGGAGCAATGGTTAAATAAACATGATACAATCTATGTAAAGTCTTTGTAACACCCCAAAATACAGGTCAACAACGGTTCAAATTTCAATCGATATAAAACACTTTCACCGAATTTATTTCCAAAATGATTAGCTCAGTTGGGAAAGGGACTCAGAGTTTGATTCCAGAAGGTGAGAAATTTAAATAGTTTTATCTTTATATAATATCACTTTTCAGTTACACAAGCTATTCGGATGTGATATTTTGAGAAGGCAAAAGTGGAGCTGTAGTTGAATGAATATGATGCAAACGATATAAAGACTTGTGTAACATTCCACTAAACAAAGCAACAACGGTTCATATTTTAATTCATATAAAAGAACTGCGTCAAATTACTTTCCGGCTTAGTTCAGTTGGAAAAGGGATTTAGTTCTGGGTTATATTCCAGGTGATTGGTAATTGTAATTATTTCCTTCGTTTATCATCACTTCCCAACAACAAGTAACAAGTAAATGTTTACGACTAGAAGAAAAAACTCAAATACCACAAAAAATATAACAGAAAAAAAGATAATTTTCATTAGTTTTTTGTATTTAAGAGAATTTTTTCTTTATTGGTTCTGTATTAATATTTTGTAATGGATTTTCCTATTATTTGCTGGTAATTCGATTTAAAAACTATCCTAACTTTTTAAGTAGATGAGGGAAAAGTAGATCAATGGTTAAATAAATATAGGGTAAATTAGGGTCTGTAGGACAGTCGGGCATGTTGGATACTTTGTACTTTAACGTGTTACCTCGCCACTTGTGGGCACCACATTCTGCTAGAAGTCAATAACGGAAGTAGCCACGAGTGGGGCTACCTTCGTCATTGACTTCTAGGAGAATGTGGTGCCCACAAGTGGCGAGGTAACACGTTACAGTATGAAGTGTCCAACATGCCCGACTGTCCAACAGACCCTAATTTACCCTAATATATTCGATTGCTGGTAAAATTCATGTTCTGGGAATAATAAGTTAATGAAGTAGTAAAATATCGCTACAATCGAAAGGTATTGAGAATAAATTTGAATAAGGAACAAAAAAAGTTTCCTTCCCAGGCACGATTCGAACCAAGAAAGTCTTAGTTACCAGTATATCGTGCCCTGGAGTGAACAAGGCTCTGAAATCATCTACAAGGGTCGGTCCGGGTTTTTTGCCACTACTGAACAATAATTTTACATAGCATAACAAACAATTACATAATTGTAAGTATGGTGAATTATTAATTAAAAACATATTATTTAGGATTATTAAGTTCACATTTGTAGTTTTAACTAAATAAACACGTCATTAAACTGAACTTAACATTACTACAGGATATCTTGATATTATTCATTTGCATCTGCTGGTACTTGAAAATATTTCTGAAGAATTGAGACATATTTTTTTATTTTCCTTGCTTACCATGTTCTTCTTCGGCATCACTGGAGATTCTTAGATATCTTGTTTCTTCTTCAGCACTTCTACCTCTATCCTGTCCCCAAATTACGTACTACTTACTGATACAGTGACTGTCTTGTGAGAAATTTGTAACATATGACACGTTGGTTAGTCATTTTGAATGGGAGCTTAGAGAGAATAACCATTGTGATCTGGACTTGAAATATCTCACTTGCCAGCCTTCATTCAGTGTTTTCACTACTCTACGTTTTGGCGATGAAATGTTCATGTAATGTAGTAAAAATTTATTTTGATCAATTTGGTTAAGAGCCATTACTCTGTGATTAAATACACTGATATCGTCATAGGTTAAATCTACAGCTTTACATTCCTTCTTTCCTTCAGCATTTTTATTTACTTGTCTATTTTGAAGTCCATGGAGCAAACAATTCGAGGCTCTTCATTGTTTATTCTAACCTCTTTCCTTTGCTTCTTTGTCTTCAATCTACATTTTTGGCCACCATACAGTTGTGACTTGTATTTATCTTCTGATTCAGACATTTAGTATAATATCATATTACACCTCTTTAAGACCATTAACAGTATGCTCCTGGTATAACATTGAACTATAAATTTATTTCTATGGTACTATTCCAGACAGCACACAAGTTTCAGGAAAGCTCTTGTGCAGTATTACATCCATTTATTTCTTTTATTTTATTGGGTTATTTTACGACGCTGTATCAACATATAACTTATTTAGTGTCTGAATGAAATGAAGGTGATAATGCCGGTGAAATGAGTCCGGGGCCCAGCTCCGAAAGTTACCCAGCATTTGCTCGTATTTGGTTGAGGGAAAACCCCGGAAAAAACCTCAACCAGGTAACTTGCCCCGGCCGGGATTCGAACCCGGGTCACCTGGTTTCGCGGCCAGACGCGCTGACTGTTACTCCACAGGTGTGGACTATTACATCTACTTACGCTGCATTTATCGAGTATGCTTTATTTAAGTTAAATCATTTAAGGGGAGAGGATGGTATTTTTTGGTGAAAAATGAGTAAATTAAAAAAAAAATCTTTAAAATACCCTGTGATACGTGTAGAATGCATAGCATAACATTTTGTAGGTATTTGTGCTCTTATCGGATGTTGAGTCGCCATTTTTAAACTTCCTGCGTTATGGATTTTTAAATCACTCGTCCACTTTTATTGTTGTTTCCGGTAAATTAAATTAAAAAAAAAATTGTTTTTCTTTAGAATGCCCTTTGATATGTGTGGAATGCATTGCATAACATTTTGTGGGTATTTGTGCTCTTATCGGATATTGAGACGTCATTTTTGAACTTCCTTCGTTATGGATTTTTAAATCACACGCCCGCATTTATCGGTTTCCAGTAACATCATTTTTTTTTTTTTTTGCTACATTGCCAGACAAAAATGGATATAATTTCTGAACTGTTAAAGATACTTGCATGAAATTTAGAACGCACATTCATTGGACTATTAGGAAACTTTTCTCTGTAACAGAATTTTGTTAATTGATTTCATTTTAAAAATATATCCGTTTGTTTGCAAGAAAGGAAATCAGAAAATTGTTATTAAATTTTAATTGTTTATTTTACAAACGTAGGGACTAATATCAAAATTCTGTTATAGACAGTTTTTAGAACATGCATTTGCAAATACATTGCAAAAAACTGTTTGAATCTATCTTTAAAAACGGTTTAGATATATCGGTTTTAGTACAATCCTGCATTAGGTTTTTTTTTTTTTCAAATTTGGGCCCCCAAATAATCTTTTTTTTTAAATATTTTTATTTGGTTGAGTTGCTACAGCTATGGGCTCTCTACATACAAAAAAAATAATATTTTACACCAAATAGGAAAAAAGTTTAAAAAAATGCCATCCTCTCCCCTTAACGAATTTTGAAAAAAATCTATCAAATTTGGCATTCTGTACACGCTGCATGTGTCGCGTTATGAAAAATCTGACTTCACAGCTGGATGCACAGTAACAAAATTGTAGTGACATCATATATAACTCAATTTCATATAATTTTGCATCTATCGAGTTTTTAAAAAACCTCTCCTCAGTTTTCTTCAGGATCCCCGTAAGTTTATTCTAATCCACTCAGTCAAAAGACTTTTCCAAAATGTACTGCATTTATTTTCACCGGATGTTGAACATGTATCTCCAATATGGAAGGCCAACTCTCTAGCTTTCTGCGGTGCGTGTGTTGAACTTCCAGCAAGATATATTTCCAATTGGTTGCTTTGTCCTTTCTGCAAAATTTACTTTTCCAGAATTACTCACTATTTAACAATTAGGAACTCGTTTGTAAACAGGGGATGTGTTTTAAGTGGCGGCTGTATCGTTTTTGGGGTGTAATCCGCTAAGCCCCATCTGGACTAGGGAAGAATCTCTGGACTTCAATTTATCTTCACGGTCCCTCCCCATCGCCTTCGCAACAGATTTCAATTGGCCGTTACGACCCACGTGTGACGTAACGATGATCGTTACACAACTGAGAACAGTTGAATCTCACGACGCGTTTTATTAACCTCAATACAATCTGCAATACTTCCGCCTGATGCATGCTTGCTAAAGAAACAGTCCTCATCTGCCATGAAGGTTGTTTCAGTTACATCATCTTGTTTTGTTCGATGTTCAGTGACATGGAATCAGCACGAATTTCAGTTATTACAACGAAATATTTTATTTAATTTCAACTTGCATCTTCTTTTCATCATCATTTCACCATCATCATTATTAAAAGAAATGATTTTTAATGTTTAGATCTACGGTTCCCAAAATGTTGGTCGCCACCGCCAGGGGGGTCGTGTAAGGAGTTGAGAGGGGTCGCGACATGATTTACAAAATGTCAGAAAGTTTCTTGTTATCATTTATAATAATAATAATTCTTTATTTATACTGGCAGAGTTAAGGCCATAGGGCCTTCTCTTACACTCTACCAGGTCACAAACTATACAAGCAGTTAAAATTTAACAAAAATTAAAGAACAGAATACTAACATAATAATAATAATAATAATAATAATAATAATGCAATAATAATTCACAAACTATACAAGCAGTTAAAATATTTAATAATAATAATAATAATAACTGGCAGAGTTAAGGCCATAGGGCCTTCTCTTACACTCTACCAGGTCACAAACTATACAAGCAGTTAAAATTTAACAAAAAGTTAAAGAACAGAATACTAACATAATAATATAATAATAATAATAATAATAATAATAATAATAATAATAATAATAGTATATTAAAATCAACACTAAACAACATGGAAATAATACCGTAATAGAAAAAAAAAAGAAAGTAAAATACATTGGAATATAGTGAAAGCAACTCATTTAGTACAAATGGTTAATATGGAAAAACGTAAGGAAGAATATATCAAAATGGAATGTAATAAAATAATAAAAAAAAAGAAAAGAAATACGAAAATTAAATAAAATTCACGATAAAAAGGCTATGATAATAAATTCATAGGCTGATAAAGAGAACAAAAAGGGGAAAGGAAGGAAAAAGAAATATATAGCCTATATTTTTATAAAACTATGGCAGAGAAAAGGGTTTATAACTGAAAGGAATCTAATTAAAAAAGTGCATTTGTATTTTGTATTTATATACATAAATAATATTGAACATAAGAATAAAAAATTTTTCAGCAGTTATAAAGTAAAAAATAATTAATGCGATTAATATGCCTGTTTTTAGAAAGCAGCTTCTCAAATCTGGACTCAGCATTCCATACACACAGTGATATCATTTAATAAGTTCAAGGAAATTTCTCACTTTTGTTTGATGGTGAACATAGAAGAGAAACTCACTTCGCATGAATACAAGGTTGCAAATATTTAAAAATTTAAGAATTGCGTATTTTTGCAAGTTCAGGTATTCTTCCATTCTTTTGATTCCAAAATTGGTCTACGCTCCGCGAAAAAAAGTATAACATATCTTACAGCGGTAAAAATTTTGGAAATATTCAACATTTTTTTCCTCCATTACTGTATATTGTACAATAACGAACATTGGTATGTGTAAAACACTGTCCTTCTACTATGTGAAAAAAAATTTACGATATAAAAAACTATTTATACATTTTATTTTTTCAAAATTCAAAATGGTGGCAGTTCACTGTGCAGTGATGAAGCTTTTCCCTCATAACTCATAAACTTGTTAATTTTTTCATGTTCCCTCTCTTTTATTTTATTGCTGAAACTCATGTTTACAATATCATGCCCTTTAAACTACATTCCTTAACAAATATATTTTTTTTATTTTGAGTTTGAAGGAAATACTGATATTTGACCACTTTTTTAAAATGAATTTATTTCTATCAGACAATCTATCAAAGGTAGAGAAGTGATCTTGCATCATATTATATATATGACATGCATAAATACATACAAAATATTTCATCGCAGAATGTTGGACAGGTTTTGAGTTATGTGGGAAACGCTTCATCACTGCAGAGTGAACTGAATTTTGAAAAAAAAAAAAAATGTAAATAACTTTTTTAAATCGAAAAATTTTTTTTTCTTATAGCAGAAAGACAGTGTTTTACACATACTAATTTTCATTATTGTACAAGATACAGTAATGGAGGAAAAAAATGTTGAATATTTCCAAAATTTTACTGCTGTACGCTATACCTAACCCCTTAAGTCTATTTACCCTATCGAAAGCTTTATCAAACTCTATGAAGGTGATGTGTCTTTCTAAATGTTTTCCTATCCTTTGTTCTACTTTCTCTTTAATGATATAGTGTCTATGCACTATCGCCCTTTCCTGAAGCCGCTTTGTCCTTCACCAGGTAAACACTCTATTCTATTACTTATTTTTGTGAACGTCAGTATTCATTCAAAATTCTCACAATAGACAGGACAGAACAGGCCAAAGGATTCCAATTCCTTCAAGAGCGGTAGTGATTTCTGCTTCACTCTATTGCACTGTTAACAGATGTCTGTGGATGTATTACCTAGCGATACCTGCTTGAATAGTAGCCTACACATGTCATAAATTGGATTTAATATAGGATTCAATCACTTTATCTTATCAACAGCTTAATAAAATCTAAATCCGGGGAACTTTATTAATTGAAATAAGTTAGTCATTAAAAGTGATCCCGATGCACGGAGGGATAAGAGGTAATTGCTACTATGGAAACCTTAGTCATATACGGGAAAGGACTTAAAGATAAGGTTAAATAGAATAAATATTTCACAATACGACCTATAATACTCACGGGAAACTTTCAAAAGGTTTCTTAAAACTTGCATTTCTCATAGTCTATTGTCGTACTGACGAGAATGGCAAACTTCAACAAATTTATTCACGCGATAACACAGCAGCATACAGAAAGCCACTCGCGTAGCTCAGGCGGTAGCGCGTTTGCCTGTTTGCCTACTGATCCGGAGTTGTGCTCAGGCGTGGGTTCGATTCTCATGTGGTTGGGTTTTTTCCGAGGTTTTTCCCAAATTTAAGGCGAAGTCTTTCGTGGCTTCGACTTAAAGAACCTAGAAGTTCACACTCTTTGTCTTTACTCTTTCGAATTCTGCACACTTCAATACCAAATTACCTTTCGTCTCGTTTCTCTTATCTATACTCTAACCATGACGTAAATACCAGATCACTTATCTGTGGCGCGTTAAGTATACCTCTTCATAGAACATCTTGTTATTCATCATCTTTTACAGTATCCACCTCGCGACAATGGAATTCCCTGTCACGACAATGGAATTCCCTGTCACAAAGTATTAGGGGCTGTAAGACAATAAACACTTTTAAAAACAGCTGAAAACATAACCTTCTTAGCATTTCACTCCACTGACTTAAACTATCACTGTCTACATTGTTACTCCTTCCTTTAGACATGCATCCTGATAGCGCTGTATTTTCAAAATTGTCTCATAATAATCTCTTTATATTATCTAACATTATATGAAATATATTAACATTCTATGTATTTTAGCTTAATTCTACTACATTGTTTGTATTTCAGTGTTCAATTAATAGTCCATAGTATTTTGTTGTTTAATTCGTAAATAACTCTTATATACATGTAGCTCTTATCTAAATCAAATTGTTGAATTCTTTGTAAGTTGATACATATGTAGGCCTATGTATACTTTTTGCTGCTTGAGTGGAAGAGAAGGCCTTACGGCCTTAACTCTGCAACTAAAATAAATTATTATTATTATTATTATTATTATTATTATTATTATTATTATTAATGTCAGGTAATTTATGTCGAATCCTCGGCTTCATCTCGCCAAATACCATCTCGCTATTACAAATTCCACCGACGCTAAGTAAACCAGTAGTTGATAGATTTTAAATAACCAAGTAAAAAATAAAAAAAATATATATACACAACCCCATAGCAATAACACGCAAAGCCCTGTTTAAACTTCCGTTACAGAATTTCGTTTCACTGCGTTTGACACATACCCTGGTTGCACAAGTTTTACTTCAATAATACTTAATTTCATTAAATACATATCCATAGCAACCCTTCTTTTTTAAATTGCATATCGGAAGTAACTTGTTACCCAAAAATGAACGAAATATTAGAGGACAAAATATTTAGTTGGCACAGAAACTAGTGGACAAAGAAAAAATTATGGACACAATAATTCTTGACCGAAATATTAATGGACAAATTTTTTGGTGGACGAAATGTTTGCTGGACTAATTTCCTTGGAAAAAATAGCTGTAGACGTGAGATACCTGTCATCATATCATAATCTCTTCACACGCACGCAAAATAGCCGCATACTAGCCATACCAACACATAAGACATCATCGTATTCATCATCATACACAATCTCGCTCTCGCACTTGTGGAATACCCTACCCAGTGACATCAGAGACTGTCGGAATTTAGTAGTGTTCAAAAGCAAACTTATTAAGCATTTTCTTACTGCGTAGAGTAGGTTTAATTTGTACTTAATCAATAAAAGAAATGCTTCTCTCTTCTTAACTTTTACAATAAACTATCTAGCTTTTATTAATCACTTAATCTTTTAGTACTTTGATTTTTATTGTATTTGTAAATTTAATATTAATTGTAATTATTGTATTCTTATTATTGTAGTTGTAATCCCCTGGTAGAGGGGAAGAGAAGGCCTGATGGCCTTATCTCTACCAGGTTAAATAAATCAATAAATAAAAATAAATAAATAAATAAAATAGTGGACAAATTGCAAATCTAATCTTTCAGGTAAAGCTTCCTGTAAAGCAGATTTGAATAATTTCAAGGGAAAAATTGTTCAAATCTGCTTTACAGGAAGCTTTACCTGAAAGATTAGATTTGCATAATATATACGTCACTATGTACGTTAACAGAAAACCACAATTTCAAGTCACACAGAGTTTGTGTGCACTCGATGTGGGTCTCTGGCGTTTCGTCAGCCCACGCCAGTTGTGTGGATATAAAGGGAAAAGTTGAGACGGTGTCGGGTGGAGTTCCCGTGTAGCTCAGTTGGCAGAGCGCTGGTACGTTCAACCAGAGGTCCCGGGATCGATACCCGGCCCCGGAACAATTTTTCCCTTGACATTATTGAGTGGACAAATTGTCTGATGGACGTATTGTCCTGAAAGTTCCTGGTCATCAAAATCAGGGAAGTTTGAGAGGGCAGTCTATTATAAAATTGTGTTCTGTTATGGATGCAACTTTGACCTTACACCCTTTTTACATATTTAATTCATAAATTGATATTTTCTGATTATAATTCAAACTCGGCTTGCATTTTAGTTTATTTTATGAATAATTTTTTAGTAATCAGAGATTGCCGCATTGTTATTTAACGAATGAAATGTTTGCAAAAGAACAATAAAAAAGACCTGCAGCTTTCCATTCTGCTTTTGTAAATTATGACAATCAATGAGTGATGTTTTACTGGGCATGTATGTAGGTGCGTGGAAAGGTTGTTTGCGCCCAAAACCATGTACGAGTTACAAATAAAAGCGGGCGCCTCCCCCCCTCCCTCCATTCTCTTGCTCTCTACATCCTGCAATCTAATAAATGCAATTCAAACGAAATTTTATTATACACGGGCCCGATTGCAAACACATATAATCCCCGACATAACGCCCTGTCAAATGTGACGGGCGACAGTTTATTAATTCTGGTATTGACTTGAAATAAAAAAGAAAACAATTTTCAGATTTTCTATCGCGTACTGCACATAATATGACCAGCTGTCACCAGATATTATTAATTAACGCAGATCGGTGAAATGTTTCGTTCTACACAGCCGCATATGTTTATGCAAGCAAACGTAATATATTACTCCGGCCATGTCACACTGAGCCAATATAGGGATGACACTGTTTTTAATCTGCTAATAAAACTCAGTGCCTATCCAAGTAAACAGCGCAGCTATCAACCTTGTTCCAAAGTGGCATAAGTGATATCAAACATTTTTTAAATCTTCCTGCTTTCGTCTAGTAGTGTGATACCGTATTTTTCTTCTGGAAAATTATTTGAAAGAGAGAATTTCCCGGAAGGTTTTTCCAAATGAAAAATTGCTCTACTTATTTTTCCATATAGATTTTCGCATGTTAAAATTTATATTTAATATTATGAAATTTATAAGCTTGTACTATTTGGGAAAAGGAAATTGTAAACAATGGAAGAGTCCATAATCGTTCCTATTTTTAAGAAGGGGGACAAGACTAACTGTTTTTCCAAATGTTCAATATTCTTTTGAGAAGATTAACTCCATATGCAGATGAAATTATTGGGGATCATCAGTGTGGTTTTATAATAGGTCAATTTTGACAAATTTTGTTTTGACTGATAATGGAGAAAAAATGGGAGTATAAGGGTTATCAGTTATTCATAGATTTCAAAAAGGCGTATGTTTCTTATTCAATTTGGTATCCCCAAAAACTAGTTCGTTTTAAAATGTGTCTCAGTGAAACGTTTCACAGGTCAATTTCTGTCAGATGCATTTCAATTCACTGTGGGCTAAAGCAAGGAGATGCACTATCACCTTTACTTTTTAACTTTGCTCTAGAGTATGCCATTAGGAAAGTCCAGGATAACAGAGAGGGTTTGGAATTGAACGGGTTACATCAGCTGCTTGTCTATGCGGATGACGTGAATATGTTAGGAGAAAATCCACAAACGATTAGGAAAACACAGGAATTTTACTGGAAGCAAGTAAAGAGATAGGTTTAAGTAAGTCCCGAAAAGACAAAGTATATGATTATGTCTCGTGACCAGAATATTGTACGAAATGGAAATATAAAAATTGTAAATTTATCTTTTGAAGAAGTGCAGAAGTTTAAATATCTTGAGCAACAAATAATATAAATGATACTCGGGAGGAAATTAAACACAGAATAAATATGGGAAATGCCTGTTATTATTCGGTTGAGAAACTTTTATCATCCAGTCTGCTGTCGAAAAATCTGAAAGTTAGAATTTATAGAACAGTTATATTACCGGTTGTTCTGTATGGTTGTGAAACTTGGACTCTCACTTTGAGAGAGGAACATAGGTTAAGGGTGTTTGAGAATAAGGTGCTTAGGAAAATAATTGGGACTAAGCGGGATGAAGTTACAGAATAATGGAGGAACTTACACAACACAGAACTGCACGCATCGTATTCTTTTCCTGACATAATTAGGAACATTAAATCCAGACGTTTGAGATGGGCAGGGCATGTAGCACGTATGGGCGAATCCAGAAATGCATATAGAGTGTTAGTTGTGAGGCCGGAAGGAAAAAGACCTTTGGGGAGGCAGAGACGTAGATGGGAAGATAATATTAAAATGGATTTGAGGGAGGTGGGATATGATGGTAGAGACTGGATTAATCTTGCTCAGGATAGGGACCAATGGCGGGCTTATGTGAGGACGGCAATGAACCTCCGAGTTCCTTAAAAGCCAGTAAGTAAGTAACTAAGCACTCGCTTCTGAGTGATATAAGGGGTTGTTGGACAATAACTTCATTTAGGTCAAAATTACATAAATTCTTACTTAACAGATGAATTGCTGATTAATATTTTTTTACTTATAATGAAACTAACATCTGTCCATTCTTATTATTATTATCATTAATTTTTCTAAATAGATTTACAAAACCTCTAATGGCAATTATTACATTAATATCCTCATTATAGAAATAGAAAAATATATATTCTCCCTGTAACATAGTCCTAGTAAGGTTATATTAAGTTAATTTTCATCATTTTACTAGCTATCTCAAATATTAAATTAATTATAATTCATTGAATTAAATTAGCTCATAAATTAAGTTACTACTTTACCTTATAGATTTATCTAAATTTAAATAAATGTGTAGTGAAGAATATTGCTGGAGAACCTTTTAAGTGTAGTGTAAAACCTTTTATTTGTAAATTTTGTAAATTTATGTATTGTATTGATTAAGGCTGGTTGAGTGGAAGAGAAGGCCTTATGGCCTTAACTCTGCCAGCGAAAATAAAACATTATTATTATTATTGTTATTATTATTATTATCATTGTTATTAAGTAAATAAGATGAACCGTCTTTTCACAAACCTTACATAACAAAACTGTTCCATCGTTTGAAAACATATGGGCACCAAATTCACTAACGTAAGCATGAAGTTTACTTTTCAATAGTTCACTAAATTTAGGCATTCTAGCTAACCGATAGTATACCTTCTGTCACCCGACATTAACTGACTGTTCCTCACTCAAATTTCTTTCTCCTACAATAATAAACATGTGTAGCTCAAAACTGTAACAGTAAGATTGAAAAATATGAAAGCAAATAATTATGCTACGTGACAACTTCTATGAGAACGAGATTAATATTTAAAATGATAAAGCTTGCTGTTAGTATCGTGAAGACATGACATTACTGTATGTTTTGTAACTGTGGATTGTCGATCATTATTCATAGTATACCAATAGTATTAAAGCACGATTATTAGCAGATTAAGCACCGAAATGAATTACTTTTATTTACTATAGTTAGTAAAGTGAGTCATTGTTTCAAATATTATTTTAAGTTTCATATACATTACATTACAATTAATTAGAAAATTGTAAATAAACAAGAAATAATAAGATATATTATTTTAAAATTACAAAAAAAAAGTATTTGTTATTGAATTAGTAAGAAAAATTTTATTTTAACATTTTATTTTAAATATGTTCCTTATTTTATGGTTTGAAAGTTATTCTCGACAGAAAACCATTTAACATTTATTTTACTAGCATCAATATTTCAAAGCTAGATTCTAGTATTCTGGGGATTTATTTAATTTTAATTTATTTATTTAACTAGCTAGCTAGTGAGTACAAATTACATTTATAAAACAAAAATGTTTCTAGCCACTACCGTAAGAGCCAGGCTCGTGTGCGGTGTGGTCTTAGTCAATAATATAACATAAAATTTACAAGGACAGTTTACTAAATACAGTAACTTAGTTCAAACCAATAAATAACACACAAGAGCAAGAATAAAGAAGAAAGAGAAAAAGAGAGAAAAATACACGTTTAATATAAATTGACAATCAGACAGAAGCCAGTGATATTCATTTAAAAACATGAATATAGTCGACAGAAATAAAAGTTAAAAAAATACATTTGTTAATATTATATATCATGGATAATTTTACAAGTTTCTTTTTAAAAGCTTCAATTTTAAAATATTTCAAATTTGGAAAATGGTTTGTAATTTTATTATGAAGTCTTGGGCCGAAACTAGCATCATGTACATGTTTAAGCTACAATTTGGTACCTCAATGAAGTCTTTTACCCAATTGTAAGTTTACTTTTTGTTCGTCGGAAGGATAAAACGAGTAAATGTCGGAAAATGTGAAATGCAAGACATAGAAGGGAATATTAAAAAATGACGTAACAGGTATTGAAGTGTGCAGTTTATGGCAGACACTGAAAATGGCGTAAGGTAGCTATAGAAGATATAGTGTGCTATTATGAATGTGCAAATAATTATGAAATTATTGAGATAATGGGTACAAGTTACATATTTTAAAAAACTAGAAGAAATGAGCTTCTAGACAAGTCAAAAATATTATTTACCAAAATTTTGAATTTATAGAGTCAATGTCTAGCTTAAGGGGAGAGGATGGCATTTTTTTAACTTTTTTTCTATTTGGTGTAAAATATTAATTTTTTGTATGTAGAGAGTTCATAGCTGTGGCAACTCAACCAAATAAAAATATTTTGAAAAAAAAAAATGTTTGGGGGCCCAAATTTGAAAAAGATGTACCCAATGCAGGATTGTACTAAAACCGATATATCTAAACCGTTTTCAAAGATAGATTTAAACAGTTTTTTGCAATGTATTTGCAAAAGCATGTTCTACAAACTGTCTGTAACAGAATTTTGATATTAGTCCCTACGTTTGTAAAATAAACAATTAAAATTTAATAAAAATTTTCTGATTTCTTTCTTGCAAACAAACGGACGTATTTTTAAAATGAAATCATTTAACAAAATTCTGTTACAGAGAAAAGTTTCCTAATAGTCTAAAGAATGTGTTTTCTAAATGTCATGCATGTATCTTTAATAGTTCAGAAATTATATCCATTTTTGTCTGGCAATGTAGCAAAAAAAATGAAGTTACTGGAAACCGATAAAAGCGGGCGTGTGATTTAAAAATCCATAGCGGAGGAAGTTTAAAAATGACGTCTAAACATCCGATAAGGGCACAAATACACACAAAATATTATGCAATGCATTCCATACATGTCAAAGGGTATTTTAAAGAAAAAAAAAATGTTTGTTTTGAAAATTTAATTTACCGGAAACAACAATAAAACTGGATGAGTGATTTAAAAATCCATAACGCAGGAAGTTTAAAAATGGTGACTCAGCATCCGATAAGGGCACAAATACTCACAAAAAGCATTCCACACATATCACAGGGTTCTCTAAAGAAAAAAATGGTATTTTAAAGAATTTTTTTTTGAAAATTTACTCATTTTACACTAAAAAATACCATCCTCTCCCCTTAAGGATTTTAACATAAATCTTGCGATAGGTTTCTCATGTGAAATAAGACGATGTCTTGGTTGCCTCTCTTATGTTCGAATATTGCAGGACACTACCTAGTATCTGACATGTTATGAAACATCCTGTATAATATTTTTTTTTACAATGTAGCAAAAAATTGAGTATTCGCAATGTATGGAATTTACCTGTGCATTATTTGAATACAGAACTTGACGCAATATTTTACCGATGGCATTGATGAAATATGACGTCAGCCGCGAAGCATAATAATCACCTGTCGAAGCGTCGCTCAGCATTACAATGTAAAAAGGTTGTTGATTATTAGCTTTTAAATTATTTATGTTTCCCTCTCAGCATGCCGTTATCAGTAATTTATATCTAATTATCACAGTCCATCGATGTATTGCAGACGGATGACATCGGTTATCATGTAATTTGCATCATCATGATGCGCATATACGCGACCTCTGTGTCAATATATTATGTATACGTCAACAACAATATGCGAAATGTCAGAGTATTACAGCGATACCTGCAGGCTTTGAAAGTTGTCTAAAATGCATTGCAGGAAAAATAGTTCATGTAACTAAGTAACATGCAATCAGATACAGGGTTATTTTAAATAGCTTTGTAAATATGGCGGAAGCCTAATACGTTTTTGGGTTTACCACTGTGTCATAGTTTAGAAAAATTCAAGTTTCCGAGCTATATATCGGCTCCATCATCAGGGAAGGTACGAAAAGGGGAACGGAAACCTATCTGTTGGATCATTTACCAAGAGGTGTTACTTTCCAGGACGGGAAGGGAATGCGGGATGAGTAACCTATACATACTTACTGGCTTTTAAGGAACCCGGAGGTTCATTGTCGCCCTCACATAAGCCCGCCATTGGTCCCTATCCTGAGCAAGACCAATCCAGTCTCTATCATCATATCCCACCTCCCTCAAATCCATTTTAATATTATCTTCCCATCTATGTCTCGGCCTCCCCAAAGGTCTTTTTCCCTCCGGCCTCCCAACTAACACTCTATATGCATTTCTGGATTCGCCCTTACGTGCTACATGCCCTGCCCATCTCAAACGTCTGGATTTAATGTTCTTAATTATGTCGGATGAAGAATACAATACGTGCAGTTCTGTGTTGTGTAACTTTCTCCATTCTCCTGCAACTTCATCCCTCTTAGCCCCAAATATTTCCTAAGCACCTTATTCTCAAACATCTTTAATCTACTGTATGTTCCTCTCTCAAAGTGAGAGTCCAAGTTTCACAACCATAAAGAACAACCGGTAATATAACTTACTTACTTACTTACTTACTTACTTACTTACTGGCTTTTAAGGAACCCGGAGGTTCATTGCCGCCCTCACATAAGTCCGCCATTGGTCCCTATCCTAAGCAAGATTAATGCAGTCTCTATCATCATATCCTAACTCTCTCAAATCCATTTTAATATTATCTTCCCATCTACGTCTCGGTCTCCCCAAAGGTCTTTTTCCCTCCGGCCTCCCAACTAACACTCTATATGCATTTCTGGATTCGCCCATACGTTCTACATCCCCTGCCCTCTCAAACGTCTGGATTTAATGTTCTTAATTATGTCGGATGAAGAATACAATGCGTGCAGTTCTGTGTTGTGTAACTTTCTCCATTCTCCTGTAACTTCATCCCTCTTAGCCCCTAATATTTCCTAAGCACCTTATTCTCAAACAACCTTAACCTATGTTCCTCTCTCAAAGTGAGAGTCCAAGTTTCACAACCATAAACAACAACCGGTAATATAACTGTTTTATAAATTCTAACTTTCACATTTTTTGACAGCAGACTGGATGATAAAAGCTTCTCAACCGAATAATAACAGGCATTTCCCATATTTCTTCTGTGTTTAATTTTCTCCCGAGTATCATTTATATTTGTTACTGTTTGTCCCAGGTATTTGAATTTGAGTACCGGTAACCTATACATAGTGGTAAGAAAAGGAGTGGGGCTATTACAATAAAAGTTTCCATTGGCTAGTTTAGCGTGTTTTTTGCGACTGTCAGGCTTGCAAAAATTGCAGCAGAACAGTGTATGGTCAACACCCGGATGGGTGGCTACAAAGAAATGAAGCAACATGGTGTATGGTCAAGACCAGGATGGGTGGCTACAAAAAACTGAAGCAACATGGTGTATGGTCAACACCCGGATGGGTGGCTACAAAAAACTGAAGCAACATGGTGTATGGTCAACACCCGGATGGGTGGCTACAAAAAACTGAAGCAACATGGTGTATGGTCAAGACCAGGATGGGTGGCTACAAAAAACTGAAGCAACATGGTGTATGGTCAACACCCGGATGGGTGGCTACAAAAAACTGAAGCAACATGGTGTATGGTCAACGCCCGGATGGGTGGCTACAAAAAACTGAAGCAATATGGTGTATGGTCAAGACCAGGATGGGTGGCCGCTGTAGACGACAAGCAACACAATGTGTGGTCAAGGCCTGGATGAGTGATAGCCATTTAATCACTCGATCGTTTTAAATGTCAGAAACTTTTAAGTATATAGGCTACTGTATAATTGTTATTAAAAACAGGCTAAAACAAGCCAGTGACAACTACTTTTCTAATAGACGCGCCTCTTGCTCATTGTTCCTTTCTCATATTGCCGTCCTAAGCCTAAAAGTCATATCTCATTGTTTTTTATTTCCAGGTTGTTTACCGTTGTAAATTTTAAGATAACGTGTTTTTCGTCACTTTCTAAATGAATTGCAACCATTCTGCTTAGGAAGAAGGTAGAGAGAACATGGTTAAAAATGGATGCGGTATGTAATCCAACAAATTGCTCATTACTAGATAGTTTGATATCCTTGAGATACGTCCTTTTGGCTTAGGAGGGCAGTATAGTAGGTGGGTAAAAAGTATGGAACACTGCCTGTAGCTTTCACATACTTAATTTTATGAATAAATTCTATCAAACGTTATAGAGGAGGGAAAAGGATTATTTTGAACATTTTTTTACTACGTCATTCAATTAGGCTATATAGCGTGTGGCAATGAACCCGCTTTATTTTTATTGGCGTCATGTAATTATTACTCCATTTCTGGATTCTTTATGTGTCAAAAGATGTTGATCATATTTTTTTTTATAATTTTATAAATTGTAACTGCAATATTGTCTAAAATTTATGATCCTAGTTTATGTAGGCCCATAAATAATAAAGAGAAAAGCTTCAGATAACAGACAAAAATTCAGCATGCATACATGCATAGCCTACATATTAGAGATGAACAAATCTAACTGCCGCTCTTGCTCGCTGTGTTCGTTGCATTTGTCTTTCCAGTCTCGTCTCTCGTCATTCTCGAAATAGCATTTGGTCGGCGTGGAAAGATTTCGTAACTTTGAATAACATACATCATTGAAATAAATAATATTATAAAAAATGTTTAAATGAGACAAAAAAAAACAAAACAGAACAGTATCTTAGTTATCAAAATATTCTGGTTCAATTATATGATATTACCCATGGTTATATAAATAGAAAAAAACATTTCTCAAATAAATTTGCATTTCTAAGAAACATAAAACATAACGTTAATAACTTTTACTTGATCTCAAACATAAGAAAATAAAATTCCTAAGGGCCTATTAATTAAATAAAGAATTTGGGAACGGATTATTATATGTAGGTACACTGAAAGGTAGAGATGAAGTTTCAAATAAGCTACTTGATTGTTTATATATATATATATATATATATATAATTATAACAGTTGCCAAAGTAGATAAAAGTTCAGTCAGGTATAAACAACTGTGGCGATTCAAGGCTGCTTGACGTTCGGGACTTCGAGAGCGATCAAACTCGGCGTCTCGAAACACTCACAAGCAGGCTTTACGTCAACGACGCGATGTACAGAACATTGTCGAGCGGGTTTTCGGCTTTACGGGCGCTGTTAGTCTTGCTTGCTCGATCGTTGTTCATCTACTACATACATACATACATACATACATACATACATACATACATACATACATACATACATACATACATACATTGTTATAAATTTAGACGAGTAAACGTAGGATAACTTAATCTAGGATAGATAAGAGTAGGCAATAGATATAATGAAAGACTCAAATTTTCACAACAGAATAACAGACCTACATACGCCTAGAGAGTGACAGAAACGAGACATAATGTGTTATATTGTAAACATACAGGTAGCAAGGCATGTAGTATTACCTTTATTGTAATGGGACATGCCGTTCAACTAATATTAACAAAAATACATACATACATGCATACATACATACATACATACATACATACATATGCACGTACATATTATATACAGACAGTACACACACAGGCATACAGTACACATACATACATACATACATACATATTTACATTTAATACCTGCATTGTAGCCATATCTCTAACGTAGCCTACAAATTCTCTTAGATTTTAGTTTTTCACAGTCAGTCGTTTGAATATTGCTCTATCATCGCTTTTCAACGCTGTTTGTAATTGTGTGGCCTACGTGAAGAATTTTTAGGTTACCGACTAATGAAGTTGTTTTTTTTAAGGGTAGCGACTTGAGTCGCTGCTGCACGGAGGGCCGGAGTAATGATGCGGCCGAGATGAACTGTCGGCGGACTCAATATCTATGAAATACGCGTGCGGTGGCATCGATAAGGCCTGACCCACTAAGCTATTGTCAAACACGGTGCTTGGCCTGTTATCTCCCTGGGACAGGTAGGCAAGCCCGCCCGCCGCATCCTATTATACAGTAATACACCTGCAAATATATTTATTATATAGATATATATCTGACCGGACAAATTGTTGTGTCACGCCACTTGATATAAATATTCAGGAATTACTTATGCAAATATCCTATAAAAATTAAATTGACTTTTATACCAAATTTTTTATGAATATTTCATGATGGAAAGTTCATCAATATATTTTCTTCCCCGCCTTGCAGTTAATACACCTTGGCTTGGCGCATAAAACTGCACTTCAATACCAGTTAGGCCTACGTCACTTTTTAATATTCCCTTCCATGTCTTGCATTTCAATCCTAGGATTAAGTTAATGCCCTACGAAACTATGTCTCTTAATTTGATACTTAAATAATTACGTAACAATTAGATCTCCTAGGTATTATTATACAGGGCTTTCATTTCAAAATTTCCCAATTCAAATAACTAATCATTATTTAAACTGAATTCAATTAAAAAAAGCGTCAATTTAGATATTGAGGCGGAAGTCTGAAACCTGGCTTAATTGCATTTTAGATTTCACCTCCACTTTGAAATTTCAAATGACACCACTATATTTTTATACTTAAATATGAAAGAGTATTCACTTGTTCATACACCTCATTCATAACGGTATATTTTCCGATAACGGTATATCTTTTCCGATAACGGTATATCTTTTCCGATAACGGTATATCTCTAATGTGATAAGTTGAGCTGTATATAATCATAATTTTCCTTACTGTGTGTACTTAAAAATATTGTATTCATTGTATGCATTGTACTGCACTATTGTATTACTACTATTAGTATTATTATTACTATTAGGGCTGTTATTATTATTATTGTTATTATCATTATTATGATTACTATTCTTATTTATTATTATTATTATTATTATTATTATTATTATTATCAATAATTGTCTCATTTTTTTATACTTTGTATGCCTCATGTATTTTTGACCTGCTGTTCACATTTTATTATGCTTTTTTATTTTCTCTATGTTATATATTATGTCTGATTTCTTCTTACTTGTTGTTTACATTTTATTATTATTATTATTATCATGTTCAGTTTTGTGTGTAAAATTGTAGTGTACTTTGTAAATTTGTAGTGTTTTTGTAACGCAGTTTTACTCCTGGTTGAGTGTAAGAAAAGGCCGTATGGCCTTAACTCTGCCAGGTTAAATAAATCATCATTATTATTATTATTATTATTATTATTATTTGTTTTCGCATCTTTTGTTTTCTATCGTTGCCTGGCAACCCATATGGATTGTTGTTATTCTTGGTTAGAGCTGAAGAGAATAAAGCTACAAAAACTTATTGAGCATTTCATGTAATAGTTGTGTTTGTGTATTAAATTATTTTAAAACGGTGTGTACCCTTCAAGAGAGAACATAAATCATCCTTATTGATTAAATTTAGGACATTACAGAAGATAAGCTGTGTTTTCATCCTACAATCAACTGATAATAATAACAATAATACAGGCTGCCAGGCGACGATAGAAAACAAACTATGCGAAAACAAATGAATGAGATGTATAAACAATTGAATGCTCTTTCATATTTAAGTATACAAATATAGGGGTGCCATTTGGAATTTCAAAGTAGGGTGGCTGGTGTGGGGGTGAAATCTAAAAAGTAATTAAGCCTGGTTCACACTTCCCCCCTCAATATCTACAAATTGACGTGTTTTTTAAAATTGAATTCAATTTAAATAATTATTATTTAGACTGGGAAGTTCTGAAATGAAAGCCCTGTATATTTATGGTATATTTTAATGATTTAACAAATTATTCAGGGAATGTTCACAAAATGTCGCGAATTTCGCGAAGAGAGAATACCAGTGGCAGACAAAAATAATTAAACGGACCTCTAGTTTGGGGATTGATCTATCGGATTATTCCTCCAGTAATACCTGTATAAAACTACTAAACATCTCTTGACAAAGATGGATTTATTGCCGAAGGGAAGTAACATACCCGAGTCTAAAAATATATTACTTACTTATAAATGGCTTTTAAGGAACCCGAAGGTTCATTGCCGCCATCGGTCCCTATCCTGAGCAAGATTAATCCAGTCTCTACCATCATATCCCACCTCCCTTAAATCCATTTTAATACTTACGTCTCGGCCACCCCAAAGGTCATTTTTCCTCCGGTCTCCCAACTAACACTCTATATGCATTTATGGATTCACCCTACGTGCTACAGGTCCTGCCCATCTCAAACGTCTGGATTTAATGTTCCTAATTATGTCAGGTGAAGAATACAATGCGTGAAGTTCTGCGTTGTGTAACTTTCTCCATTCTCCCGTAACTTCATCCCTCTTTGTCCCAAATATTTTCCTAAGCATCTTATTCTCAACCACTCTTAATCTTTATTCCTCTCTCAAAGTGAGAATCTAAGTTTCAGAACCATACAGAACAACCGGTAATATAACTGTTTTATAAATTCTAATTTTCAGCCTTTTTTTAGAGCAGGCTGGATGACAAAAGCTTCTCAACCGAATAATAACAGGCATTTCCCATATTTATTCTGCGTTTAATTTCCTCCTGAGTGTCACTTACGTTTGTTACTGTTGCTCCAAGATAGGATATTTGAATTTTTCCACCTCATCACAGGATAAATGTCTAATATTTATATTTCCATTTCGTACAATATTCTGGTCAGCTCTTAATAGAAAAAGGAGTACCTTCTGCGGACCTCTGCAAAAAGAACTAAGCAAGAGGCTAGTGAAGGAATTGAATGTTTCATTTTTGTTCAATATATAGAATTATAAAGCTTGCCAGCAAATTCATTTTGTATGGAGTGTGGCATTGTATGAAACGAGAATCATGGACATTACGATACGAAGTGAAGAGAAGCGACTAGAAGGATTTAAAATATGGATATGGAGAAGAATGGAACGTGTAAGTAAACAGACAGAATAAGAACTGAAGTTGTGTTGGAAAGAGTGGGTGAAGAAAGAACAATGCTGAAAGTGATCGGGAAGAGAAAAGGAATTGGTTATTTCACTGGCTGTAAGAAACTGCCTTCTGGAGGTTGCGGAAGGAATGGTGAACGGGAGAAAAGTTCGGAGCAGAAGAAGATATGAGAAGATAGACGACATTAAGATAAATGGATCATATAAGGCAGGCCTGCACAAACAGCGCTCAACGAGCGCGCGCTCCTTGGGAGCGGGAGAGCTGAGTTACCGCTCGCCGAAACGGAGAGGAAGATACGTCAGAATGACATAGACTTGCTATGGGCACAGGAGATGGAAACGACCACTCAGTTATCCAGTGGAGTACAGTGTCTAGGCCTATTCTCAGTAACTGTTTCCGTTTTACCTACTGCTACAGTACAGTAAGGAGGAATCTAAAAGACGGAACATAACATTTAACATTTAACGATTTACAGCTCGAACTTATTGATCTTCAATGTGACCCAGGGGCTAAAGATCGTTTGAATAATACTACTAGCCTGGTTGAGTTTTACAAGACTAAACATTAGCAATAATATCAATGACTACACAGGCTGGCTGTGAAAATGATTGCTATGTTTGGCTCAACATTTATATTTGTGAGCAACTGTTTTCTATAATCAACTTTAATAAAGCCAGGTATCGAACATCTGTAACTGATGTTTCATTACGATCAGTAGGCTACTGTTCCTTTCAGCTGCCAACAGCATAAAACCTCGTTTTGATGTACTGATAAATAAAAATATAACAAAATGATATTGTACATTTAAGTAGCTATCAGCCTTTTTTAGGATGCAGGTTGGATGACAAAAGCTGAATTTCTATTACTTCTGTAAAATAAATATTTCTTTATTAATTAATAATAGTCCAAGTCAGTTTTGCAAACACTGAACGGGAATTCATTTCATAAACACTCATAATAGTACTTCCTTTTGTATAGGCCTACATTTTGTACGAGATCACCTTCTTCCAGTCCACCTCTGGAAAAATACAGAGCGCAGCTAATATCTGCATTCCGCTCATGAGCTGTGAGCCGGCTCGTAGAGCGAAACCTTGTCAGGCCTGATATAAGGATGAAAGAGTGATGGAACGGAGAAAAATTCTCTCCGGCGCCGGGATTTGAACCCGGGTTTTTAGCTCTACGTGCTGATGCTTTATCCACTAAGCCACGCCGGATACAACCCCGACGCCGTTTAGAATTGTCTCAGATTAAGCTCCATCTCTTGGGTTCCCTCTAGTGGCCGCCCTCTCCACTAAGTCATAAAAAAAAATATATATATCTGATATAAGGAGATAAAAAAGAAGGCAGAAAATAAGAAAGATTCGAGAAAGCTGGGTTTGCAGTGAAAGACCTGCCCTTGAGCAGAAGAATGAATGAATGAATGAATGAATGAATGAATGAATGAATGAATGAATGAATGAATGAATGAATGAATGAATGAATAGATAATGTTACTTACTAAAGTAAGTCTGATCTAAAAGTAGGTTGTATGAACACCTTACAAGAAAATAGATCTATTTAGGAAGACTTTTCCTGTGTTCGCATTACTTTCCCTCGTATTTATTTTGACACAAATCCTTCCCGTGTTTTACAAAAATGATGAATTTCTCTTATAAATATTGACAGGCTGTCTACATACCCAAAATAACAAAAATTCTTGTGGGTTCAGTAGACGGCATTTGAAAAGAGTTGACACAGAGCGCTGAGTGTGATGGTGGTGTTGTCAGATAAACATGGCCGACACCTGTTTCGGTTCCACTCCCATGATTCCTCGGGGCCTCATCCATCACCTCCCCCGCTCAGGTTTTGACTTACGGGTTTCTCGCTGCCGTACTTGGCCGCGGGGGTGGAGATGTCTGTCCGCCCGTCTGTCACATCCAAGAAATTTGATCCCTGTAGCGTGATAATTGAAGTCTCGGGCTTTCTGACTCCCCGCATGTGTCGATACGCGCGATGAATGAGAGCTGCAGGAATTCCATTGGCCTTAATAAGACTATACAGGGTGTTCATTTACGAAAAGTTTCAATTATCCAAAACTAAAGCTGATAGAATTAGTAATAACGTTAAAAATTGTCTTACAATTATTGCTTCTCGAGTATAGGTACTATTCAGAGCGATGAGATTATACAGTATGTCCAGAAATTTTTGGAAACGAAAGACGGTAACAATCGAACAAATAAAATAAATAAATAAACAAACGAATGGAAAAAATAAATAAATAAATAAATGAATAAATAAATAAATAAAGAACTGAATAAATAAATAAATAAATAAACGAATGAATAAAGAACGAATAAATGAATTAACAAATAAATAAATAAACGAATGATAAACGAATGAAAGAACTAACGAATGAATAAACGAATAATAAATAAATAAGTAAATAAATAAATAAATAAATTAATTAATAGGATAAACGAATGAATAAATAAATAAATAAATAAATAAATAAATAAATAAATAAATAAATAAAAAATAAATAAGAGAATGAATAAATAAATAAATAAACAAATGAATAAAAATAATTGAATAAATGAATAAGTGAATAAATAAATAAATAACAAATGAAAAAAATGAATGAATGAATGAATGAATGAATGAATGAATGAATAAATAAAATGAATAAATTAATAAATTAATTATTTACAAACAAGCGATTTATTTATTTATTTAATTATTTATTTAAATTATTTAACAAATTATTTATTTATTTAAAAGAATTAAATAAATAAATAAATAAATAAATAAAATGAAAATAAATAAATAAATAAACGAATGAAAAAATGAACGAACGAATAAATGAATAAGTGAATAAATAAATAAATAAACAAATGAAAAAAAACGAATGAATAAATGAATAAGTGAATAAATAAATAAATAAACAAATGACAATATGAACGAATGAAAGAATAACGAATGAATAAACGAATAAATAAATAAATAAACAAACAAATGAAGGAATGAATAATAGAATAAGTGAATAAATAAATTAACAAATAAGTCTAAGTAGGATAAATGAATGAACGAATAAATAAATAAATAAATAAATAAATAAATAAATAAATAAATAAATAAATAAGAGAATGAATAAATAAAAATAAATGAATAAAAAATAAATAAACGAATAAAAAAATGAACGAATAAATGAATAAATAAATAAATAAATAAATAAAAAATAAAAAATGAATGAATGAATGAATGAATGAAAATGAATGAACTAACGAATGAATAAATGAGTAAATAAATAAATAAAAACAAGCAAATGAAGGAATGAATAATTGAATAAGTGAATAAATAAATTAACAAATAGGTCTAAGTAGATAAACGAATGAACGAACGAATAAATAAATAAATAAATAAATAAATAAATAAATAAATAAATAAATAAATAAATAAATAAATAAAAAAATAAATAAATGAAGAATGAATGAATAACAAATAAATAAATAAATAAGTAAAAAAGAATGAATGAATGAATAAATAAGAATATGAACGAATATTTAATAAATAAATAAACGAATTAAAAAATGAATGAATGAATGAACTAACGAATGAATAAATGAATAAATAAATCAACAAAGAAAAATGAAGGCATGAATAATTGAATAAGTGAATAAATAAATTAACAAATAGATCTAAGTAGGATAAAAATGAATGAACGAATAAATAAATAAATAAATAAATAAATAAATAAATAAATAAATAAATAAATAAATAAATAAATAAATAAATGAATGAACGAATGAATAAATAAATAAATAAACGAATAAAAATTAATGAATTAATGAATAAATAAGAATATGTGAATAAATAAATAAATAAAATTAATTAAAAAATGAATGAATTAATGAATGAATGAACAAGAATAAATGAATAAATAAATTATCAAAGAACGAAAATAAGGAATAAATAAATGAATTAAACGAATAAAAAAACTGAACAAAATGAATAAATAAATAAACAAATGAAGGAATAAATAAATAAATAAATAAATTAAAAATAGGTCTAAATAAATAAATAATGAATGAACGAATAAATAAATAAATAAATAAATAAATAAATAAACAAATAAATAAATGAAATGAACAATAAATTAATAAATAAATAATTAAATAAATAAATGAATGAATAAATAAGCGAATGAATAAATAAATAAATAAATGAAAGAATAAATGAACAAATGAATAAATGAATTAATAAGCGAATGAACGAATCATTTAATAAATAAATATATGAATGAATTAATTAATTCGTATATTTATTTATTCAATGATTAATTAATTCAATATTTAATTAATTAACGGTCGAATGAATGAACAAACGGATAAATGAATAAATAAATTATCGAACGAACGAATGAATAAGTGAATAAATAAATAATTAAAATGAATGAATGAATGAATGAATGAATGAATGAATGAATGAATGAATGAATGAATGAATGTAGATCTGCTAGGTAAAGAACCTGATTCTACTCATTCTACGAAAGGCTGAGGCCACCGGCGTAGCTCAGTCGCCTGAGCCGCTTGCCTGCTGATCCAGAGTAGCGCTAGGGCGTGGGTTCGATTCCTCCTTGGGCTGATTACTAGCTGGGTTTTTACCAAGGTTTTCCCCAACCGTAATACAAGGTAATGTATGCGAATATTTAGCCTCATCTCGCTATCACGAACTCCATCGACTCAACTAGTAGTTGATACAGCATCGTTAAATAATCAACAAAAACAAATGAAATGCTGAGCTTGCCGCCGAGTTGTTCCTGATTCAGATTTTGGACTATCGTCCTTGCAGCTTGTAGCCAGTAGTCATAACATGCGAACAAAAAGACCTCCAAGAGCGGGTTTGAATCCCAGGAACTGCGAGGGGTGCTGTGACAGGTGGCACTGTCCTGCAGAATGCAGCTCAGCTCGAGATGTCTGTTTTCTAATTATGTATGCAGGGTGTTTTCTTTTCAGTCCGAGTCGGAGATGAATGAGTAGGCGTGGCAAAGTGTCAGCTTCTGTTTACACAAAGTCCTTACAATCAGCTTAAGGGAGATTGTCCGAAACTGAATGGTGGCGAAGAACCCCCGAAGAAGGATATTTCCGGTGTGGGCGCATTCCAGCCCCCTCGCTGTGTTTGGGGGTGGACATGTTTGCTGATGGACACATCACCGTGTGTGGGCTAGAACGGCCGTAGACCACATTAATCATGGCGGAATTGTTCCACGAACAGCCAAACCCGAGGACTACAGCTATACGCAACTCAGGACCCCCTGCGGAGCGAGTTTTCTTAAAAGGACATTAAGTTACGGAAGATGTGTTCATCCTGTCAAACATTTGTAACAGCTCCAGGCATCTATGCTTGCTTGCTTATTCAAACTTTTGGTCTCCCCCCATTTTTTAACTTATTCCCCTATTTTTCTTGATCATCCTCTTCCATCCTTTTCCTTCATCTTTCTTATTCTTCTTCTTTTGGTTTTTGCTACAGTGTTCCTACTCTTGTCTTCTTTCATTATCTACCAGATTAATGCTTTAACTTTATTTCTCTTGCTTTAATCGGTCATTTGTGTATTCTAATTTTCATTCTCAGCCATCTGTCAGTCACGTGAACTTCATTTTAACTACTGCAACAATTAGGATTTTTCCCCTTCTCACTCTTCACTATCCAACTTCTTTCTTTTCTTACCTCCTTTTTCTTATTCTTCAGTTTTAATTTATTATTCACTAATTTATTTATTCATATATTTATTTTTTTCACTTATTTACTCATTTACTTATCTATTTAGTTATTAATTTATTTATGAATATATTTATTTATTTGTTTAATTCTTCGTTTATTTATTTGTATAATTATTTGTTTAGTATTTATTTATTTATTTACATATCATTTATTTATTTATTTATTATTTATTATTTATTTGATTTTTCCTTACTCATTTAATTATTTATTTAATTATTTTATTTATTAATGTACTTATTTATTTATTTATTTATTTATTTATTTATTTATTTATTTATTTATTTATTTATTTATTTATTTATTTATTCACTTGTTATTTATCTATCTGCATTCTGTCTTTTGTCTGTCCGTCTATTGATCTTATTTTCAAATCAAGATTCATATAACTTATTTTTGATTTAATTATTCATTTATTTATTAATGTACTTATTTATTTATTTATTTATTTATTTATTCTCTTATTTATTTATTTATTTATTTATTTATTCAGTGACGTATTTATTCAAATCATATTTATTCACTCCCTATTTATTCACATATTTATTCACTTATTTATTTATTTATTATTTATTTATTTATTTGCTTGTTTACTTATTTAGTTTACTTGCTTGCTTATTTGTTTATTGATTATTTATTTATTCACTTATTTATTTATTTATTCACTTATTGATTGATTGATTGATTGATTGATTCATTCATTCATTCATTCATTCATTCATTCATTCATTCATTCATTCATTTATTTATTTATTTATTTATCTCCAGAACATCGGAGGGGTGATAAGACTAAAGTGCATAAGATTTGCTGTGATATGGGTTGTTAGCACAAGAGGAGACGGTAGTAAGGGATATGCTACTGGAGTTAAATGACGTCTGTCAACAGTATGGGATGAAGATAAATGCAAATAAGACGAAGACCATGGTTAACGGGGAAAAAAATAAAGGAAGCAAACGTGCGAATTCTTAATGAGGCAGTAGAGCAAGTGAACAGCTTCAAATACTTGAGGTGTACTGTTATAAGCAGTAACATGAGCTGCTGCTAAGAAGTGGAAAGGAGGATAGCAACGGCAAAGGAATCTTTTAATAGAAAAAGCAGCATCTTCTGCGGACCTCTGTGGAAAGAACTAAGCAAAAGACTAGTGAAGTGCTTTGTGTGGAGTGTGGCATTGCACGGGGGCAGAAATATGGACATTACGACGAAATGAAGAGGAGCGAATAGAAGCATTTGAAACGTGGATATTGAGAAGAATGGATCATGTGAAATGGACAGATAGAATAAGAAATGAAGCGGTGTTTGAAAGATGGGTGAAGAAAGAATGATGCTGAAACTGATCAGGAAGAGACAAAGGAGTTTGTTGGGTCACTGGCTGAGAAGAAATTGCCTACCGAAGGATGCAGTAGAAGGAATGGTGAACGGGAGAAAGGTTCGGGGCAGAAGAAGATATCAGATGGTAGACGACATTAAGATAATATATTGTGAGTCATATGCGGAGACTAAAATCAAGGCGGGAAATAGGAAAGATTGGATAATGCTGGTTTTACAGTGAAAGATCTGCCCTTGGGCGGAAAACTATGAGTGAATTATTCATGATTTTGTTGTTTAGTCAATTGTCCGAAGGCAGGTCTGAACGTCACAAGTGACATCAAGAAGACGCCATTTATGAGGGAACTAAGCCAAGCGATAATGGAGTAGGGTGGCTAGAATGATTTATTTTGGTCTATATTTATTTATTTATTTACCGATTTATGTAATTAATTATTTAATCTGGTGGAGTTAAGGCAACTAGACTTTCTCTTCCACTTACAAACAAACGTTCTGATGGGGGTAGATAAAAAAGTTAATTTTTTTTTCTTCCACCATGTTAATAATGTCAAAATAAGTGCTTATACAAATTTTGGCCACTCGACCGCAATTACGAGGGCCGTAAAATAATAAGTTGGCCAGGGGTCGCTAACAGAAAAAAAAACACAATTTCATTGGACAAATTTATTGGAACGGACACAGAAATTGTTGAGCTATTTTTCAACATATTTTCCATCGGAAGTGAGACATTTCTCATATCATGGGATCGACAGAGAGAGGTGCAGACGCAGTCAAACGCTGGTTCCGATCTGAGGCGGCTGACTTCTGCGACACAAAAAATTGATCCCATGGTATGACAAATGTCTCAATTCCAGTAGGAGATATGTTGACAAATAGCGCAACAATTGCTATATCTGTTTCAATAAATATTTCTATGCAATTGTGCTTTTTTCTATAAATGGCCCTAGGGAAAATCACTTTCTAGGCGGCCTCGTAATTGCGGTCGAGTGGCCAAAATTTGCATAAGCACTTCTTTTGACATTAGCCTATTAACTTGGTAGAAGAAAAAAATTTAACTTTTTTATCTGCCCCCATGAGAACGTTTGCTTGTTAGCCTACAGTAATGTATAAATAAATTAAGTCATTCATTCATTCATACTGTTCTGCTCAAGGGCAGGTCTTTCACTGTAAACCCAGCATTCTGCAGTCTTTCCTAGTTTCTGCCTTCCCCTTTGTCTCAGCATATGATCCATATATCTTAATGTCGTCTATATCTGATATCTTCTTCTGCCCCGAACTCTTTTCCCGTTCACCATTCCTTCCTGTGCATCCTTCAGAAGGCAGTTCCTTCTCAACCAGTGACCCAGCCAATTCCTTTTTCTCTTCCTGATCAGTTTCAGCATCATTCTTTCTTTTTTTTTTATTTTTTATTGGGTAATTTTACGACGCTTTATCAACATCTCAGGTTATTTAGCGTCTGAATGAAATGAAGGTGATAATGTCGGTGAAATGAGTCCGGGGTCCAGCACCGAAAGTTACCCAGCATTTGCTCGTATTGGGTTGAGGGAAAACCCCGAAAAAACCTCAACCAGGTAACTTGCCCCGACCGGGATTCGAACCCGGGCCACCTGGTTTCGCGGCCAGACGCGCTGACCGTTACTCCACAGGTGTGGACTCATTCTTTCTTCACCCATTCTTTCCAAAACAGCTTCGCTTCTTACTCTGTCCACTTCACACGCTCCATCCTTCTCCATATCCACATTTAAAATGCTTCTAGTCACTTCTCTTCACTTTGTCGTAATGGCCATGTTTCTGTCCCATACAATGCTATCTTCCTTATATCTTTCTCCAGAGCTCCGCAGAAGATGCTCCTTTTTCTATTAAAAGCTTCCTTTGCAATTGCTAATCTCGCTTTGACTCAAGTTACTGCTTAGTAAATAAATTAATAATTAAAAAAATAATAATATTGAAAGCGAAAAAGAAATCAAGGACTGAATATTGAAATAAGGTTGCTAATTGCACAACTCTCTAAGAACATCATAAATAATCAAGAGATAGGAAAACAAGAAAATTATATAGAAATGTATATTAGAAAATATAATAAAATTAAAAGCAAATGCTAATTAATTATTTCTAGAAGGACCTTAGAGGTATGCATGTAATTAGTAAACCAAATTGTATACCGATACAAAGTAATAATACAAAGAAATATTAAATATTAATTACGTACATCTATAACACTCAAGGGATATTATAAATCAGCAAGATAAAATTTAAATTAGCAGATATAAGTTAAAGGCAATACACCTTCCAGATATTAATATAAGAATATACTCATAAATAATAAATTATTACTGATATAGCAGCTGTATTGTATTTTGTGCGAGGTCGTGCGTATTTGCTTGGTTTCCGCACAAAACCAATCCGCGGAAAGTCTAAAATTCCACATTCAGTATTCAAAACCTAACACACATAACAATTTCCCTCTTCTTACCGCTTAAGTGACATATTGATTTTACTGCTCTAGGCTTTTAACATATTATTTTTAGAGACGTTCAATATCACTGCAATTTCACCTAATTTGCACTCTTAATTATTGTTTTTAAATATTTGCAAAAATTAAGTAAACTCTACAACTCCACTAAAGTTACTGCATTCGTGATGCAAGTAACATTAAGGAAGCCGTGAAAAAATCAACACGATTCCAGACTCATCATAGACGGGGGGGAAAAAAAGACAGACGTATATCACGGCTTGCTGGAGTATAGTAAACACAGAAAACATTTTAAAGCAACAATGTTGAAGATAGATATTTTTGCAAATTTGCAAATTTGCCGTCATTGAACAGAAACCAAGATGAAGATTTCATTGCAACTAATTAGAAATTCCTCTTTCAGGTATCTAATAAACGATCTTCGCACAAAATAATGCACGATACACGAGCGGTATGTTTTCTTTCAATTCTCGGAAATTAAAAAAGCTCAACTACGTTTCGCTTTTTCAAACTTTTCCTCGAACATGAAAACTTCAACATACCGCTCTTGTAACGCATATTACTATTTCCAAACAATGCCTGCAGAATTTCCCTTCACAACCGGGAACTGATTTCAGGACTCCACAGTGAGGTTGTAGTTCCTTTTGCCAACTATGCAATCAGCCTAAGACCGTCATCAGAATATCCCATAAATATTACGGACAATATTTTAAACCGTGCTGTTTGCGGCCACAAGAAAAAAGCACTCAACTATTTATCACTTTTTTTGGCAATCATGATTTTTCTCACCGAATTTTACACGGCCGGTGACGATGTTACAATTTTTGTGATATACATTATCGCTCGTGTAATACATTTTGTAGCACCAGATGGCAGAGATGTACGTGGTTGTTGTGTGGGTACAGTTTCAATTTCCGACATTCATTCTTTTTTTTTTTTTTTCTTTCTAACTGTTAGCCAAAACCAACAACGATCCGATAAAAATTGCAAGATAAATAGGCAATATTAAAAAACAAAACACGTGCACGGATTATCGACAAAATTTGTAAACTGGTGTACAGTATGATTGGCAACGTGAAATCTACTTTACTTTACTGCTGTTTCAATTTTTTTCCTGTAAATGAATACATTACCTAGGCAGCAAGCTGTGGCTGCAAAGTTTACTACATAGGCAGAACAAAAAAAATAATCGAAAGAATAAATAATATTTTGTGACATAACGAAAGAAGGCTGAAAAGTTATTCTATTACGAAAATGAATCAAATATTTTATACTGTAGGCCTACATTACACGAAAATTTAAAATATATTAATCGTAATTCCTAATTAATTAATATAATTTAATTTGACTATTACACTTTTACTACGTCACACTACTTTTGACCAATAAAACGGTACGAAAGGACGTTTTTCAACCAATCATGGCTGCTTATCGCACAATTTTATCGCGTCCCTAACATTTGTTTAATTTTATCGCGTCCCTAGCATTTGTTTACTTTTATCACTAAACTAGCATTTGTTTCTTTGTTTGCCAATATTTCAAACTGCACTGATCTGGACGTCAAAAAAAAAAAAAAGAAAATTACAAACCACTCCAGTCGATGCACAGCAGTTACAAATATGACTCGCATTGGCATTCAAGAACAAGAATTCATAAAGATCACTGGTCATAGCTATGCATCTTCCCTGATACCCTATTTACAAATAAATGAAGAGCACCATTTGGAAATCCTTAATAAGTTGACTAATACAACATGTATGTCAACGAGTTTACTTCTTTTACAAACACGTCCAATATAACATCAACTGAACCACCAACCACTATAACATTCAAATTTGAAAATTGTACTTTCAATAATAAAATTGTTTCTTTTAAAATTATTCATGTTTATTTTTTATTTCATCGTTAATTAAAACGTTTCTTGTTTATTTCATCATCCCTAATTAAAACTTTTCTAACACTCGTTTATATTAGCTATTTAGTTTATGTTTGTTATAGCTTCTGCTATAATATGATATTATGGATAGTCACGTATCAGAGATTGTTTAATACTAAGATTTATTGAAAATCATCTGTCAAGCGACGTTCATTACTGGGATGCGGATGATTGAAGTGGAATGCAAATGTTTTAATAAAAATGAAACTGAATCAACAAAGCCTTCTTGACTAGTAACCATCCACAGAGTTCAATGAAGATTCCATAGTTGGCAGAACTGATAACAAGAAAAAAACTAATCATTACACACTACTGCCATCTAGCGTAATGTTGAGATGTTACAGTAATACATTTGAAGACAGTTGTATTTTCGTACTGTAAGTCAATTAATATTTTATTGTATTGGAGTACTTTGTTACTTCTAATCTTTATATAGGCCTACTTTCTTCTAATCGTGTAATAGTCAACAGTAATCTCACTAGAGGTTTTGATTTATCTAGAGAAAATCAAAACTCGAATGGGATTTAATTGACTATTACACGATTAGAAGAAAGTATATAAAGATAGAAGTAACGAAGTACTCAATGCAATAAAATATTAATTGACTTACGAAAATACAACTGTCTTTAAATGTATTATTATACCATCTCAACATTACAAATATTACGCTAGATGGCAATGGCAGTCAGTTATGATTACTAGCAATGCCTTCTCGTCGAGAAGTTCTCGATGTATATCACGATGGCAGTGTTACTAGTCAAGAAGGCTTTGTTAATTCAGTTTCATTTTTATTAAAACAGTTGCATTCCGCTTCAATTATCCGAATCCCAGTAATCAACGTCACTTGACAGATTATTTTCAATAAATCTTATTATTAATCAATCTCTGATACGTGACTATCCATAATACCATATAGCAGAAGCTATAACATAACCTAAATAATATACACAAGTGTTAGAAAAGTTTTAATTAACGACGATGACATAAAAATAAACATGAATAATTTTAAAAGGAATAATTATTGAATGTACAATTTTCAAATTTGAATGTGGTTGGTGGTTCAATTGATGTTATATTGGAAGTGTGCGTAATAGAAGTGGAACTCGTTGATGTAGGCCTACAGGGTGTATTCAACTTATTCAGGATTTCCGAATGATGCTCTTCATTTATTTGTAAATAGGATTTCAGAAGATGCATAGCTATGACCAGAGATCTTTATGAATTCTTGTTCTTGAATGCCAATGCGAGTCATATTTGAAACTGCTGTGCATCGACTGGAGTCGTTTGTAATTTTCTATTTTTTTTTTTTTTTTTTTTTTTGAAGTCAAATGTTGGCAAACAAAGAAACAAATACTAGGGACGCGATAAAATTAAACAAATGCTAGGGACGCGATAAAATTCTGCGATAAGCAACCATGATTGGTTGAAATACGTCCTTTCGTACCGTTTTATTGGTCAAAAGTAGTATGACGTAGTAAAAGTGTAATAGTCAATTAAATCCCACTCGAGTTTTGATTTTCTCTAGTGAGATTACTGTTGAAAATATTTACGGATAAAACGAAAATAGTATATTGAGCTCTTTGGGAAATGCCTCTAGAAACAAAGAACTAGTAACAAATTAGTCCACGACTGTGGAGTAGGCCTAACGGTTAGCATGCCTGATCATGGAACGAGCGGGCCAGAGTTCAAATCCTGTTTGAGGCAAGTTACCGGGTTGAGGATTTTTCCGGGGTTTTCCCTCAATCCATTAAAAGCAAGTGCTGGGTAACTTTCGTCTATGAACCCTGGACTCATTTCGCTGACATTATCACTTTCATCTCACTCAGACGCTAGATAACCTCTGCAGTTAGTAAAGAGTCGTAAAATAACCAATTAAAAATAACAAATCAACAGAGAAGGTAATTAATTTAATTTAATTTAATTTACAATTACAATTACATTTAATTGCATGTACCTCGGATGTGTTATTGAAGTACCCTGTAGACATAAAACTTTCAAAATTTAAGCAGCTGAGAGGAACAAAAAAATTATACAAAATGAGTGAAGAGTACGGAACACTGTTGTAGCTTTTCTATTTTTAATCGTATGAAAAATTCTATACAGACCTCACAAAAGTTAGGGCTATGGAAGGTTAAAAAAAAAAAATATTTAATTTAAAAGCTATATTTTTCGTATTTTATAAAGGATGTGCCATGGAGTATCTTTTTAATGTCACCATGGATTATTTTTCTATTTTCTATTCTTCAGGCCTCAAAACGTACAAAATAAAAAAATATATATAAATAAAAACCGAATTAATGACTTAGAAAACGGATATAAACCATTGGAATTTAACTGTAATACCAATACACGGCGTAACATTTAAATAAATAAAAGTCATTAAAATAATTTAACAATGATCTCGTAAAATTATGTCACATGTTGATATCAGTTCACAGACGGTGTTTAAAATAGCCCCTCTTTATTGCCATACAATGCTTAAACAAAGACAGACGATTTTACTGATTTATTGATGTGTGATACTTTTGAATGTCTGAGTTCCGAACTTAGGTTTTTAATTTTTTTTAACTATGTTCACAGAATGTGTTCAAAGTAGCCCCCTTCACTTTTATACAACACATAGGTTCGCCGAGCCCAACCAAAGACAGACGATTTTACTGATTTAATAATTGCGGTACTTTCGAATATTTGAGTTTCGCACTTAGGATTTTAATTTTTTTAACTATATCTGTTCACAGAAAATGTTCAAAGTAGCCCCTCCTTCACTTTCATACAACGCATAAGTTCGTCGAGTCTGATCAAAGACAGATGATTTTACTGATTTAATAATAATTTGTGTTACTTTTGAATATTTGAGTTCCGCACTTAGTATTTAAATTTTTTAATTATGTCTGTTCACAGAATTTGTTCAAAATAGCCCCCATTCTCTTTATAAAACGCATAAGTTTTCCGAGTCTAACCAAAGACAAACGATTTTAATTATTTTTAACTTGTAGTACTTTCCATTTAAATTTCCTTCAATTATGTGTGTCCCTAAAATATACACCATACTTATTATTTTGTCACATGAACAGGAGAGTATTGAATTTCCCTGTTAACAATTGGCCACCAAAGCTCATCAAACGAGATGATTGGGTTAATCATACATTTCTGTAGATAGTTTCAAATGTTTATCCATGAATTTGCAGGTGAACAAGGCATTGTCAACAAATAAAATATAATATTAGGTAAGTAAGTTAAATATATTATTTAACAATAATATGTACTATTAATCCTTTTTAGCAATGTATTAGGCCTTTTATTCTATGCGTGAAGTAATTATAATAAATGATACTTCAGATTTCTACTTTTTCCAGATAAATTTACTGGCAACTCAAGTAGGGTACTTGAAAATGTGTTGGTTAGATCAAAATGTTTCGTGGAATCATTTGTTTCGTTTACAATTCAGTTGTTTATGATGAAATCATCCTTCTTTCAATTGGCTCGCTACACCAATTAAAAATCAAATACAATTTGCAAGATCGATGAGATATATTAAATAAACAAAATTATTCAACTTTTGTCAGATCTCAATGACATCTTTAAGTCTACATTTTTAACTTCCCACAAATGAATACATTACCCAGGGAACAAATAATGTTGTTACAAAGGTTACTATAATATGAGGAAAGAGAATCTGAGTCGAAAAAGAAATGGGTTTAGTTTGTAATACAGAAAAAGGAAGAGAGAAAAAAGTCTTTGTAGATAACAAAACCGAATTGAATATTTTACATATTATGCGGAAAAAGTAAGGGGTTGAGGAATCAGGTACCAAGTATAGATTCATCTAGCTAGGATTTGAATTTTTTTTAGAGAATTGTTCCATTTTCAATGTAGTCGTTGGGTCTGAAATCTTGTCTCATTTCCCCTAACTCCTAAGAGTCCCCCCTATTTCTAGTCTTTTTTTCAAGTTCTTCCACCTAACCCCCTCCTTAACTCAAACCATTTTCTGTTACCACAAACTCTTTCTTCCCGTTTTGATTAGTTTGCCGGATAAAGTCTTGAAGAAGAACAAAAGTAAAGAAAAGAGGGTCTCAGATCTCGTTGGATATGATGACTCTAAAAAAAAAAAAGAAGATGGAGGCTGCAGCGTTCTAGCTTTTCATATAAGCTCTTCGCAATTTCAAGAAATGTTGATATTTGAACTCACTGTAAATATATTCAACGTCGGGAGGTTTTATATGAAGACTCCTCCCGTGCTATAGCCCCCCAACCCCTTTTCTTTGGAAGGGAGTACATCCTTATCAGTCTGTCTAAGACTTCATTCTCCATTCCTCATCTTCTTCAAGACGCGTAGCGACGCCTTAGCGTCTGTCTGTCTGTCTCAACTCCCCTCCTCTTGAATGATATAGTTCCTTCACAGTAACAAGGCAGCCTCAAGCTGTGAATTTTGAACAGACAGTCGCGAGATACCTTATGAGAACCCCCCCCCCCACAAACCCTTGTGCTACTCTACATATACCAGCATTTTACTTTTCAACGTTTCATTCTGCCAGAGAGAAGAGTAGGCACGGAAGATTTCTTCTTCGTCATGCATGATGCTGTGGAAAGTATTATTTTAAATTTATTCCCCTTATTCTTTCTTTTTTTTTCTTTTCTAGTTAAAAATGAAGGAAGTGATGGCGACAGCGAAGTCAGGGGTTCCTGGCCTCACTAAGCCCTCCAAATCCCATGAAGTGTGGACTCTAATCTGTACGCCTCCACAGCTACGTCGCTACACTGTCATAACACGGGGACAAGGCATCCTCTCGTGCAACTTTCGGTATTAGTGTCATTTCGTATCCTAGCAACCCCATATTCATAGCACAGATTGTGTTAACGTGACATAAGAAGACCAACTCTACGTTTCAATTCTAATTCATAAAAGAAGAACGATTTTCTTACGTCGGTTTCAACATTGGCAATGTTTCGTATCCTAGAAACCGATTGTATAAACGTGACATAAGAAGACCAATTCTAAGTTCCAATTCTAGTTCATAATGGACGAACGATTTTCTTACGTCGGTTTCAACATTGGCAATGTTTCATATCCTAGGAACCGATTGTGTTAACATGACATAAGAAGACCAATTCTAAGTTCCAATTCTAGTTCATAATGGACGAACGATTTTCTTACGTCGGTTTCAACATTGACAATGTTTCGTATCCTAGGAACCGATTGTGTTAACATGACATAAGAAGACCAATTCTAAGTTCCAATTCTAGTTCATAATGGACGAACGATTTTCTTACGTCGGTTTCAACATTGGCAATGTTTCGTATCCTAGAAACCGATTGTGTTAACATGACATAAGAAGATCAATTCTAAGTTCCAATTCTAGTTCATAATGGACGAGCGATTTTCTTACGTCAGTTTCAATATTGACAATGTTTCGTATCCTAGAAACCGACTGTAAAAACGTGACATAGAAGTCCAACTCTAAGTTTCAATTGTAATTGAAGAGTCCACTGCAAGAATGATGGATGTCATTTGGAATACATTTTGCAGGAGAAGCAATTGAAAGTTTGAAATGCTTAGCACTCAAAGCTTAACTGTGATTTTCCGATCATTACTGGACAATGACTATCAGTGTTAATGCCATATAACTCACATTTCTGTTAAGGATTACATAATGATCTAATTGAGTTTATAACTGCAAGATGTAGTGCTGTTTCTATAGAAAATAAAGGAAAGGATTACTGTATTCGTGGTGATAATTCTCCTTTTTACCATTTTTCATAAGAACAACATTAAAATTCGTAGTGATCCATGAATTAGATAATTACATTAACCTTAACAAAACTGTGACATTCATCGTTTTTTCCGCGAGCTCTTCATATGTCTTAAGCTATGCATTGACAATCTCGGTTCATTTTCGAACATCCATCATTCTTGCAGTGGACTCTTCAATTCATAAAGGAAGAACGATTTTCTTACGTCAGTTTCAACATAGGCAATGTTTCGTATCCTAGAAATCGATTGTGTTAACGTGACATAAGAAGATCAACTCTAAGTTCCAATTGTAATTCATAATGGACCTTACGTCATTTCAACAATATGTTTCGTATCCTAGAAATCGATTGTGTTAACGTGACATAAGAAGATCAACTTTAAGTTCCAATTGTAATTCATAATGGACCCATTAGGAATATTTCGTATCTTAAGCACTGACTGTGTTAACATGACAGAAAAAGACTAATAGCCGATTTCTCAAAAAAAAACGTTTTATTTATCTTAACAGATGTTAAATTAACAGCCTGTTTATTTTTAACATTTTGTTAATGGGTTTTCATTTTTTTTCAAGATACCTTTCTCTAAAACAACCAACAGCTAACTATATCGTTCGTTAACATTATGTTAACTATTCAACAGCATTTGGTAATGATTTTGCATATGTAAGGTAATTTTTTCATTTTCTGAAATTTTCCTATTCTTTAAATTCGATATTGTAAAATACATCATGAAACATGTACAAAATCACAATCTGTTATAATAGGACATGATTATGAACAGAAAGTTGACAAATGGAATTTATAAATGATTAGTGCTGAATTATAATAATTATAAAATAAAGTTATTGTTCTAATTATGACCTTCTGTTTCGAAAAATCTCATCACTGTAACTAGCAGGTGACAATATAGAGCTGTTGGTGGAATCAATTTATGAAAGAGTTATAAGGTAAGTGCGCCAAATAAGGCCATTCTAAGGTTTGCTTTGCTGGAATTTGGTTCTTTCTTAATGAATCTTCTTCAAATTCAACACAATTAGAAATTTATTCATGAGGGAATGGAAAACATATAGCTTTACTGTTAAATTGTTTTATTTGTTATTAAAAATATTGATAAAAATTCAACAAAGGGATAATTGGCCTTATTAGGAACAGGTGTTCCAAATAAGGCCAACTCTGAATTTCCAAATTTTAGAAGTAAAGAGAGTTAATAAACTTTTCAATTGATGGAACAAACGAACGAATAAAAATATATTTTACTTAATATATTAAAGAAAACTGTAAGTCATTCAGAAAATTGTATTTACAGTGTGAATAACAAAAAACGTTTGATATTACACCAGAACTCAATCATTTTCACATTTTGTGCACTCAAAATGTACGATTTTCTGTTGTTTTGTGATCCCAATAAAATGTTCAGGCACATAGGCCTATCTGCAACAAGTTTCACACAAAATCATATCTCTGATAACGTCCTCCTTACAAATAAAACAGTACCAACTTAAATGAAATGAATGAGTTAATTAATAATTAAATAAATAATTAAGTAAAAAATAAACAAAAACAAATAAATACAAATAATTAATGCAAAGAATTCAATGAATCGTGTGATCCTAATAAGGTCATCGCTTGGCTTTAATTTCTTTTGTTACGTAAAATAATTCTAATTCAAATTATAAGTATTATAAAAATATTTTGAGATCTTAGAATTAGATCATATATATACTATAATATATAGCCTACGTAACACACTACATTTTCATGAAATATACAGGACATCATTTTATTTTTACTTCAATTTTTATTGTACCTGAGTTTTTGAATGTACTTCACTCCCACCCCTTCTACTAAGGAAGTTCCAACTCCTCACAGAACCAAGACCGCAGATAGTAAGCAGTACTGAGTTACTGAGTATAGTACGTTCCAGAAATATGTTCTCGTTTTCCAGTGACGAAAGAGCTTTCAATGTTGAATCATATTTTCGCACAGGTACTGTCCGTTTGCCTACGTCGCATCCCGATTTCCCCACCTGCTTCTGCTCGCCCCTCTGTAATAGCTGGGCTGTCTTAGCTCTTTTCTGAAAACATTAATTTCTCTTAGGAATTGGAAGTTTACGTAATATTATACCCATACAATTGTTTAAAATAACTTAAATAAAAGGGCCTCGTTAAGTAATTAACTGTCACGTGATTTCCTCCTTTCTACAATCCTGCGGCATAACCACTTGGACGGACAGTAGATAGCATGTCTGAGTAATTTTATATTTTCGGGTCGGGCAGAAGTGAAGATTGAATTTACAGTACGTAGAGTAGGTACAGAATTATTTCAACATGAGTTACTAGTATGAAGGACGAAACTGGCAATTGGAATTAGATGCAATAGTCTATAGTGAGATAATATGCACAAAAGAACTGAAGCCTGTATCGAAATGAACGGCCACCATTTTCAAAATTGTGTTTAAATATTCATATTATGATTATTTTTCAATTTAACTTCTTTTTCTATATTGTACGCTAATGTGCTGTAGACAGTATAATATACACTGCACAATGAATACGTTCGCATGGATGACTCACTTCGTGAGTAAAAACACTTATTCTTAATACAGTACTGTACTTTGATTAAAGAAAAACCTAATGAAAATTATCAAACTCAAAATCGCGATATTTCCTAGTTTACGTAGATGGATGAACTACTTTTCTTCCTTCCTATACCTGGTAGAGTGATTTGTGTTTTACGCCAGTATCATCGAACTCCAGTCTTGGAGGGGGAGCAAGCGGTGTTTCCGGTTCTCTAAAGGTATAGACAGGTTAATATTAAAAATGTTAGTAAAAATAAAATGATGTCCCTGTATAAGGAGTTTTAAACAAAAACGCACTTCCCTCGTGGTAGTATCAACACAAACAGATTCGGCCGCACAGCTTTTTTCCTCTACGTATCCACTACAACTAAACATAAGAGAGTGGTTGATATTTCTTAACATTTAGCAGAGCTTGCGGATGAGGAAGATACTGCCCTTTATCACCAATATTTTACAGTTCTTCGTAAAACAATAATTGGCCTTATTGGTCTACATGGCTCTATTTGGGCATTTATCTTATTACCGATTGTTCTGTATGGTTGTGAAACTTGTACTCTCACTTTGAGACAGGAACAGAGGTTGAGTGTTCGAGAATAAGGTGCTTAGGAAAATATTTGGGGCTAAGAGGGATGAAGTGACAGGAGAATACAGAAATGCACGCCTGACATAATTAGAAACATTAAATCCAGACATTTGAGATGAACAGGGCATGTAGCACGTATGGACGAATCCAGAAAATGAATAGGCATACAGAGTGTTAGTTGGGAGGCCGAAGGAAAATATACCTTTGGAAAGGCCGAGATCTAGATGGGAAGATAATATTAAAATGGATTTGAGGGAGGAGGCATATAATGCTAGGAACTGGATTAATTTTCAAATTAGAGGAGAAAAATTCGCTCCGGCATCGGGGATCGAATCCGGGTCCTTGGTTCTACGTACTAAGTGCTCTCACCATTGAGCTACGCCGAAGTTCAATCCACAGCACCGGATCGAACCCCCCTCCTCCAGTATTTTTACCTTTGTGGCCTGACTCAAGTTGGGCATATATGTTGATATTTTATATTAAGTCAACTGCCATTATATAAGGAGCGCATTCAGTTGAGTTACTTGGTGGCCGAGATTCCATAGTAATATGCACAGTAATCTGTACAGTGAAGAATTTTTCTCCTCTAATATTAATTGTTACCATAACAGATATTTATTTATTTATTTATTTATTTATTTATTTATTTATTTATTTATTTATTTATTTATTTATTTATTTATTTTTATTTATTTATTTATTTATTCTGGTGTAGTTTAGGCCATCAGGCCTTCTCTTCCACACCACCAGAAATACAAATACAATAAAAAGAAATAAAAAGGAAACAAATACACTATAAACAAATACAACCCACACAAAAATATACGCAGGTTGCAGTCACACAAACTTTAAATGAATTATTAAGTATCATAATTAATTGTATACTAACTAATTAACTAACATAAACAAGAAACTTGCAATTTTAATCTAGAGTAAAAAATAAAAAATAAAAAAACACACACACACAAATCAACACTTCTAGCAATACCTAAAGAGCATTAAATAAGACATAATTTTCCAATTTAATTTTGAATTGTGATAAAGTCCGGCAGTCCCTGACGTCATTAGGTAACGAATTCCAGAGACGAGGTATTTCTACAGTTTAGGAAGATGAGTATAAAGACGTTCTATGATGAGGGATAGAAAGAAGTGCTTGATGCCGGTTTCCAAGAGTTGTAAGAAATTGAAAGCGCGATAACAGATAATTCGGAGTAGAAGTATGCATGATTCTAAACAGAAGAGACAGTGAATGTATTGTACTTCGTTCCTTCAGACGCATCCATGAAAGTAACTGCAGGGAAGGTGTTATATGGTCAAATTTACGAGTATTGCAGATGAATCATATGCACACATTATGAACACGTTGTAGTTTCTCAGTAAGAGTGAACTTACATTAGTTAGCAAGGAATTGCAATAATCAAAATGGGGCATTACAAGCGTCTGAATAAGATTCTTTTTTAGACTAAGTGGTAGAAATTCTTTCATATGAAACAAGGAGTGAAGTTGAGAAAATATTTTTTTGCAAATGTGTGTTACTTGAGTGTTCCAATTTAGATCGCTATCCATAAAAATCCCAAGATTTGTAACTGTTTCACTGTATTTAACAATAATCCCATTCAATATTATATGTGGTATAGTAGCATTATCAAGAGTGCTTCGTAGAGGATTATGTCCCATTACGATTGCTTGCGATTTCTCTGGATTTAACCTTAATCCAAATTTGTGTGCCCACAGTGAAATCGAATTCAAGTCTTCGTTCATTTTCCTTACTGTGTCACTAGTCTCGTCAGGGTGGAAATGCAAATAAATTTGCAAGTCGTCAGCATAGGTACAAATGGTGTAGGACCGAAAAATAGTAATATGCGTTACAAGAGCGGTATGTTGAAGTTTTCATGTTCGAGGAAAAGTTTGAAAAAGCAAAACGTAGTTGAGCTTTTTTAATTTCCGAGAACAAGAAAAAACATACCGCTCGTGTATCGTACATTATTTTGTGCGAAGATCGTTTATTACATACCTGAAAGAGGAATTTCTAATTAGTTGCAATGAAATCTCCATCTTGGTTTCTGTTCAATGACGGCGAATTTGCAAAACAAAAATATCTATCTTCAACATTGTTGCTTTAAAATGTTTTCTGTGTTTACTATACTCCAGCAGGCCGTGATATACGTCTGTCTTTTATGCCCCCAGTCTATAAATGCGAACTTAAAACAAACGGTAAGGTTATGTAATAATTTATTTTTCATTTTAATATTTTAGCAATATTATTTATATAACATATTGCAGTACTAACATCGGCATCTGGGATCTTGTTGATTTTTCACGGCTTCCTTAATGTTACTTGCATCACGAATGCAATAAGTTTAGTGGAGTAGTAGACTTTACTTAATTTTTTTAAATATTTAAAAACAATAATTAACATTGCAATTTAGGTGAAATTGCACTGGTAAGTTTCAATTTATAATTATTACTATATTGAACGTCTCTAAAAATAATGTGTTAAAAGCCTAAAGCAGTAAAATCAATATGTCACTTAAGCGGTAAGAAGAGGGAAATTGTTATGTGTTAGGTTGGGAATACTGAATGTGGAATTTTAGACTTTCCGCGGATTGGTTTTGTGCGGAAACCAATCAAATACGCACGATCTCGCACAAAATCTTTACGTGGATTAATCTTGCTCAGGATAGGGATCGATGGCAGGTTTATCTGAGGGCGGCAATGAAGCTTCGGTTTTTCTAAAAGCCATTTTCAAGTAATAGTAATAATAATAATAATAATAATAATAATTAATAATAATAATAACTTAATAATAATAACAATAATAATAATAATAATTACTCTTACGTCGGTCGACTATGTTGCAATTTAATTGTTGTAAGCAACACAGAACTTCCGCGCTGGAAGGAGAGCTGGGTAATTTCGCTAGACATCCCAAAAAGCGCTGGTATTGACAACTCAGCCCCCAACATGGATGAGGGCCGCTTCCCGGCCATAACAAATCTTATCCCCGGAGGACAACATCATTGTCCAGAGCGCTGAGACGCCCACGGCCTCGTAGTGGTTGGAGGGTAGACCCAATTAATTAACGAATAATATATGGTTTTCCATAATACACGTTAGAGGGCTCTGGCGACGCCATCTCGAGTCGACTAATGAGGGTCGAACAGACCCGGCAATTAGCTCACACCCTGCTGGACCTCCTGCCAGTTCGTCGGCTGCGAGCGCCGTTCACAGTGATGCGCGTAAGCCTACACTACCCACATAAACTAGAGAAGGGCGATAGTCACTTATTGTCGACTGTAGTTCCGATGATCGATAGTCCTATCGATAATTATAAAAAAAATCTGTCGATACTATCGATAGTCATTACAAATATATTTGTTAACCCTTAAATTGGCAAAACTTCATTTCTCACACTAGTTTATTAAACAGTGTCGGACTGTAAAGAAAACAACTATCGCAATGTCCATATTTTATATGTTGTACAATATTATAGTATTGTGTAATTTTGGTTAAATTTAATTTTCCTACCAATTTTTTTCTATTGTTCTATTAAAATTATAGCATACTAGTGGCTTGTGCAGCAAATGCTGCAAACTAAGTTCATAAAACGTCCAAATAAACATTTTTCAGATTTATTTTCAGTGAAGAATACCAGACATTCTGAAAGTTATTTGCTTCCATAATAATGAAACATACTCCCTCTCAATGGTTTTTTTATGCTAAATAGTTTTTCTTGAATCTATACACCTTCAGTTTTTTAGTTTGAACGCGAAAACGCAAGTAACAATGTCAAGACGATCAGTGGGTTTTTCATGTGGGAGTAAAGCAGTAGCTATTTCAGGTCATTGGGGATTGTAGGTGAAAGTTAAAAAAAAATGTCAGGTTTGCTATGCTTTCGAACAATAGACATAGCATCTTGGTATAGATGCTGCATGTTTCGTAAACTACCTTGAAATATAGAAGGAAAAATCATTTTATCCTGCTAAGAGATCTTGCTGAAATGATCGGGAGACTACAAAATCTTGTAGGCCTCTTATTTTATCAGTAAATAGGTAATGCGTTTTGGTCTTTCCTTAGGAGCTCTAATTTTTGCGCTCTCTCGAGCCAATACTGTAGAGAATCCCGCATATAAATATCTACACCACACCGACAATAAATATATGAAAAAGATCCAACCCCACTTGATTAATAACTATAAAAATATTTGATTTTTAATAACAATATTATTATCTTACGTAAGTTGTATAGATTTCAGTAACATAAGCTTATACTATATATACTATATAGCCGCCACTCAGTAAATTATATAAATCAAGATCTAATTTACTATACTCTCTACATCTACTTATATAATCCCAAACGTTTCACTTTCATGTCATCAATAAAGCATTAATATGTATAATTAATGAAAAATGGTCACATCATGGCATTAACTATAATAATATTCCATTTATAATGGTAATAATGCCACCAAACCACCTCAAGTTTTGTAGTTTTTAATATCCAATACACAACTGTACTCAGAAAATTACACACCACAAAATCAGACCTGCAAATTATTTTTAGTAGTCTCGAAGTTTTTAATAACCAATTTAATTTGAGCTCTAAATATGTCAGCATTCTTGCAGATCACGGCCTTCGTGTAATATTGTTTACTGTAGTATGTGTTTTGTTTTATTCTAAATGCAGTGAGTGACGACAGATGGATTTTAGAAAATAGGAAAATTATGTTGAAAAGTTGACATTTCACTGAAAACTATTATTTTTCTGAAAAACTTTGGGTTCCAAGCTTCAAAATGAGGGGTCATTTATTAAAATCCGTTCAGTAGTTTTCCCGTAAGTTCCATTACCAGTTCAAATTATATATATATAGATAATATCAACCCGTTGTATCGTATAGGACACTTTGTGAATTTAAGTGTTAAATCGGTTATAAAGTGAATATATTCCTGAAGTAATGTCTAAACACGTACTGAACTAATAGTTTAATAATAAATTAACGATTAGCTTTCAAAATCTGTTATTTCACTTTCAGTTATTTTTACAAGAAAAAGAAAAATTACTGGCATTGAAATATCTTCTTCTTCTTCTCCATCTTCGTCTTCTTCTTGTTCTTCTTCTTCTCTTCAAGTATTAGGCCATATGGCCTGTTACGATCTCACAGTTGAATTTTCAATCCAGCGCTTCTATGCACGAATGAGAGATCTCTTCCCGTTTGGACGATAGTGGAACATGACTTTTGGGTTTCTATCTCTACGCATGCGATGCAGATGATTTATCCAGTTGTTCCGATAATGTTTTACGTGACTAATTACAGGTTCTAGTTGTAATTCTTCCATTACATCTTCATTACTTTTGTGATCCCATTTCATATATCCCGCTGTATATTTCATAAATTTCATTTCATTGTCTGTTGTTGGCTTTGAAATATACGAACCAATATTAAAAATGTGTGTTTATTCTTAGCTTACAGACATTTTATACAATTGTATGTACTAAATGTATTAGAATACTTCATAGCTTACCAACAATTACTAAATTAAAATATAAGATAAATTTTGGCCTGAGAAACAACAAATAGAAGGTTTTGGAAAATGAATCATACTTTGAAATATCATTTTTCAGTGACAAATAGCAGGAATTGAAAAAAAAAACTTCAGCATTGGATTCATAATGTAAGGAATATGTATAGCTACTATGTTTTTGAATCGAAATCGTTTTTTGAGCAAAATACAGTAACAGGTTTTGGAAACAAACCATTCATAGTCTATACTGAACGTAATCTGACTTTACATACCAATAACACACAATATAATAATGTCATGAAGTTTCTCATTAAAATAAGATTCTCCACTTTGTTTTGGTGCCGATGCTTTCGTCTTTCATTGATTTAGTTTCCAGTTTTGGATGAAAGAATTTTATCTGTAGTTCTCTTGCTCAGAGACACAATTCCTTTGCTTGCTTTTATTGTACGACAAGGGCACACAAGTTTCACTCCCTACTTGAATAATGACGCGGTTACAATTCTGTAGCTCTCAAAACACACAGCCCTCAAAATGGCTTAAACCCAAGATCTTCAGGATCATTGACGAGCATAACTACCGATAACGATCGAGAGTCTCAGGTTTATTTCCGAGGAAGAGTTTCATGCTGTTTCTGTCATGATAATAATAATTTAGTATAGTCTAATTATAACTACTACTACTATTAAAAGGTTCTTAGATATCTATTGTTGAAGAGGGAGAATTACTAATACAAAGTCAGTGGATTTTGAGTCAGTTTCCGGTAAAGTGAGGCTGAAAAACGTTGGTGTTGTGCCGATTATTATTATTATTATTATTATTATTATTATTATTATTATTATTCGTAAAGATTTAATGAGACATTCAACGGATGATTTAACGATGCTGTGTCAACTATAGCATTAGATCAACTAGTATTAGTGAAATTTCAGATAGCGACATGGCATTTGACGAAGTGAGTACGATGATCCTTCAAGGGTTACCTGATATTTGAGCTACAATTGGAGAAATCCTGAGAAATGAAAAACCAGGAAATTAACTCAAGCGGGACTCAAAACCATGCCCAAGAGCAGTGTCGAATCAGAATATCAGCTGTTAAACTCTGAAATACTTCGGTGACATTCGTGCGTGTAGATATTACAGAAGAGTTTATGAACTTTACAAATAGTGAAATTTAATACTTCGCTCTGTTCGTTTTCAATTTCGAGATTTTGTAATGCACTTCACAAACATATATTGGACAGTACACTTTACACGATGGTATATTTTGAAAATAATATTTTTGTACATTACACTATGAACAGCTGACTGAAGGTCAGCAGTCTGGGCAACGTATAAACTTCACCAACAACTTCAATGTGAAGGAGTAAAAATGATTCAGGTACTAGTAATATTTCGTGTTAAATTGGAATAATTTTTATTGGATTGTTTAAATAAAGATCAGTATATTTCAAATGCTGTGATATGTTTAGTATAATGTAGGGCCTACATTAATTATTAACACTGCCTTTTGCGTATGAATTTTACGTGCATTGTAGGATTGTAGTATACATAGAAGGCAGTGGTTTTCATTACAACTAGAGCAATTATTTGTAATATTTCTATATACGTAGCCTAGTTATCTTGGTTGGGAACTCTGAATTTAGTGAAATCAACTTTCAATCATGGCGGCCGTTTGCTGTAACGACGAAAAAACACACTATCGTGCAAAAAAAATTCTTACCTACTTTACAATGGAACATGGTATAAGGTCAGGTTCGAACCATCTTTGAACACAAATTGTGTGAACTTACAAACACTGCAGAAAATTAAGTGACGTAGGCCTACATAAATGGAGAAGAGAAGAGAAGAGAAGAGAAGAGAAGAGAAGAGAAGAGAAGAGAAGAGAAGAGAAGAGAAGAGAAGAGAAGAGAAGAGAAGAGAAGAGAAGAGAAGAGAGGGAGAGAGGGAGGGGAGGAGAGGAGAGAGAGGGAGAGGAGAGAGGGAGAGGAGAGGAGGAGAGGAGAGAGAGAGAGAGGAGAGGGAGAGGAGAGGGAGAGGAGAGGACAGGGGAGGGGAGGGAGGAGGGAGAGGAGAGGAGGAGAGGAGAGGAGAGAAGAGAAGGAGAGAGAGAAGAGAAGAGAAGAGAAGAGAAGAGAAGAGAAGAGAAGAAGAGAAGAGAAGAGAAGAGAAGAGAAGAGAAGAGAAGATTTATTTATTTTAGTTGTTATTTAACGACGCTGTATCAACTACTAGGTTATTTAGCGTCGATGAGGTTGGTGATAGGGAGATGATATTTGGCGAGATGAGGCCGAGGATTCGCCATAGATTACCTTGCATTCACATTACGGTTGGGGAAAACCTCGGAAAAAACCTAACCAGGCAATCAGCCCAAGCGGGGATCGAACCCGCTCCCGAACGCAACTTCAGACCGACAAGCAAGCGCCTTAACCGACTGAGGGGTGGCTTGGAGAGAGAGAGAGGAGAGAGAAGAGAAGAGAGAGAGGAGAGAGAGGAGAGAAGAGAAGAGAAGAGAAGAGAAGAGAAGAGAAGAGAAGAGAAGATTTATTTATTTTAGAAACGAGAAGATTTAGATGAGGTTGGTGAAGAGATGATATTTGGAGATGAGAGAAGAGAAGAGAAAACCTCGGAAAAAACCTAACCAGGCAATCAGCCCAAGCGGAACCCGAACGCAACTTCAGAGACAAGAGAAGAGAAGAGAAGAGAAGAGAAGAGAAGAGAAGAGAAGAGAAGAGAAGAGAAGAGAAGAGAAGAGAAGAGAAGAGAAGAGAAGAGAAGAGAAGAGAAGAGAAGAGAGAGAGAGAGAAGAGAGAGAGAGAGAGAGAAGAGAAGAGAAGAGAAGAGAAGAGAAGAGAAGAGAAGAGAAGAGAAGAGAAGAGAAGAGAAGAGAAGAGAAGAGAAGAGAAGAGAAGAGAAGAGAAGAGAAATTATAAATGTCAAAATTTAGTTTTATACGTTTTCTTTAATCCCTCATCCACTGGGTTTGGATGTTTGCTCTGTGAGAAATAATTCAATTGATATTAATAATATAATAACAATAATAATTAATATCTTAAACAAACATTTCCTATCGGAGGCAATTAAACTAGTTGCATCTGGCCTCACCGAGGATTTCGATCACCGGCCGCTACTGGAACCGAGTCAGCTCGTCCTCGTGTGAACCGGGCTTGGCCCTAACTGGGAAGACACCTCAAGTCTGAAGAGTTTTATCCGTCTTGTGATCAGTCAGCCCCTCGTTATGGCGATAGCTGCAAATAATGGCAGGAAGTAGGAATTATCTAACTCCAGATCCTAAATTAACTTTCAAAAGGCCGAGTGTGTAAAGAAAAAAAAAAACTATAAACACAGTATCGCATTTTACAGACCATTGATTCCTCTTGAATGATACACAATGAGTTACCATTTTAAAGTCAGAAAACCAGTTTGTTCTCTCCTCGTACTTTTTGTGCTCGCCACATGGTCCGTTCGATCTCTGTTATGACCAATGACTGCCGTTTCCGGTCAACAGTTGACAGTCGGCCTAACGGTTCCACTTTTTGATGGAGGCCATTTCGACAATTAACCCAATTTATTTCGGGAGCCACTCTGCTGAATTGAATCCCTTTCCCTCTTCTACTATCTTCTCTTACAAAGTACTAAGAGATAAGTCTGCTTTTAACGTGGGTTTATATAGTTGTTTTCTTTCTTCCATTTTGTTATTTCAGTGGCCATCACATTAATCGAGAGATGTCTTTAAAAAATGATCCCGATTTCATTTTAGGCTAATGACACATCAGGCTATTTCTGTCCTCACAAGAGATGGCCCTTCACATTGAAATATTGCTTTTAAGAGCTTCACTTTTCAAATTATCATGCCCATTACCGTAGCTCAGGGTGGTAGGTAAGGTTTCCTGATGATCCGGAGATGTGACTCGGGCGTGGGTTCGACTTCCGCTTGGGCTGATTATCTGATTGGATATTTTTTTCCGAAGTTTACCCCCAAATGCGAGGCGAATGTTCGACCCCATCTTACTAAATACCAACTCGCTATCACCAATTCCATCGACATTAAAAATAATCTTGTAGTTGAAACAGTCTCGGTAAATAAACAAATGAAAATATAGGTCTAATACAAGAAACTGTACTGCAAGTTACAAAAAGGATAATGATATAAAAATAAAATTACAATCATTCCAGACAGTATGTGGCACAATTAATAGAACTTGAAGAATAAAAGCAGAAAGGAAACAAAAATGAAATTCTACAATGTAATGGCAGTCCCTATTTTTATATGGAAGTGAAAGTTGGGTTACAACAAAACCTGAAGTTAGTAAAATATAAGCGGCAGAGATGAGATTCTTGAGGAAAGTAAAAGGATGCACGAGATTAGATAAAATTGAAGATATTAGGCAGGAACTAGGAGTATACCCCACTTATTATAAAATAGACAATTACAGACAAGATTGGAAATTACATGTAGAGATAATGGACGACTACAGATTTTCTAAGAAAGCAATAAATTATAAACCAAAAGGACGATGAGATCAGGGACGACCGATGAAAAGATGGAGCGACCTTTGAAACCGGAACGAGCAATTGCCCATACCATGAAGTAAAGAATAATAATAATAATTTATTTATTTATTTATTTATTTATTTATTTATTTATTTATTTATTTATTTATTTATTTAATGTGCTGTACAACAGCCAGTGGCCAATTACAGTTCAGCACAAATATAACAAAAACATAAAACAAAAATAATTATTACACATAAATACAATTAATTACAATAATGACGATGAATGGATAACTAAGAATACTATGAGACAATGTTAATTGAGTATAATGCCTGAAAGAATACATAAATGATAAATCGTTGCCAAGAGCAAACAATGTCTATACATTGAAGGGATCGAATTCGCAGCCATGCATGTTGGCATTTTTAATGCATCTGGAGACTGGTGAAAGAAATTTCGAATTTCTAATATAGAAAAGTTTGTGGGCTCTCATATCTTTTGTTGGAATACATAAGGTAATATTGTTTAAGAAAGAGTCACAGGATATATCACCTTTGAGGACTTTACAAAAGAACAGATAATCTAGTCTAGCATATAGATTTTGACAATTAAAATATTCACATTTTCTCTCATAACTATACCCGGAATTAATGGGCAGAAATCTGAATGAACATAAGGATATACATTTTCTTTATATATTTTCTAATTTAGCCGAGTCCGTAGTTGTAATCGAGTTCCAAACTACAGATGCATAATTAATAATAATAATAATAATAATAATAATAATAATAATAATAATAATAATAATAATAATAATAATAATAATAACAATAATAATAATAACAATAATAATAACAATCGACATCATAAGATGACACAGATTTTCTAAATACGTACAACTTTTCCGTATTTCATTAGTTACCCAAAATTGCATTGTTTACCATGTTGAAAATTTGTATTATTTTTTATTTCATCTTATCTTCGGATGGAATGGATGGATGGATGCATGGACGGATGGATGGATGGATGGATGGATGGATGGATGGATGAATGAATAAATTAATGGATGAATGGATGAATGAGTGAATGAATGAATGAATGAATGAATGAATGAATGAATGAATGAATGAATGAATGGATAGAAATGCCGAATGATGAGGCTTCGATCACTAAAAACTATATCGACCACAAAACTCTGCTTTTCTTTGAAAGGGAGGAAGATACTTTAATTCTGCATATTTAGCCTATTTAAAGAATTTTGCATGTAAATAAATAACCCCTACTTTCTCATAAATTTTGTGTATTCCATAATTTTTTTTTCTTATGTTATGAATTACATTTCTACCTATGTTACATAACCTCTTTCTTATACACAGTGTCCCGCTTAGAGGGATCGAGAAATAGGCTAAGTGCTAATTTAAAGTATAAATAATGGTTTTATAACATAAGTTTTTGTATAACTTGACGTAAAAACTCTCAGAGTTTCGGAGAACGGTCAGTGCAACTCGATGTGAGCGCCTCGAGCTACCCTGAAGACATCCAAAAGGCACTCAACCTTCTGCCAAGTGTTCCATAACATTTGTGGGGTGATTAGCGCAACTGCATTTATAATGAGTTGTCTTAGTTTTTCAAACTGTCAACTATACCACCTTGGTACACAACATTCGTCATAAAGTCACAGAGAAATGTCAATGGGTGTCAAGTCGGGTGACCTAGGAGGCCAGGCAAGGGATCTCCTTGTTGGTGGGGAAGCTGATCAACAACAAAAGTTCTGCAACATGTTCAGATACACATTCCCTGTGACTGTCGCCTCGATGAAGAAGAATGGTCCAATGACGGATGACCTATACTTTACATACGATTTCTGGTACCTAGCGTGACAAGTACACACGATGGCAAACAGGCTCGCAAATTCACACGAAACAGGTGTGAAGAAAAGAAGTAGAGGAGAAAAGGAGGAAGAAAATAATAAATCAGTAAACAGTCTGACACCGAATAAACGAAAGAGTGGCACAAGTAAATCTAAAAAAAAAAAAAGCGAAAAACGAAAAAATTGTTGACTAGAATGAGTGCGTGAATGAAGGGCAAGGAATTATTTCAATAAAATTTTGAAGTGTTAAATTCAACGCTAATTTATTGTCTCTCATTGCAAAGCATTTTAAAGCTTAGGCCTACTTCTGCCGTGAGTAGAACTACACAGTCATTTTTCATACAATTAATTATATTTGGTATGCAACATTACGTGATAAATTGACTCACAGATAATAAATATGAACAAAATTGGTACAATAATTGAAGTTAAATTACTGTACATAGACTGACAAATGGCACACCTGAAATCGCAAATTCTGTACCTATACGATGTTTTGAAAGTGTGTATTTCTGCGAAAATCTGTTGAAATTTCCGTTTTTTCAATTAAATGCAGGCAAATTAGGGAATTTTATTACTCACAGAAATTACGAAGACAGAAGTTGGCAACAGTGTTTAAAAATTCCAACAGCTAATATAAACATGTTACTGCTCATTCATTATCAGTCTCTGGAGATGTGTTTTCCAAACCGAGGGGTGTGGCCCATCTTTCAACAACGTCTCGCCCAACCCCATAATTGTAATCTCTTTATCGTCTCAAAGGTACTATATACAGCCAGGAGACTACAAGTAAAAACTCATTCCAATGGTCCAGGTTCAGTTTCTGGGGATGAAATGCATTCTCATTTTCTCTTACCCTCTTTAACTCTACCAAAGTAAATTTCAGATTATTCTCTTGAAATAAATCTGGACACTTTTTCTACCTTCTGTTGGCACATAATAGTTAGCCTACATGCAGTTGAATATACATGTAGAAAGTGTAGTGGTTTTATTTAACACAAAAAAAATAGCGCTTTGTCTGAGTCTGAGGATTTTCATACTGTAATTTCATTTTGTTGAAGTTTTGACCGATAAGCAAAGTACTGGCTTCGCAATTTTCAAAAGCCAGGAAGATTATATAAGGGCATCTATATTTGCTTATATTCACTTCACTAATAAGGCCTGAAGCTGAGATTTTCACAAATATGCGATGTAACAGGTAAATGCATGCACAAATAATGAAACATAATTAAGTAAGCAAATGCATAAAAATTAGTACAAAAAAACTGATTGGAAAATGAGTGGACAAATGAATATTATATACGCCTAAATGGAACAATAGGGACATAAAAGTATAAAACTCTGAAATAGAACTAGATAAATCTATTGAAAATTATATAAAATACATGATTAAATAAATAAATTGTAAAATATAAGTAACAGTAAAATCAAATACTGGATGACAAATTACGTAAATAAATGAGTGAATAAAGAGGTAAACCAATAGTCTGAAAATGGTTGTGCGAAGGTAAGTGGATGAATTTAAAAAGAATTAATCAGTTAAAAATAGACAGAACGTCATCAATAAATAAATGAGCGAAGGAGCGCATGAATCAGTAATCAACCGAATGAGTGAAGTATTGAACGAATTAATTAATTAATTGATGAGTTTAATTAATTAATGAGTGTGTGAATGAGCGAATGAGATGAGTAACGAGTGAATGATGAATGATTGATTGAATAAATTTATTTATTTAAGAATTTCAATTTAAATATACAGAATAGCTACAGAATATAATAAATATGAATTAGTTAATGAACGTGGTAAATGTAAAAGAAACTAAGAATAATAAATGAATTAAATAATAATAATCCGTGGCGCTACAGCCCGTGAAGGGTCTAGACCGACCAGCCGGCTGCTGGCCTCACGCCCACATGCCAAAGCAGAGGTGGACGATCATCTAACCAGAATGGAGGTATCGTGTGGTTAGCACGATGATCCCCCCAGCCATTATAGGTGGTATTCGCAACCGGATTTCGCTACCGATCGTAGCTCCCCAAGTGCATCACGATGCTGGGTGGGCACCGGTCCCATACACTGGCCGAAATTTCATGATAAAATTTCTTCCCCCATGAGGAATCGAACCAGCGCGCATTCCGTAACGCGAGTCCTAGGCGGGATGCCTTAGACCACGACGCCACGGCGTGGGACAATAAATTAATTAGTCAGGGAAAATATTAATTATGAAAAAATGTAACTTAAAATGACTGAAGGATTCAATAAATAATGAATGGGCATATTGAGAAAAAATTCAGTAAATGAAGAGAAGTATGAGCAAATCTATAATAATTGATTTGATGAATGAACATATTAATAAGTATTATTATAATGTACCGAAGTACATATGATATTTCCATGCAGATATTCTGCGTCATCATACGATGAAAGAGTAATGGAACGGAGAAAAATTCTCTCCGGCGCCGGGATTTGAACCCGGGTTTTCAGCTCTACGCGCTGACGCTTTATCCACTAAGCCACACCGGATTCTACCCGGCGCCGGAGAGAATTTTTCTCCGTTCCATTACTCTTTCATCGTATGACGACGCAGAATATCTGCGTGGAAATATCATATGTACTTCGGTACATTATAATAATATATATGATATGCGCGCTTATTCCGTCGGATCCCGGCCAACTAGTCACTCATTACGAGTGCACCTCAGCACATGTGTGGACTTCGGTCCTAGGTTCATAGATAACTATGACGTAGTGCAGAGGGCGGCCACCAGAGGGAACCCAAGAGTTGGAACTTAAAACTGAGACGATTCTTCCGACGCCGGGGTAGAATCCGGTGTGGCTTAGTGGATAAAGCGTCAGCGCGTAGAGCTGAAAACCCGGGTTCAAATCCGGGCGCCGGAGGGAATTTTTCTCCGTTCCATTGCTCTTTCATCATATTAATAAGTGATTAATTAATGAACAGTTGAATGAAAAAATGAATAACTGTATTAATTAATGAACAAATCAATTAATCAATTAAGATATATAATAAATAAAAAGTTTTAATTAATGAGCATATGAATGAATATATTAAGATAAAATTCATTAATGGATAAACAAATGAAAAATCAATAAATAAAATAATGAATTAACAAATTGATGAATGAATGAATGAATGGATGAATGAATGGGAGCTTCTTCAGAACGGTTGGATTAATTCATAGTTACGAAATTAGATCAATTTCATGAAGCATTTTTACATAGGGCTAGACCTAATTATTTGATGTTTAAATGTTAGGCCTATGTTTTATTTAACGACGCTCGCAACTGCAGAGGTTATATCAGCGTTACCGATGTGCCGGAATTTTGTCCCGCAGGAGTTCTTTTAAATACCAGTAAATCTACTGACATGAACCTGTCGCATTTAAGCACACCTAAATGTCATCGACCTGGCCCGGAATCGAACCCGCAACCTCGGGCATAGAAAGCCAGCGCTATACCAACTACGCCAACCAGGCCGACCTAATTATTTGAAATTTGAACATTACAAGTAGGCTAATTACATGAAATCAAACAGGTTGAATTTAATATCTGATGATTGGGCGTATGAATGATTAAATAAATAGTTAATTAACTTGATTTAATTACATAAGTTGGGTCAGATCCAACAGTGTTCATGAGTAAGATAGTTATATATAATAGAAGTAATATAGTACAGTTATATGAACAGTGTAACTAGCTTGATTTATTTAAATAAATCATATACTGGAATAGCTACAAAGTCCTTAGTTGGTATACCACTGATATAAACACGTTGAAAATAATATCAACATCTGTAGCAGTAGTTTCAACAGTTGGTATGTCGGGGGTAAGTGTAACTACATGGAAAGCTAATTAGTACGTGACAAGTAAACGTATGACGAGATCCCCGCGCCCCACAGTTTGACGAGCCCCGTGACCTCGTCGCGCCGGATTTGAGCGACAGTTGACCCTCTCCAGAGAAATCTGTCTGAATATGCCGTAATCCCGGAGGGCTCCGGTTTCAGCTTTCAAGTGGCCTCTTCCCCACAAGCAGCTTCGCCCTGGATTAGCCACGCGTCCCTCCAAGCCAGTCCTGTCCTCTGGGAGGGCTCCCCGTTATTTAACGACGCTACAGCAACACAGATGTTTATTATACGAACAATAGATCTTAAAACACCTACGTTATACACATTTTCTTGACCATTATCTTCATTATCACCATTCTTTTCAACACTATCGAAGTCACCGGTGTAGCTCAGTCGGCAGATGCATTTGCCTGCTGATGCAGAGTTGCGAACAGGCATGAGTTCTATTACCTGGCTGAGTTTCTTCCGAAATTTCGCCAACTGTAAGGTGAATGTTAGTTAATCACATTGCGAATCCTCGATCTCATCTCGTCAAATACCATCTAGCTATCACCAATACCATCGACGTTAAATGACCTAGTTGATAGGTTGACGTTAAATAACCAAGTAAGAAACAGTATCGATGTCTTCATTGTTTTTTCATCAACTTTAGCTTTCCCTTCGTATTCACATAACAATAATCTTTCCTTCGTCTTCATATCGTCATGACCAATGTTATAGTTCTAATATCATCTTGTCTTCATCTTTATATCATGACCAATGTCATAATTCTAATATCATCTTGTCTTCATCTTCATATCATGACCAATGTCATAGTTCTAATATCATCTTGTCTTCGTCTTTATATCATGACAAATGTCATAGTTCTAACATTATCTTGTCTTCGTCTTCATATCATGTCCATTATCACGGTTCTAATATCATCTTGTCTTCGTCTTCACCTTGTCTTCGTCTTTATCATGTCAAATGTCGTAGTTCTAACATTATCTTGTCTTCGTCTTCATATCATGTTCTAATATCATCTTGTCTTGTCTTCGATCAATGTATAGTTCTAATATCATCTTGTCTTCGTCTTTATATCATGACCAATGTCATAGTTGTAACATCTATCTTGTCTTCGTCTTTATTATCATGTTCTACTTCATAATATGATCAATGTCATAGTTCTAATATCATCTTGTCTTCGTCTTTATATCATGACCAATGTCATAGTTGTAACATTATCTTGTCTTCGTCTTCAATGTCCATTATCACGTTCTAATATCATTGTCTTGTCTTCGTCTTCATATTATGATCAATCATGTCTATTATCATCATTCTAATATCATCTATATCTTCGTCTTGTCTTCGTCTTCATATCATGACCAATGTCATATCATCTTGTTCTACAAATGTCAATATTTGTCTTCGTCTTCATATCATGTCCATTATCACGGTTCTAATATCATCTTGTCTTCGTCTTCATATCATGACCAATGTCATAGTTCTAATATCTTCTTGTCTTCGTTTTTATATCATGACTAATGTCATAGTTATATCATCTTGTCTTCGTCTTCATATCATGACCAATGTCATAGTTCTAATATCATCTTGTCTTCGTCTTGATATCATGACCAATGTCATAGTTCTAACAATATTTGTCTTCGTCTTCATATCATGTCAATTATCACGATTCTAATATCATCTTGTCTTCGTCTTCATATCATGATGTCGTAGTTCTAACATTATCTTGTCTTCGTCTTCATATCATGTCCATTATCATAGTTCTAATATCATCTTGTCTTCGTCTTTATATCATGACCAATGTCATAGTTCTAACATTATCTTGTCTTCGTCTTCATATCATGTCCATTATCACGGTTCTAATATCATCTTGTCTTCGTCTTCATATCATGACCAATATCATAGTTCTAATATCATCTTGTCTTCGTCTTCATATCATGACCAATGTCATAGTTGTAACATTATCTTATCTTCGTCTTCATATCATGTCCATTATCACGGTTCTAATATCATCTTGTCTTCGTCTTCATATCATCATCTTTCTAATATCATCTTGTCTTCGTCTTCATGACCAATCATAGTTATATCATCTTGTCTTCGTCTTTTTATATATCATAGTTTATCATCTTGTCTTCGTCTTGATATCATGACCAATGTCATGTTCCAATATCATCTTGTCTTCATCTTGTCTTCGTCTTCATATCATGACCAATGACCAATCATAGTTATATGACCAATATAGTTATAACATTATCTTGTCATCCATTATTCTAATATCATCTTGTCTTCGTCTTCATATCATGATCAATATCATGGTTATAATATCATCTTGTCTTCTTGATATCATGACCAATGGTCATAGTTATAATATCATCTTATCTTCGTCTTGAATCATAACCAATGTCATATTTATAATATCATCATCTTGTCTCGTCTTCAGATCATAACCAATGTCATAGTTTATGATTATTTGATCATATAAATTACAGAATTTATATCATTATGACATAGGCCTACATATAGACGAGAGAATGTAATCTTAATAATAGACCATAACATGAAATAATGAAATAGCCTACTCATAGACACAAATATATCATTTACAACATTATGAAAACACGAACATTTTTTGCAAAACACGTAAAGCATTAAAGAAGAAAGTATGTGGCATCTTCCAGGCACTTTTTTTGTGCGCTGGAGTGCGGTAAATAAAAAAAATGAGCGTCTAGAAAAACACACATTTTCATATCTTCTTTTTAGACTTCTCCGGTATTAACTTAGCCCAACTGATCCTCTAACTTATGCTTCTTTAATATCTTCATCCAGTAAACTGTCTACCAGTTCCTTTTCCATAATCATTAAATCATTACAAAACTTCTAACTAAACTAATATTTTGATCAGATTAATACAAATTTCATTACCAGAAACAAGAATGACTGTTTACACTGAAACAATAGTAATTTATGTATCAAGGGCGAAATGGAGATGTTTATAACGAGGTCTACGAGGTTCCTGCGGAGGGTCTATGGCCCGAGGGTGCAAGTGTTCCTAAGTTTAAACATGAAATTTCGCCAAAGGTTCATACATTATTTTGTGGCACACTAGTCCGCAATTGAATAAATTTAAACTTTTTGATAAGAGTTATAAGTTAGAAATTCGCTTTGAGTTTGCATGTCTTGTTTTGTGTGTTATGTTTTGGTATCTAGGGAATGTGTAGGCCTATATAAGGGGAAAAAATGAATACGTAGAATATAAATTATTCGTTGAGGGAGGCCATGCATGATGCTATTATTTATTTGTTGTTAAGTTACCAGTCTCTGAATTTAATAAACAATGTTCCGTTATGTTGGAAATGATGTCGAGATCTGTTGAAACCGAAAATCCTTTTGGAGTTGTTATTAAAGCCAAACAAGCTGAAGATAAGTTGTTGCCAATTAAATAAATATAAGTATAACAGTAGCTATTCCATTTTCTTTAAACAATAAATTTCATCTATACTACAAATTAAAATGCATAATTCTGATTGTTCCGATATAAATTGCAGTTGTTCAGTTATTAATGAAGTTAATGAGGTTAAATACTTAGGTATAATTATTATTGATAATCATTTAAAATGGAATAATCATATTCATTATATTTGTAATAAATTACGTAAAACATTATGTTACTTTGTTGTTCTAAGAAATATTTAGTCAATTAACTGTTTACGTATAATTTATTTAGCATTATTTCAATCTATATTTATGTACGGTATCATAGGTTGAGGTGGGACTTATAAATCCAACCTTTATCCGTTAATTTTACTACAGGAAAAAGTATTAAAAATTTGTTTTAAAAATCAGAAAGATTACCCAACTGAATTGTTGTTTAAACACTTCAAAGTTTTCAATATTAAACAAATGTATTATTTTATTTCATTAAAATATTTTCATAGAAATTTTAATAACTTTGAAAGGTATATACATAAATATTGAACTAAAAATATGAATTCTCTGCGTTTGTGTGAACCAAAATGTAAAACCAATGCAGCTTTTTATCATAGCAAGAGTCAAGGTCCCAAGTTATTAAACAAATTTTATTTCAATATTATTTTAACCACGAATCCTCTCCAAATTAATAAGAAAAAAATTGTACTGGATTTATAGTTTGGGTTTAAACATATTAAACACTATTTAATCTGTATTCACTCTCAATTTTAATTTTATTTTTGTCTATATTGGAAACCCCTCCTGAGCACGAGTCTTACTCATTCAGCTAGTTTATCTTTCATTGTATTTATTAATTTGTATTCATTTCAAACTTACTAGCAATAAAATAAATAAATAAAGTATAAGTAATGGTACGATATATTTTTTAGCCCTAAGGACTATGAAAGTTTCTTTAGGCCCGCAAAGGTATAATAGGCAGTATTACGTATATTGTATCCATGGATAAATTGAAGAAATTATGGACCAGAGCGCCACAAAATAATCCACATACTTCCTTGGCAACGATGTTCAAACTTTCTTATTGGAGAATTTTTTACATATCAAACAAATTTATGCAATAGTCAGAATTAAAAATAAATTTATTTAAATTGTAATCGTACAAAAAATAGTACTTACTTACTTACTTACAAATGGCTTTAAGGAACCCTCAGATTCATTGCCGCCCTCACATAAGCCCGCCATCGGTCCCTATCCTGTGAAAGATTAATCCAGTCTCTATCATCATATCCCACCTCCCTCAAATCCATTTTAACATTATCCTCCCAACTACGTCTCGGCCTCCCCTAAGGTCTTTTTCCCTCCGGTCTCCCAACTAACACTCTATTGTATATGCATTTCTGGATTCGCCCATAAGTTCTACATGCCCTGCCCATCTCAAACGTCTGGATTTAATGTTCCTAATTATGTCAGGTGAAGAATACAATGCGTGCAGTTCTGTGTTGTGTAACTTTCTCCATTCTCCTGTAACTTCATCCCGCTTAGCCCCAAATATTTTCCTAAGCACCTTATTCTCAAACACCCTTAACCTATGTTCCTCTCTCAGAGTGAGAGTCCAAGTTTCACAACCATGCTGAACAACCGGTGACATAACTGTTTTATAAATTCTAACTTTCAGATTTTTTGACAGCAGACTAGATGATAAAAGCTTCTCAACCGAATAATAACACGCATTTCCCATATTTATTATGCGTTTAATTTCCTCCCGAGTGTCATTTATATTTGTTACTGTTGCTCCAAGATATTTGAATTTTTCCAACTCTTCTAAGGATAAATCTCAAATTTTTATATTTCCATTTCGTACAATATTCTGGTCACGAGACATAATCATATACTTTGTCTTTTCGGGATTTACTTCCAAACCGATCGCTTTACTTGCTTCCAGTAAAATTCCCGTGTTTTCCATAATCGTTTGTGGATTATTTGGGGATCATCAGTGCGGTTTTAGGCGTAATAGATCGACTATTGATCAGATTTTTTGTATTCGACAGATAATGGAGAAAAATTGGAATATAAGGGTACAGTACATCAGTTATTCATAGATTTCAAAAAGGCATATGACTCGGTTAAGAGGGAAGTATTATATGATATTCTTATTGAATTTGGTATTCCCAAGAAACTAGTTCGATTAATTAAAATGTGTCTCAGTGAAACATACAGCAGAGTCCGTATAGGTCAGTTTCTATCTGATGCTTTTCCAATTCACTGTGGGCTAAAGCAGGGAGATGCACTATCACCTTTACTTTTTAACTTCGCTTTAGAATATGCCATTAGGAAAGTTCAGGGTAACAGGCAGGGTTTGGAATTGAACGGGTTACATCAGCTTCTTGTCTATGCGGATGACAAAAAATGGTATGCAAAACAAATGCGTTAAGTGTGTAAAAGAATCTCGGAAACTCAAAAAACTCGACTTCGCCTCGTTTTTTCGAACTGTTCCCTCGATTCTGTTATAATGAACTAACCACACTTGTATCGCAATATACTATTACAGCATCAACTTAAATTCAAATAAATTATGTAATAAGAGTCACATAAAATCAGTTTCTTGTAAAGATTTAAACCGTCCATATACCTAGTAACAAGTTCTTGTCGCGGACCGATGTGGAAACAGTAGCGGGAGATAAATTAGGCCAAACAAGTGATCATGGAGGGAAAGAAGCTCTCATCTCGTGGGATGAGTATTACAAATAATACGCTGTCACGCTGGCAGCATTCTAATGCCCGGGTTCAGACACTTCATGTATTACTTTCACATATCAAATGGATGGCCAACAAGTGCAACAGTCGTACTGTGCCACGCATGGCTTACCGTGGACAGAGAATTGCTTTTCCACACCGAAGAATAGAGCCGAAAATTCCGACATCTTATTGAAATTATTATAGATGACGGTTTGGGCAGGTTCTTTGGGAATATAATCATAGTACGAGAATGCCTTTGGTGAGAATTCGTCATCTAATAGTACATTATGCAACGAGCTTATAATGACAGTAATTAAGAAAGCGAGTATGGATGTTTATGAAACGAGCGCAAGCGAGTTTCATAATTTTCATACGAGCTTCTTAATTACCATTATAGGCGAGTTTCATACGACATTTTATGCTCGACCATACTTCTAACTTGAAATTACCGGTATTCAGATGTATACATTTTATTTGTATCTGACAAGATCGGAAGTGACCTTGTTCTAGGTCGTGAATTGTGAGATGTGCGCAGACGCGAAATTATTGATTTTTTTTTTTTCCGAGGAACAATTATGTCATTGACCTTGATGTATAATCCCGTTAAACTTGATAATATTATAATATTATAACCTTGATTATTGAATTCGACATTGAAAAACGAGATGACAAATTGAATTTATTTGAATATTATTTACATACTTACTTACTTACTTACAAATGGCTTTTAAGGAACCCGCATTGCCGCCCTCACATAATTCCCTATCCTGTGCAAGATTAATCCAGTCTCTTCATCATACCCCACCTCCCTCAAATCCATTTTAATATTATCCTCCCATCTACGTCTCGGCCTCCCTAAAGGTCTTTTTCCCTCCGTTCTCCCAACTAACACTCTATATGCATTTCTGGATTCGCCCATACGTGCTACATGCCCTGCCCATCTCAAACGTCTCGATTTTATTCCTAATTATGTCAGGTGAAGAATACAATGCGTGCAGTTCTGTGTTGTGTAACTTTCTCCATTCTCCTGTAACTTCATCCCGCTTAGCCCCAAATATTTTCCTTAGCACCTTATTCTCAAACACCCTGAACCTATGTTCCTCTCTCAGAGTGAGAGTCCAAGTTTCACAACCATACAGAAGAACCGGTAATATAACTGTTTTATAAATTCTAACTTTCAGATTTTTGGAAAGACTGGATGATAAGAGCTTCTCAACCGAATAATAACACGCATTTCATATTATTTACAATTAACGCTAATTATTATAGTAACAGAACATATCCTTCTGCGACAGTATTGGATTTCCAGCCTCCGTGACTTTTCGCTAATTCTCTTTCGATTGCATATCCGAGAATAATCGATACTTGAGGTTTTATAACGGTACAAAGCTGACTTGTCATTGGCTGAACACATGTAAGCTGAGTTATCATTGGCTGAAGACCTGTACTTTAATGAGTAGGTGTACATTAATGACATGCATTAAAGGACTGCTACCAGGTGTATAATTAGTACATTTCGGCATGTTCGAGCATAAATCAATATTATTGATTGAATAAGTTATTTATTATATTACGAATGGACAAACGTCCAGTGGTAATGTTGGTACACTACAAAAGTGAACAAACACAAAACACAACAGAAAGAACACAACAAAATACAAATAATTTACAATAACACAACAGAAAGAACACAACAAAATACAAATAATTTACAATAACACAACAGAAAGAACACAAAAAATACAAATAATTTACAATGACACAACAGAAAGAACACAAAAAAAATTCAAATAATTTACAATAACATAAGAGAAAGAACACAACAAATACAAATAATTTACAATAACATAACAGAAAGAACACAACAAAATACAAATAATTTATAATAACACAACAGAAAGAACACAACAAGATACAAATAATTTACAATAACACAACAGAAAGAACACAACAAAATACAAATAATTTACAATAACATAACAGAAAGAACACAACAACATACAAATAATTTACAATAACATAACAGAAAGAACACAACAAAATACAAATAATTTACAATAACATAACAGAAAGAACACAACGAAATACAAATAATTTACAATAACATAACAGAAAGAACACAAAAAAATAGAAATAATTTACAATAACATAACAGAAAGAACACAACAAAATACAAATAATTTACAATAACATAACAGAAAGAACACAACAAAATACAAATAATTTATAATAACACAACAGAAAGAACACAACAAAATACAAATAATTTACAATAACACAACAGAAAGAACACAACAAAATACAAATAATTTACAATAACATAACAGAAAGAACACAACAAAATACAAATAATTTACAATAACATAACAGAAAGAACACAAAAAATACAAATAATTTATAATAACACAACAGAAAGAACACAACAAGATACAAATAATTTACAGTAACACAACAGAAAGAACACAACAAGATACAAATAATTTACAGTAACACAACAGAAAGAACACAACAAAATACAAATAATTTACAATAACACAACAGAAAGAACACAACAAAATACAAATAATTTACAATAACACAAGAGAAAGAACACAACAAAATACAAATAATTTACAATAACACAACAGAAAGAACATAACAAAATACAAATAATTTACAATAACACAACAGGAAGGACACAACAAAATACAAATAATTTACAATAACACAACAGAAAGAACACAACAAAATACAAATAATTTACAATAACACAAGAGAAAGAACACAAAAAAATACAAATAATTTACAATAACACAACAGAAGAACACAACAAAATACAAATAATTTACAATAACACAACAGAAAGAACACAACAAAATACAAATAATTTACAATAACACAACAGAAAGAGCACAACAAAATACAAATAATTTACAATAACACAACAGAAAGAACACAACAAAATACAAATAATTTACAATAGCACAATAGAAAGAACACAACAAAATACACTACAATATAAAGGGAAAAGTTGAGACGGTGTCGGGGGAGTTCCCGGTAGCTCAGTTGGAAAGAGCGCTGGTACGTTCAACCAGAGGTCCCGGGATCGATACCTGGTCCCGGAACAATTTTTCCCTTGAAATTATTCAAAATACAAATAATTTACAATAATACAACAGAAAGAACATAACAAAATACAAATAATTTGCAATAACACAACAGAAAGAACACAACAAAATACAAATAATTTACAATAACACAACAGAAAGAACACAACAAAATACAAATAATTTACAATAACACAACAGAAAGAACATAACAAAATACAAATAATTTGCAATAACACAACAGAAAGAACACAACAAAATACAAATAATTTACAATAACACAACAGAAAGAACATAACAAAATACAAATAATTTACAATAAGACAACAGAAAGAACATAGCAAAATACAAATATTTTACAATAATTTAATACAGAACAATTGAAAGCAATAATATACCTACTCTAATTACAGAACAATAACACAAACATAAAATCATAACATGAGCACCATTCACAACACAAATACAAAATCACAACAGTAATAAAAGTCTTTAGAACGCACTAAATTCCCTTAGCATTAAGCCGAAGATAGTACTAATCGTTTAAGCGATACTTGTAACGCTTACACAAATCTTAACCAATTTTAAGACTTATGAAACAATTAAACACTTCGAACACTTACTCTACACTTAGGCTTATTTATTTTCAAAACTTTCCGCAGCACTGAACATTTCCAATAAACACAAACGAAACAGTACAGAAGAAATAAACAGAACACGGGAAATGGTAAAACAACATAGAGTCTCTAACACAAACAGAACACAGGGGAATTGTAAAACAACAAAGAGTCTCTAACACACTTAAATATTCACTACATACTTACACTTACATAAACATCTCTCCTAATAAAACAAAAGTGTTCGCATTTAGAGGATCGGAAACAATAAGAGCTAAAATTATATTAGAAGCAAAACCTACTGAACAGATCAACTGCTTCAATTACCTCGGTTGCAACATATACAGAGTGCGTTAGAAAGAACGGATGGATTTCACATGGCAAGAAAATTGTAAAGATTCATCAAATGAAAAATTTATTGTTATCAACATATTCACCAATACATGCAGTTTATTTATGTAAAACAACATTATCCATATGATGTCCTTGGCTTTCAATACAGGCATCGAGGCGTTTTCTGATGTCCGCCATCACTTTCACAGTCATAGCTGGTGCAATTGCCACGATTTCTTCACGAATCGCTGTCTTCAGTTCGTCCAGTGTATGTGATCGATGTTTACAAACTTAAGCCTTCAAATGGTCCTAAAGAAAGAAGTTGCAGGGCGTGAGATCTTACCGTAGCCTCGAACAATCTCAGTGCAATATAATTTCGTCCAGGTGATTTCTTCTTTAATGTTGAAACTGTGATACGAAATGAAGCCACCCACCGCAAAATTGTATTCCGAGTTGGAATCCTAGCGTGACATCCGATGTCGAAATGAGTCCTGAGTGGCGATCACAGACTCTTCATTTTTCAAAAATGTCTCTACGATGAAAGCACGTTGTACACCAGACCAACATCATATTCTCAACTGAAACTGCATTCTATGGCTGACCCAACAGTCGTCGTCCCCCTCACTATATCTCTCTCCTCGTTGCGTATCGATAGTTTGAAATCCATCCGTTCTTTCTGACGCACCCTTTATTTGAAAAACGAAGGTTTTACAAATAAAATAAATAAATTCAATTACTAATGTGGTACATTAAGAAGATGTTCAAAGACGTCAAACTTACATTTTATAAAGTGACAGTAGTTCCTATGTTGATGTATGGTGTAGAATTTTGAATTATAAGTAAGACAGAAGAACGCAGAATAGAAGCTGCATAAATGAGATTTTTGAGAGGTGTGGCTGGATATATGGGATAGGAAAAGAAATGAAGACATTTGGAAAGAACTTAAGGTATTCAAATTAAAACAAAATATATCTCAATGTAGGAACGATTGGATGGAGCATCTAGAACGGATAGAAGATGACAGATTTACACATTTACTTACTTACTTACTTACTGGCTTTTAAGGAACTCGGAGGTTCATTGCCGCCCTCACATAAGCCCGCCATTGGTCCCTATCCTGAGCAAGATTAATCCATTCTCTATCATCATATCCCACCTCCCTCAAATCCATTTTATTATTATCCTCCCATCTACGTCTCGGCCTCCCTAAAGGTATTTTTCCCTCCGGCCTCCCAACTAACACTCTATATGCATTTCTGTATGCGTCCATACGTGCTACATGCCCTGCCCATCTCAAACGTCTGGATTTAATGTTCCTAATTATGTCAGGTGAAGAATACAATGCGTGCAGTTCTGTGTTGTGTAACTTTCTCCATTCTCCTGTAACTTCATCCCTCTTAGCCCCAAATATTTTCCTAAGCACCTTATTTTCAAACACCCTTAACCTATGTTCGTCTCTCAAAGTGAGAGTCCAAGTTTCACAACCATACAGAACAACCGGTAATATAACTGTTTTATAAATTCTAACTTTCACATATTTTGACAGCAGACTGGATGATAAAAGCTTCTCAACCGAATAATAACAGGCATTTCCCATATTTATTCTTTGTTTAATTTCCTCCCGAGTATAATTTATATTTGTTACTGTTGCTCCAAGATATTTGAACTTCTCCACCTCTTCAAAAGATAAATTTCCAATTTTTATATTTCTCACTTCGTGCAATATTCTCGTCACGAGACATAGGCCTATTCATATACTTTGTCTTTTCGGGATTTACTTCCAAACCTATCTCCTTACTTGCTTCCAGTAAAATTCCAGTGTTTTACCTAATGGAAGATGACAGCATTCCAAAATTAATTTTAAATTATAAACTAAAGAGTGTAAGGAATGTTGGCAGGCCGAGGAGGAGATGGATACAACAGTTGTAACTCATGAAACCGGAACGAGCCAGTTAAGGCTTAAGCCCTAGAGATGATGATGACGATGATGATGATGATGATGATGGTAGTTGTGGTGGTGGTGGTGGTGGTGATAAAATCCTTAGCAAATACTCGACCTGAACTGTTTTACATCAAAACGAACAATTTGCAAGCCCTGTGTAAGTGTTCTTACAAGTCTGGTAGAAACCTTTTATTTTTTACACGCAAAGTACGTGAAAGACAACCTCATGCCACCTACCACAGTGATTGCATATTGTGTAACGGTAGGTTTGTTGCTTGAAACTCTATCTGCACAATAATGTATTAAAGTGGATAGGAGAGGAGAGGAGAGGTGAGGTGAGGTGCGGAGAAGGTCCGCTAAGCCGGTTTCCAAAGCTCTCTGTATCACACAAATGTAAAGGCATGTCTACTACTAATGCATAGCAGTTAATCCCTCTAATCTGGAAGACGTTGGGCCAGAAACAGAAGTTCAAATTGTCTAGACAGCTTCTCTTTCAAATATCTCAAGACAAGGCCTTCCTTTCTGTGTCCACTCGGCCACTCAAGAGGAAGAAGCTGCCCTGTCTTACAAAACATCAGATAATTCTACTATTTGGAGAGAAACGACATGTACGACGAACAGGTTGTTATTTTAACGACTATTTTCAATTACAGAGGTTACTTAAGATAACTTAAGTCAATGTAATACAGTGCGTTTGTTTTATTTTCTTACCGCTAAAGTTACTTTCAACTGCTTGCATCTGCTTTACCGACTTTCACAATCAGTTCGGCGAGAAGGTTTTAAAACTATCTTTGGACAGACACTATCAATACTGTGATTATTGTTACATGAAAAAAAAACCGTATCTTCTATCTTCCTTCTAAAAAATATTATTTTTCCTATATGCAGCAAGAAACTTACCATGTTTCACATAAAACAACTGACACGTTTTAAAAGAATTGTATTTTTGCTCACAAAGGGTACAGAAATTCTCCGAATTACATAGGTCACAGGTTAATCGTTCCGAAAAATGTTATATAAATCAAAGCAAACCTATGTCGGACATAATCCAATAGGCACACTCAACAGCGAAGCATCACTCATTCCGCGCATGCGTAGAAGCCAAGATGATCCTGTCGCGAGCCGCACGTCAAACATTGTGGTCAGAAAGCGTCAAATAGCTAATGGAGAAATCGTTCGAAAATCTTTTAAACCTTACCCGGGGCCGAACCGCAGACATTCTGGTCAGAAAACGTCAAATAGCTAGAGGAGAGATCGATCTAAAATCTCGTCTTACCGGGGACTGAACCATAGACATTCTGGTCAGAAAATGTCAAATAGCTAAAGGAGAAATCGTTCTAAAATCTCGTAAGTCTTACCGGGGACTGAACCATAGACATTCTGGTCAGAAAATGTCAAATAGCTAAAGGAGAAATCGTTCTAAAATCTCGTAAGTCTTACCGGGGACTGAACCACAGACATTCTGGTCAGAAAACGTCAAATAGCTAAAGGAGAAATCGTTCTAAAATATCGTCAGTCTTACCGGGGACTGAACCATAGACATTCTGGTCAGAAAACGTCAAATAGCTAAAGGAGAAATCGTTATAAAATATCGTCAGTCTTACCGGGGACTGAACCACAGACATTCTAGTCGGAAAACGTCAAATAGCTAAAGGAGAAATCGTTCTAAAATCTCGTAAGTCTTACCGGGGACTGAACCACAGACATTCTGATCGGAAAACGTCAAATAGCTAAAGGAGAAATCGTTCTAAAATTTCGTAAGTCTTACCGAGGACTGAACCATAGACATTCTGGTCAGAAAACGTCAAATAGCTAGAGGAGAGATCGATCTAAAATCTCGTAAGTCTTACCGGGGACTGAACCATAGACATTCTGGTCAGAAAACGTCAAATAGCTAAAGGAGAAATCGTTCTAAAATATCATCAGTCTTACCGGGGACTGAACCACAGGCATTCTGGGTCGGAAGACGTCAAATAGCTAAAGGAGAAATCGTTCTAAAATCTCGTAAGTCTTACCGGGGACTGAACCACAGACATTCTGGTCAGAAAACGTCACCTGAATGAAGCACAAATGATCTTAATACTTTACAGGACTTAGTAGCGAATTTCATACACTGAAGTTAGGAAACGACAGTAATGTAAAGTAAGAATGGTCATAAATCGAATTACTTTGTGAAAACCCGTCTTCGAACAGTTACGAATCCTATAGAAATAGCATGGTAAAACAGCAGATCTGTTACAAGTTGTTCGTTGTATAATCACAGTCTATTATATACAGTCACGAAGCTCAATTTGTAGTAAATATGCATATATAGATAGTTGATAACCACTAGGATCGCTAATATCGCCTCATTACAGACAATGCGAAATAGTACCGGCACAGTCAATTGTTCCCAGCACACTCACAACTCAAGCTTCGTGACTGTAATACTAGACTGCGGTATAATCACAGTCTGCTATATACAGTCACGAAGCTTGGGATGATTTTTTGCAATTCTCGCGATAGTTGCTAGCCGCTTGGAGCGCTGTGAGTACTAGGAACAATAGACTGTGCCACAGCCATCGTGATCTAATACAGGCCGTAAGGCAGACCATGTAACTCGCTTAACCCGATCACGAAGGGCGGCGTTTCAACCATATAAATTAGTTGGAATGCATAAAAGTAACATAATGTAGTGTAATTCCATTAATACAATTTAAAACAATGATTATGAAACACTTCAGATATAATTCAATTGCGAGTTAAGCTGTAATATTATTTATGGTGTGAAAATTACGTTGGTCGTATGTGTAATACCTGCCTTTATTTCGATTAAATATTGCGAAATTCTTGTACATTCATTTATGCACGATTCAGTAATTTTCAATTGCACCGCACGTATATTTAGATATGTTGAAACTATAGATTATGTTTACTGTACCAGTTGCCCCTTTCTGTCTAAATTTAGTGACCTCCAATGCCTTACCATTCATATGAAAATTATAGGTTATGTTTACTATATTTAACTTTTATTCCTAAATTCGCAATTATACATTATAATTAAGCATGATGTCATGTATGATACCCCTGACATTCAATTTATCTGTATTTTAATACAACAATTGAGAACAGAATTATTGTATTTATCTACTACGTAAGAGACGAAGTAACACAATTGCACGTACACTAATTTCATAGGAGTGGTATGGTAAATGTTTTGTCTAAAGTTAAGGAAGGTAGATGTGCTAAATTGAAACCACAATATAAATTCTTTTTTATTAAACCTCAAAATAGCTTCCATTCCAAACTTAAATGTTGACGCGAACAGATTATGTTAACATGTAAAATTCTCTTCACATTAAAATAACACAGGTTTGTAATTATTTCTGCAACATATTATGCAACAAGAAGTAAACGGAACTTATGGACACATTACACTAAATAAAGCTTAGCAATGATAAGCAATAAAGTTATAATATAATATTTCACTGAGCTCCATACACTGAAATAGAAAACCCGAACATACATTACGGCCTGGTCTAGATCGAAAAGGCATTGACTGTGACGTATTTCGCAGTTTTGTGAAAAGCTATGTAAACTGTGAAATGTTCGTTATCGGTTGTAATAACTGTAAATGGCTAAAATACAATAATTTGAATAATAATATGGGACAAGGAGACGTTTGTAGTACTATAAATTGTAAGAAAATTAGGTTAGAGTTATCCTTCTTCCGAAAGATCCAGGAAGGTGAGTTTATAGAATATAATATATATTTTATGAAAATAATATATAAACCTTATGTATTTCATATTTCAATAGTAGAAGGAAGGTGTTATTTTTTTTTTCAAAAGAACACGCTATCGAAATACAATACATTTTATCGCCTGCTAGGGAGGCGATGAGGCGATAGTAGCGATCCTGGTGGTGAGTAAACTATCTATGTTTGCATATTTAGTAAGTATTGAGCTTCGTGATTATACAGGGACATCATTTTATTTTTACTTCAATTTTTATTGTACCTGAGTTTTTGAATGTGCTTCACTCCCACCCCTTCAACCGTCTTCCACGCAGATCCAAGACCGCATATACACTCATAGTAGCCACAGTACGTTCCAAAAATATGTTCGCATTTTCCAGTGACGAAAGAGTTTTCAATATTGAATCATTTTCGCACAGGTACTGTCGTCCATTTGCCTACGTCGTATCCCGGTTTCCCCAACCAGCTTTTATTCGCCAGCTAGTGGCTGGTCTGTCGTAGCTCTTTTCTGAGAACATTAATTTCTGTTAGGAATTGGACGTCTACGTAATATTATACAACTGTTTAAAATAACTTAAACAAAAGGGCCTCGTTAAGTAATTAACTGTCACGTGATTTCCCTCCTTTCTACGACCCTACGACATAACCACTTGGACGGACAGTAGATAGTATGTCTGAGTAATTTTATCTTTTCTGTCAGAAGTAAAGATTGAATTTACAGTACGTAAGGTACTCTTTTAATAGAGTCGGTACAGAATTATTTCAACATGAGTTACTAGTACGAAGAACTGTTTTTTTATTTTTTATTTGATTATTTAACGACGCTGTATCAACTACGAGGTTATTTAGCGTCGATGGAATTTGTGATAGCCAGATGATATTTGGCGAGATGAGGCCTAGGATTACGAAGAACTCGTAATTGGAATTAAGTACAATATGCTATAGTGCGATAATATACACATTAGAACTGAAGCCTGTATCGAAATGTGTTTAAATATCCATATTGTGATTATTTTTCAATTTAAATTCATTCTCTCTATTGTACGCTAATGTGTTGTAGCCAGTATAATATACACTGCATAATGAATACGTCCACATGGACAGCTCAGTTCATGAGTAAAAACACTCATTGTTAATACTGTACTGTATTTTGATTAAACAAAAACCTAATGAAAATGATTAAACTCAAAAGCGCAATATTTCCTAGTTTACGTAAATGATGAACTACTTTTCTTCCCTCCTATACCTAGTAAAGTGATTTGTTTGTATACTACGTCAGTATCATCGAACTCCAGTCGTGGAAGAGGATAACAAACGGCGTTGATCCAGAGGTACAGGCAAGTTAATATTAAAAATGTTAGTAAAAATAAAATGATGTCCCTGTATATACTAGACTGCGGTATAACTGCGCCACGGCTAGGACTGCATAGAAGGATTCTCCAGTGACATAAAGCCCACTCTTGTCCTGAAGAGTCTCCAAGACTAACACAGACGTTTGTTGTGTACGGACCATTTTTCATCGCGTTAAAAAGATGTGGGGAGGCAGAGGAGGTGTATTACAATATTATAATCCGTGGTGAGGCGAGCACGGAGGTCTACAGCCGGATCTAACACACAATTAGATCTGTGTAAGATAAATAACGACCAGGCTACTGTGTGTGCCCAGATTTTTCATCCACGTGTGTATGTGGACCACCATAGCAGTGTCCACCCACGTCATCTGTCCTTTGACATATATACACGAAACTCAAGCCTATGCGGTCAGGATAATCCAAAGACAAGATCTCCACTCAATTGCAATATTTCTAGTTCTTTATTTAGATTCAGACTGTCTTATATTTACTGGAACTGTTTAGGTATGTTGATGTGATGATTAAATGCAATAATTTCATAATAAACGCGGTAAATAAAATTGAGAATTCTGGAAAATATAATACTGTACAGGGCATATCAAAACTCCGGTAACACTTTCAATATTTTATGCTCGACCATCCCGAAATGTACTAATTATACATCTGGTAGCAGTCCTTTAATGCATGTCATTAAAGTACACCTACTCATTAAAGTACAGGTCTTCAGCCAATGATAACTCAGCTTACATGTGTTCAGCCAATGACAAGTCAGCTTTGTACCGTTATAAAACCGCAAGTATCGATTATTCTCGGATATGCAATCGAAAGAGAATTAACGAAAAGTCACGGAGGCTGGAAATCCAATACTGTCGCAGAAGGTTATGTTCTGTTACTATAATAATTAGCGTTAATTGTAAATAATATTCAAATAAATTCAATTTGTCATCTCGTTTTTCAATGTCGAATTCAATAATCAAGGTTATAATATTATAATATTATCAAGTTTAACGGGACTACGTCAAGGTCAATGACATTATTGTTCCTCAGAAAAAATCAATACTTTTGCGTCTGCGCACATCTCACAATTCACGATCCAGAACAAGGTCACTTCCGATCTTGTCAGATACAAATAAAATGTATACATCTGAATACCGGTAATTTCAAGTTAGAAATATGGTCGAGCATAAAAAGTCATATGAAACTCGCCTATAATGGTAATTAAGAAGCTCGTATGAAAATTATGAAATTCGCTTGCGCTCGTTTCATAAATATCCATACTCGATTCTTAATTACTATCATTATAGGCTCGTTGCATAATGTACTATTATTACACAAAAACTACTAATGATAGCACTTTCAAATACACGTCAGTTTAAAGTCAAACTCTCAAAGTTATTCAGCCGCTTAATTTTCAGCGACGAAGCGACATTCCATAAGAGTGGGAAAATTAACAAGCACAACTGTCGTGTTTGGGGTACACAGAAACCTCGCAGAATCATTGAACATGAGCGTGATTCACCAAAGGTGAATGTTTTCTGCGCGTTGTCACAACGAAAACTGTACGGACCTTTCTTCTTCATTGAGGCTAATGTGACTGGACATTCATATCTGGACATGTTGGAGCAATGGTTGGTGCCTCAACTTAGACAAGATCTCGATGACGATTTCATCTTTCAGCAAAATGGGGCTCCGCCACATTTCCACAATGCAGTTCGTGCTTACCTGAATACGGAGATGTCTGATCGTTGGAAAGGACGTGCTGGAGTAAGGGACAGAATGATGTTTCATGACATGGCCACCAAGGTCACCCGATATGACTGCATGTGACTTTTTTCTATGGGGGTACATAAAGGACCGTGTGTTTGTACCGCCTTTGCCACGTGATTTAGAGGAACTAAAAACCAGAATTCGAGAAGCTGCCGCCACGGTCACAGAGGATATGTTGAAAAGGGTATGGGAAGAGTTTGATTATCGTTTGGACACCCGTGGTTTACACATTGAATCTCTGTAAGGTGTAAACAGAACTCAGCATGTATATACAGAATTAACGATAAATACTGTCATTAATTTCTGGCGTCTATTCTCTGAGATATTTCAAACAAAAGAGTTTCAAACAATTTTTCTCGTTTTTGCTCCTTTTCGAGATAACAAATGTTTTATATAAAAAAATTCACTAGTTGTTTTGGGAGAGTTCATTGATTTAATTCTGAATATGCTCAGTCAGTTTAAGAGAGCAGTGTATTATGATAATAAATTATTGAAATAATTTTAGTTTTGTCCTTTAAATCGGCATAAATTTGATCCGAACACATCGTTGGTTTACAAGCAAAACACAATAAGTCATAATTAGGCCTATTACGTCTGAGAAAAAGGCGTTATTCTTTCGAGAAAACTGAATTCTAAAAATACTATTATTTTTAGTGAGTTCTTTCTATTTAAGTATATTTCATTTTCCAATTTTAAGTTTATACATTTACATTATGTATGGGATTGTATACATCTTTTTCTCAGACGTACAATTTTTGACTTTATGTTTTTTTATGTAAACCGACGAAATGTAACAATGTAAAATTCTTTGCAAAACGGAAAGTTACATTCGTTCGTATCAAATTTTTGCACATTTAAATGACAAAATTAAAATTATTTCAATAACTTATTATCATACATAACACACTGCTCTTTTAAACTGATTGAGCATATATGGAATTAAATCAATGGCTTTCCCAAAACACGCTATGGAATATTTGATATAAAACAATTTTTATATCGAAAAGGAAGCGAAAACGAGCAAAATTGTATTAAACTTCTTTGACTGAACTATCTCAAAGAATTCAGGGCAGGTCTTTTACTGCAAACCCAGCTTACGCCAGTCTTTCCTATTTTCTGCCTTCCTCTTTGTCTCCGTATAATTATGCCCATATAACTTAATGTCGTCTATCATCTGATATATTCTTCCGCCCCGAACTCTTTTCCCGTTCACGATTCCTTCCAGTGCATCCTTCAGTAGGCAGTTTCTTCTCAGCCAGTAACGTAACCAATTCATTTTCCTCTTCAGCATCATTCTTTCTTCATCCACTCTTTCTAACAGAGTTTCATTTCTTATTCTGTCTGTCCACTTCACACGTACCATTCTTCTCCATATCCACACTTGAATCCTATAGAGTCAAAATCCCCTATATCCACTTTTGCAAATTGAAGAATTTTTAATAGTAACTGGTGGCAATAGAGGGAATTTTCAACCTATTGAAACAATGACTTCCAACAAACGTTTTGCTTTAAATTTAGTGACTTTTAGAATTCAAACTATGTCAATCATTCAAATTCAATCTTAGCAAGCAATATATTTTTAGTAGGTTATTTTACGACATCTGAGGTTATTTAGCGTCTGAATGAGATCAAGATGATAATGCTGGTGAAATGAGTCCGGGGTCCAGCACCTAAAGTTACCCAGCATTTGCTCATATTTTGGGTTGAGGGAAAACACCGTAAAAAACCTCAACCAGGTAACTTGCACCAACCGGGAATCGAACCCGGGCCACCTGGTTTCTCGGCCAGACGCGCTAACCGTTACTCCACAGATGTGGACGCAAGCAATATATAGGCATAAATAAATTATGATCAAAATGGTCTTTAGAGGGTTTTGAATCTAGAGGATTAATTTCAAATGTTTCTATTCGTTTCTCTTCACTTTGTCGTTTCTGCCTCATACAATGCCACACTCCACACAAAGCATTTTACTAGTCCCTTCCTTAGTTCTTTTTCCAGAAGTTCGCAGAAGATGCTTCTTTTTCTATTAAGAGCTTTCTTCGTCTGTGCTTTCCTCCTTTTGACTTCCTGACAGCTGATCATGTTACTGCTTATAGTACAGCTCAAGTATTTGAAGTTCTCAAAGAATAACCCCCTGAAATTAATGGCATTACTTACGGTTCATTCTGTATATAAATTTTTCATAAACATTAGCCTAAATACTTACACATGTAAACACGTACATGCATACATACACACACGCACGCACGCACGCACACATCATCATCATCGTCATCATCATCCTTCATGCATTAGGAAATTGATTCCTGTAGCAGCTACTGAAATTGGTCCATCCATCTTTTGGCTGGTCTTCCAATATTTCTTCTTCCCCGAGGTTTACGCACACAACATACATACGTAATATACAGGCTGTAACGGTGTAAACTGTCATAATTGTATACATAGGTCTTACTTACTTACTCACTTACTTACTTACTTACTGGCTTTTAAAGAATCCGGAGGTTCATTGCCGCCCTCACATAAGCCCGCCATTGGTCCCTATCCTGAGCAAGATTAATCCATCATATCCCACCTCCCTCAAATTCATTCTAATGTTATCTTCCCATCTACGTCTCGGCCTCCCAGAAGTCTTTTTCTCTCCGGCCTCTCAACTAACACTCTATATGCATTTCTGGATTCACCCATACGTGCTACATACCCTGCCCATCTCAAACGTCTGGATTTAATGTTCCTAATTATGTCAGGTGAAGAATACAATGCGTGCAGTTCTGTGTTGTGTAACTTTCTCCATTCTCCTGTAACTTCATCCCTCTTAGCCCCAAATACTTTCCTAAGCACCTTATTCTCAAACACCCTTAACATATGTTCCTCTCTCAAAGTGAGAGTGCAAGTTTCACAACCATAAAGAACAACCGGTAATATAACTGTTTTATAAATTCTAACTTTCACATTTTTTGACAGGAGACATGAAGAATTCGTAACAAGCTGTTTTTTTACGGTGATGGGTTGTTAGCCCGTCGTCCAACCCCCAAGCTGGAGGACCACCCCTCATCAGCTGTCCGCGACTGCTTATTCAATATATTCACAGCTACCCTCCATATCTGGAGGCCGTCTCCTCTATCCGCAACCTGAGGACGCGCCGTGCCGTGGTGATAGGGACCCACAATACATGGATACATAAGTCTACTGAATAATATGTCTAGTGAAATGTAATTACTTTTTACAATTTCATTTTTAATTTGTTAAATACCATGATTTTAAGACTCTCAGTAGTGTAATTATTTCTTTACATTTCGATTGAACGTGAGTGCCATTGCCAAAAAAAAAATTGTGCCCAATACATAGCAATACACAACAGAATAACAAACAACTGATTCAGCGTACGTATCGGATAAAGTATATAATGACCGTCGATTCTCATTTTCAAAAAAGTTATACTCACAAAACATTTTTTTTCTTGGAAAATCTTGACAGTTACAGAAAAACATTATTTGACTTTTTTTCTTCAGTTATTTATGCTCTACGGCCGGTACTATTTTCGGCAGTTAAATCGTTTACATCCTGTAGTTGAGATGGTGCAAATATTTCAAAATTTCCTCTCTTCCACTTTGTATTTGGTCCCGTGTTGAACTAAGGTTCAAATCCTCAGTGCCGTACACGCATTTAGTAACAAGTTTGACAGACAAGGTTTCTTTTGTAGGGCTCTGCTCATTCCAAGGCTGCTTTGTACGCTGGGACCTAAAGGGTTGGGTTATTTGTATTACAGCGTCTCCATTGTGCGACTGGTAGTTTGTTCCGACTTACCGTAATGATATTCTGAAGGTAAGTTAACTTACAGCCAGGAATATGCTTAAAGTACACAGCACGGCTCGGACAGGGAGGCAGCGATCGCGGCGTGATTTTAACGCTGAATCATATAACGACACGAGTTCGATGATTGGATAATAGCATGATGAGTATGGAAGTAATGATAAAATGAGGAGGATGATAATAATGGACGATGAAATTCTGAATAAAGATACGATGATTAGTTTGAGGATACTTACAGGATGATTACTCTATGTTGAGGAAAATGATAGGTTAATTAGGACGAAGACATCTACAATAATGATTTTGTTATAAGGTTGAGGATAATAATAGGATAATTAGCTTGGTGGTAATTTAGATGATGATTAATTTGAGAATAATGGTAGATTTATTAGGTTGATTATACTCGTAATAATAGGAATATTAGGTTGAGGATAATATAATCATTAGGATGAGGATAATAATAGAATGATTAGGATGAGAATAATAATGATGATTGGATAATAAGGTTGAGAATGATACAAAGATTATGTTAGGATGATTAGGTTGAGAATAATAATAGGAAGATTAAAGTTGAAGATAATAACAGAATGATAGGGATGAGGATAATAATGATGACTGGATAATTAGGTTGAGAATAATGATAAATTGATTAAGTTGAGGATGATAGGATGATTAGGTTGAGAGTAAGATTAAGTTGAGAATAATACAGTAATAGAATGATTAGGATGAAGATAATAATGATGATTATATAATTAGATCGAGAATAGTGATAAGTGATTAAGTTGAGGATGATAGGATGATTAGGTTGAGGGTAATATTAAGTTGAGGATAATAGAGTAATAGAATGATTAGGATGAAGATAATAATGATGATTATATAATTACATCGAGAATAAGGATAGAGTGATTAAGTTGAGGATGAAGGATGATTAGGATGACGGTAATATTAAGTTGAGCATAATACAGTAATAGAATGATTAGGATGAGGATAATAATGATGATTATATAATTAGACCGAGAATAATGGTAGAGTGATTAAGTTGAGGATGATAGGATGATAATGTTGAGGGCAATAATAGGAAGATTAATTTGAGGATAATACCAGTAGGCCTAGTAGAATGATTAGCATGAGGATAATAACGATGATTTGATAATTAGGTTGAGAATAATGAGAGGGATTAAGTTGAGGATGATGGGATGATTAGGTTGGGAGTAATAATAGGAAGATTAACTTGGGGCTAATACAGTAATAGAATGATTAAGATGAGGATAATAATGATGATTGGACAGTTGAGTTGAGAATAATGATAGATTGATTAAGTTGAGGTTGGTAGGATGATTAGGTTGAGGGCAATAATAGGAAGATTAAGTTGAGGATAATACAATAATAAAATTATTAGTATAAGGATAATAAAGATAATTGGATAATTAGGTTAAGAATAACGTGAGTGATAGGACGATTAGGTTGAGGATAATAATAGGAAGATTAAGTTGGAGATAATACAGCAATAGAATGATTAGGATGAGGATAATAATGATGATTGGGTAAAAATTGGATTGAGAATAATAATAGGGTATTTAAGTTGAGGACGAGAAGATCATTATGTCGAAGATAAAAATAGAAAATTAAGTTGGGATAATACAGTAATAAAATAGTTAGAATGAGGATAATAATGATGACTGTATAATTAGTTTAAGAATAATGATAGAGTAATTAAGTTGAGAACGACAGGATCGTTAGGTTGAGGATCATTATAGAGTGATTAAGTTGAAGATCATAGGATGATTAGGTTGAGGGTAATGATAAGATTATTAGGATGAAGGTAATGAAAGGATTGAATAATTATGTTTAGGATCATGATATGGTTAATTTCAGGATAAAGATATGATAGGTTATAGATAATGGCGGAATGAGTAGGTTGAGTACGTTGCGATAATGAACTTCAGTAGAGTTGATGAACTTAAGGATGATGTTGTGATGGAGATTATGATGATGATTTAACGGACTTGAGATTGATAGAATTATGACATTGAGAACAATATTTTGACGATTTGGTTGAAGATGATGGGATGATGAAATTTGAAATTGATAATAGTGTGTTCACTAGAAGAAGGCAGTCTCGGATTTTAAAGATGTTAACTTTTAAACAGAAATCTAGCTTGACAGTCGAACCCCGTACTTCTTCGACATGAAGATAAAGAGCTGTCACGTTTGATAGTTGATAACTCACAGGAAGGGTTAATACGCTTTACGTATTACAAACAAACTGAATGATTTTGCAGTTATGTCCTAATGCACTACCGAAGAGATACTTAATTATATAAATGCTTCTAAAAACGTTATTTTGATATTCTGACAGTTTCTCGGACTGGAAATTATTAACATATAGGCCTACCTTTCAATTGCGCAGGCGCTAGAAAACAGAAAAATCTATTCCCTCCTCCATTACAAAAAAATATATAAAGCAGAAGACAGGTAGCTATACATTTATACAGGGGGAGATGCTTTCCATTTAAAGGTTTAATTTTGCTTCTATCAAAAATAATGCATGGTATCAATTCCAGTGAACTTTAGAGTATTGTCAGTTTATTTTTTAAAGGTAATGTGGGAGGGAGGAATTTTTTTAACATGTCACATGAGAGAAATTTGTTATGTCGTCGTCACTCTGTAGATTTGTCGTCACCCTTTAATGCCCTTTTGATGTACTTTTTTCGTCCCCATCCTCTCCATTACAGGAAATCCCATATAACTCAATGACATTGTGTCAAAAAATGTTGATAAATTTGTAATAGAGAAGTCAGTCATGCAATTAGAGGCAATGGAGACATCACGTCAACTGGTAAATATTTACAAGTCAACCTCTCACAAAAATGGTGCATTCAGTGTCCTAAAAAAACCTGTAGGAATTAATAATACAGGTACGGTAGTGCTTTATAAAATACATGAGCAATCTGGTTACCTGCATGGAACCGGGACTGAATCGTAGCGCAGACAAACTGTGAAGATAGGCTATATTTTGAAACGTTAGAAAATTACAAAATTTATCATCGTCATCAATATCGTCATCACCATCATTACCATCATCAACATACATCGTATAGTAACGATTTTGTGAAAAAAACTTTAGAGATGTATAATAGTAATAAACGTTACAAGAGCGGTATGTTGACGTTTTCATGGTCGAGGAAAATATTGAAAAAGCGAAACGTAGTTGAGCTTTTTTAATTTCCGAGAAGATGAAAATAAACATACCGCTCGTGTATCGTACATTATTTTGTGCGAAGATCGTTTATTACATACCTGAAAGACGAATTTGTAAATAGTTGCAATTAAATCCCCATCTTTGTTTCTGTTTAATGACGGCAACTTCGGAACACCAAAATATCTTTCTTTAACATTGTTGCTATAAAATGTTTTCTGTGTTTACTATACTCCAGCAGGCCGTGATATACGTCTGTCCTTTTTTTCCCCAGTCTATAAATGAGAACTTAAAACAAACGGTAAGGTTATGTAATGATTTATTTTTCATTTTAATATTTTAACAATATTATTCATATAACATATTGCAGTAATGACATCGGCATCTGGAATCTTGTTGATTTTTTTAACGGCTTCCTTAATGTTACTTGTATCAGGAATGCAATAAGTTTCGTGGAGTAGTAGACTTTACTTAATTTTTTGCAAATATTTAAAAACAACAATTAACATTGCAATTTAGGTGAAATTGCAGTGGTAAGTTTCTAATTTATAATTATTACTATGTTAAACGTCTCTAAAAATAATATGTTAAAATCCTAAAGCAGTAAAATGAATGTCGCGCTTAAGCGGTAAGAAGAGGGAAACTGTTATGTGTGATATGTTGGGAATACTGAATGTGGTATTTCACACTTACCGCGTATTGGTTCTGTGCGGAAAACAAGCAAATACGCACGATCTCGCACAAATTAATAAATAAATAAGTCACAACGATCTTAGTTTTATAAACATTAACATACCAAAGAAAAATATGACTTACAATATTCTTCTTTAGTTGCATAACCTGGAATTATTAGGGCTCTTCTGACTTCAAAGGCCTTTAGAGTCCCATATATCGTGGTACAGGATTGTCATAATTTTCCGAATTGTCAAAATCAAACGCCTGGATTTCCACAAAAAAGGCCTTTCATCTCTCAAATGGACGAATGCCATACAAATGAAATGTATAATTTTATCTCTGTCCTAAGCGTCCGAGATAGGAGCCAAGATGCCCGTTGCCGTCACGTAACGAGAATGAAACTCTCCCTCATGTTCTAGGTTCCTGTTCCAAAGGAGGACTATTAAGAGATAACAGACACCATATGGTGAGGAGCAACATTGACAAATGCCTTAGGAGTTTGAAAATGTTTAAATCTATGAAATAGTACCGTGTATCTTAGGTGAAGGTTCCAACAAATATGCTGACGATGTTGTAATCAACATCAAGAAGAAGAAGAACAGTGGCTTTGTTATTGACCCAACAGTATGTTTTTGGAAATAGTGATAGGCAGAGCAAAGAAATTGAACGAGAAAAAAGAGGCATTATTAACCTTGCTTCAAATACTGGATGAAAAATACAACATATCTCAAAATTGCTGAGAAGTGATTGGATTATTGTTTGAAACGTGTGGAACTATCTCAAAATGTTCTGTAAATGTTTCCATGGATTTCATATTACTACATCAAATATCAAGGATATATAAAATTTTAATTCCTTTTTGTACATTTTTATAAATGAATAAATAAATTATTGGGTCTTAGGAATGGCTGCCAAAAAAAGTAACACCTAACTATGTATAAACCTTGTTACAGGGCAGTTATTCCGGATTATCTCTCTCTTTTTCTCGGAGACTTATCTTTACATTATTTGGCAAAATTTTGGAAGAATTCTAACTAGTAGGCCTACTCCTGAGAAAGTCATGATTATTATGTAAGTTATTGAAATGTGTATCTTCGCTGTTCATACTTTCCTGGCCCCATAAAACAATTAGGTCTATGGCGCAACATACTCTCACTATTTCCTCAGATTTTCGGTCAAGACTTCTCAGGTGAATTTTCGACAACATTCTTCATATTTACTGTCTGTGAATTGTCTCCAATTTTTGGCACACGTTCTGCAATGGAATGTTCCATATTTATTGCATTTGATTTTTCAGTTGTTGGCGGACTGCTATTGTCATCTGTTGATAAAGTACGGATTGTGAAATTAGGTGTGCTTGACACGGTAGATATATGCTTATTCAAATAACACTTACAAAAAGTAGGTCTAGGAGACCGGGCATATTTCATTATTGTTCTCTTGAGTAATTTATACATATTCCATTAAAGACAATACATTTTTATCAATGAAGACATATTTTACAATAAATATAATTTGGAATATTTAATTCAAGATAATTTATTTTTATCAATTCTATACTTTCTGATACTTTAAAATACGGAACATTTGAACGGAGGACAATGTATAACACCACTTTATTGATTTGTTCGCCACAAATATCACGGAATTATCAGAACTCGAACAAAAGGTTTGGTGAGACGTCATCAATTCTATACTCTGTGATACTTTAAAATACGGAAGTTTTGAGCGGACGACAATGTATAACACCACTTTATTGATTTGTCCGCCACAAATATCATAGGATTATTTGAAATCGAACAAACGTTTTTGGTGAGACGTTATCAATTCCATACTTTGTCATACTTTAAAATACGGAACACTTGAACGGAGGACAATGTATAACACCACTTTATTGATTTGTCCGCCACAAATAACACAGGATTATCTGAAATCGAACAAACGTTTTTGATGAGACATAATCAATTCTACCATGTCTGATTTTTGGTGTATTGGAAAGTGAAACAAATTCATCACTCTATATAACGATGGAACTAGAAATCACGACTTCATATTGTAAATAACAGCGAAGCATAAGTCAGCTAGAGTGACTATAATCTAGAATAGAAAACAGCTGCTTAACGATCACACATTAATAGAAATCGGCACGGACTGGAGATATTTCGACAGACAACAGATAGACAGATGTCACTTACAGTTATATCCGCTAGGGAATTAAATGAACATTTAAAAATGTCAATAAACGCCCCTAACTTGTACTTTTTTTTTCCTCGCAGGACAGTATTATTTTTCAATGTTCCTACCAGCGCGCAGGTATATATCTGTATAAAGAGTCCAAACCGGACGACGTTTTATTAAAAATTCACAGTTCAGACTTTGACAGACATGGCTTCATTAAAATTACTATTTTTATAAAATAACGATACGTAACGGAGGTCGTATCAGGGGACAGTCAATCCGAATTGACAAGATGGGCCCACACACACGACCTGAACTCAGAGAGTTATTTTGCGTAATCTCGTCTGACTGCTACCGTCAAATATTTATAGATTCACTGAGATCCTGACATATGTCCAGACTTCACTACTGCCTTTCCAAACATTGTAATAAATTGTTATTACTAATATTACTGTAGGCCGAAATAATATATAATGTTTTTCATACAAGAAGGTAATACTTTGAGCATTACTGTAACATGACAAAGCATCAGGAGTAATATGCCTAAATTTATTTTATTACTATATATTATTTAAGCTTATTCATCTTATTATTTTGTGTCGATTTTTTTCATTACTACTTTCATTTTTTGATTTCATAGATTCCTTCTTCATCTTCTTTATCTGCAATATCAAAATATTTTACCAACATACTCTATATCACACGAGTACACTAGCCCGTCGATTTAGTATAATCCTTTTGAGTCTAAAGAAAGCAAAAAACGACACAACGTTGTCTGTTGTTGTGATGAGAATCAAAGCCCCCGCACACCCGTAAAGCATCATGTCACAACACGTTCACGTCTGAGTGCATCTGACAAAGTAAATATTATTCAACGCCTTTAAAACGGTGCAGATATTAAGGATATTGCTGAAGGGTTTAAGGTAATATTTATTTTTATTAATTAATTAATTTTTTATTAACTTCTTTAGCTCTTTATTCATTTGTTTAATTCTTCATTTATCATATTCTTCATATATTTCTTCATATCTACATACCTCCGCATGCTCATACCTTCATTTCTTCGTAATCTATCTTAATTTCTTCATACCTTCTTCATTTCGTAATTTCATAATTTCTTCATTCATTCACTTACTTGTTTACTTACTTTATTATTTATTTACTTATTTAATATATTATTGTGTTTTATAGATATAATCCAGGAAGTAAAATTAATTTGCATTAACGTTGTGTTGAAAGTTAGAATTTATAAATTAGTTATATTACCGGTTGTTCTGCATGGTTGTGAAACTTGGACTCTCGTTTTGAGAGAGGTTAAGCGTGTTTGAGAATAACGTGCTTAGGAAAATATTTTGAGCTAAGAGGGATAAGGTTACAGGAGAATGGGAACAGTTACACAACGCAGAATTGCAGGCATTTTATTCTTCACTCGACATAATAGGAACATTAAATCCAGACGTTTGAAATGGGCAGGGCATGTAGCACGTAGGGCGAATCCAGAAATGTAGGCATATATAGAGTGTTAGTTGGGAGGATAGAGGGAAAAAGACCTTTGGGGAAGTCGAGACGTAGATGGGAGGATAATATGAAAATGGATTTCAGGAAGAGGGGATTGATAGTACTTACTGGATTCATTTTGCTCAGGATAGGGACCGTTGGCGGGCTTATGTGAGGGCTGCAATGAACCTCCGGTTTCTCTAAAAGTCATAAGTAAGTATTAACTTCGTATAAGTTTTACCTTTTTTAATGAATTAACAACTCTTAATACCCATTCCCGTACGACCGATTTTTTTACTGTCCATAGCATTCTTTGAGTTTCATGCTCTACCTAAACACGATGCTTGCCTATTGCAGGGGACTTGCTCCACGTGTTGTATCTAAGTAGAATGGCTTTTTCTATATCGATGGAGCAGTGCATTCCACTTCCTCTTCTTCATTATCATTTTCATCTCCAACACCATTTTGGATGTAATCATTTCATCATAATAACAACAAAAATTACGATTATCGCCAACAATATTTTTAACATTTCCATTATCTGAAATTTAACATAATTTCCATTGTGATACACTCATCATTTGTAACATTATTATTATTATTATTATTATTATTATTATTATTATTATTATTATTATTATTATTATTATTATTATTATCAGCTTCACTATTAGGCTGCTACGAATAACTTTTTATAAGAACCGTAATCATCATCATCATTAAATTCATCATCGACACTCTGAATACCTCCACCATATCTTATTCATTATCATCTTCATCATCGCTATATATAAATTCCACAAGGGTAGCTACCCTTCAGTAAGGTTTGCCAAAAGACACAGCACACTAAACAAAAATCAACATTTGTGTTATTAGTAATTGTGATTATTATTCTCAAATTGAAGTTACCCTTGGAAAGAATATGTTTTTATATTGACTTAATCTGTTTACTATGTATTGTATTTTTTGTTTAGCATAACTGATGAATTGTATGTACTGTATACTGTATAGGTCAACTGATGAATTGTTTAAGCTTATAAATTGAATTGATCTACTTCATATGAATTGTATAGCTTAACGAAAATAAGTTTGTAAATGGAACTAATTTGATTGTATATGTTTGTATAGTTTGGCTGATGAATTGTATATGTTCTTAAAATGATTACTAATCTGTGTAGCTCTACTGATGAATTGTATATAGACCTACTGTAAATTGAATGGTAATATGTAGGCCTATAGCTCAACTGATGAATTGTTTATGATTATAAATTGAATTAATCTACTTGATATTAATTGCACAAATTTGTATAGCTTAATGAAAGTATGCTACTTTGTATTGTATATATTTGTATAGTTTTGGCCGATGAATTGTATATGCTTTAAATTGAATAGTAATCTATATAGCTCTACTGATAAATTCTTTGTGTTTGTAATTTGAAGTAGTTTGCATGATATGTATTATCAATTTCTGTATATCACAACTGGTTGAATTGTTTATGCCTTAAATTTAATTAAATTGTTTTGTATTATAATATAGCTCAACTGATGAATGATCGCTTGCGTTTGTAAATTTAATAATCTGATTGGCTATGTATTGTATACTTTTAGTAGAGCCATCGATGTAGCTCAGTCGGCAGACTCGCTGGGCTGCTGTTCCGGAGCTGCGTTCGGGCTTGGGTTGGATCCCCTTTGGACTTTGGTTTCTTCCGAGGTTTTCCACAGCCGTGGGACTGAAGCCGGATGGTGTATGGCGAGTCCTTGGCATCAACACCTTTGATTTGATTACCCCTTTGATTTGATTACCTGGTTGGGTTTTCCGAGGTTTCCCCCACCGAAAAGGCAAATGCCGGGTAATATTTTGGCGAATCCTCGGACCTCATTTCATCTCACTACATCTCGCCAAAATGTAAAAAAAAAAAAATTGTACAACATTGTAAAAATTGTAGAAAATTACTAAATTGTAAAACTATAAAAATTTGTAAAAATTGTAATTGTAATATTGTAAATGTTGACATGTTCCACATCTTAAAGCTTCATTGCTCATGTAAGATCTATGGAATAAAATAAATGAATGAATGAATGAATGAATGAATGAATGAATGAATACGTTTATTCAGTAATTATTAGTAATCAGCAGACATCGGATTCTAGGGCAAATGCCTATTTTGTTTCTTTAGGAGAAAAGTAAAAATAATTATTAATATTTGTGTTTCATGGAAATTGAAAGGTATTCAAAGAGTTTTATAGTGCCCTAAAATGCCCTAAAACGGTTATTAGAGCCTAATTTGTTAATATTCGCCTAAAATGCCTAACTCACTGTAAAGTTTCGCATTTTACTCTTACTTTTATAATTTTTACATGCATTCACTGCGAAATTTAAGGCATTTAAAAAGTGGAAAGTTTGCTTCACACCGGCCATGAAACCATTGATAAAGGAAACAAAATGTTTTGAATCTCACGACACTAGCAATAGATTTCACCGAATTTAACATGTTTGGAGGCATAAATGCCGACAAAGAACCAACCTTAGTTTTGAAGCAGGCAACAATCACAACATGTGATATACTATACTATAAAAATGACTGTTTTTGGTCTGAAACCGATTAGCTGTACTGCCCTTCAGAGTGTCATAAAATCACAATTTCTGGTGGTGTACTGTGCAGATAATTATAATAAAGTCTGAGCATGGAACTGAATTTCAATAACTTAAAATGAGTAATCTTGATATCAATAATCATTATTTCATTAGTTTCAATATATTAAATTTGTGCAGCTCTGTTTATAAATATAATATAGTATTCTTTTTTAATGTTTAAACATACTTTTTTGTGCGTATTTTAGTGTATAACTAAAAATTTCAGTGAAAGAAATAAGTATGATACCTTGATGTGCCTAAAATGCCTATTTTCATTAAAATAGAGCCTAATTTTACTAATTTTGAGCTTATTTTAGGCGCCTAAAACTGCAATTTTTAGTGCCTAAAAATCCGATGTCTAGTAATCAGATAGAATATAAAAAAATTAGGTGTACAAGTGATTACGTAAAATCTGAACAGAATATTGCATTACTTCAACTTCTTTAGAATAATCTTTGTAAACATGTTCATCACATCCACTATCGATATCATAATCAGCGACATCAACACACTCGAAATCTCCATCTTATCCATCATCATCATCATCATCATCATCATCATCATCATCATCATCATCAAATATTCACGGATGGGAGTAAGAGTGAGTATGGAGTTGGAGCAGGTATCGCCATCTTCGTTGGAAATGAACTCACCAACCAACTAAAATTCATTAGGCCTATAGATGTTCCAACAATCAAGCCAAGCAGGTAGCAATCATTAAAGAACTGGAAGCAATAGCAACAATTGATATCACGGACAACAGACTACGCACAGCGGCAATTCTCACAGACAGCAAAATAACAATAGACTCCTTAAAGAACAATCACAACCACAAATATCTTATAGAAGAAATCAGGAAGAAAGTTCTAATTTTGGAGAAGGTAAACTGGACGATAGAATTCTTCTGGATCAAGGCCCACGTCGGAACATACGGTAATGAACTTGCGGATCGACTAGCGAAGGCAGCGGCACAAAACAAGGATGCAGCAGTATGTTATGATAAAATTCCAAAAAGTATAATTCTAAGTGAAATAGAACAAGAAGGAAAACTAAAATGGCAAAAAGAATGGGACGACACCACAAAGGCAGCGATAACAAAATCCTACTTCCCTAATGTAAAAGAGAGGCTTAAGATGGAATTAAATATTACAGCAATCTTCACGTCAATGGTGACAGGACACTGGATGAATAGAGCCTACCTCCATCGATTCAAGTTACTGGAGAGTGCAACATGTCCGTGTAATAGTGCAAGTCAGACTATAGATCACTTGCTGTATGATTGCACAATATTAAGGAAACAAAGGGAAATTCTAAGAAACAGCATTTCGAAGACAGCAAGTTGGCCACCTACCAAATATCAGCTTATAAAATTACATCTTCAACCATTCATCACTTTCATCAATTCAGTAGATTTTGAACAATTGTAGGAATGCATTTATTGTTAGGTTACACATAATTATGATTCAACTTTTATAAAATTAACAATTTGTTTCAAAAACTCACAATTGCAATATATTCCTATCATGTAGGCCTATATATAGCCTACTTTCTTTTATTTTTTAGGTTAAGCCATATATATATACATATATATATATGTATTTGTATTAATTCTGTATCTTGCTTAGGTATGACCAATGTAAATAGGCAAAATAGACTAAATCGGGAGTATTCACCAATACAAATCCAAAATATGTAACTTATATTTATCGTAGGAAAGGGAAAATCTAAAACATGTAGTATTACTCTGTAATGGAGAATGTTGTTCAATAATAACATTTAAAAAAATCATCATCATCATCAACACCGCCTTGTGGCTCGTTACGTCTTCAAGAAAACTGATCCGAACATCTCATCCGTGGTCTGCCGACATTTTTCCTACCTACAGGTTTATACTTATGTATTATTAGTGGTAGCCTATTCCATCTTATCCAATATCATAATATTCAGCATCGATAGGGCCTAACACTTTCAAAATCATCACCACATTCAGTAAAGGCAAAGATTTATAATCAGCTGTTAGGGAAGGCTCGGTCACGACTTCAACCAGCAGCCACTTAGCGAGAGTTTTCTCCCTCCCTCCCCCCACACCTTAGGACATTTGACAAGAAGTTACAGCAATGATGGGTGGACGTAAGAAGGTATTTCCTTCTCTTTCTAAAACTCCTTTGCCAACATAAACGAACTGTATTTTAAAGGCGGCAATATTGAATTCTTTTGGCCCCCAATACATCCAGGACTTCAAAAGTCAATGTCACACTACAGGTACCGTACTATACGTCATAGATGTGTCTAATTTGGCTGATGAATCTCTTGGCTTGTACAGCCCTCAGCTTACGGCCGGTAAATGGGTTGTGCAGACTACAAATAGATATGCATGACCTCTTGCTTTTGGTGTGTCTTTTTCCCCCCGGAAAGCGAAATGCGTGCAAGAGAAGTAGGAAAGGGGCTTCGGGTGAGGAAAGAGGAGGGGGTGAGGTTCCCAGCGGGCGCCAGGCTCGTGTTTTAATTTGCCACGCGGGGACTCCAAGTAGCTCGTCTCGGAGTTCCCAAACTTGGAGCAGTAACGTCCTATGTCACATAATTCTGCTATGAAATTAATTTTCACTAAAGATATGCGTAACTACAAAGCCGCAAGAAGGACTCTTAAATTGCAAATTATTGTCATAGTAACGCTAAATTACTAATTTCCATCGATTTGCTTGCGATTAAGTAATGATATTAAGCTATATTATACAGGGTGTAAGAGAATTTTATGAACAAATTTTATTAAGCTTTTCGTTGTTTTTGCTTATTGTACTTTATGGAACAAACCCACGACTGTCCTGGATAGTTAACCTAATTGTTGCGTTTGCTATCCATTATATTATTGCACAATAGTTGTGCATTTCTGAACTTTTATTTCACTTTATGAAAGACAGTGAATGGAGGAATGGCGCAGGGAGAAATTAATACATAAATGCCTCCCTACAAATTCCACTAGTCTCTGCCGAGATACCATCCCAAATCTTCGTTTTGCAAATAATAATAATAAGTAAAATGCGCTCGAAAGAGCATTGAGAATACACATTATTGTTTTATCAAGTCATTCAACGACCCCGTCCATCTTCTGCACTGTTTGAAGTGATATCTGCCGCACTTTTGTTCACATAACTTGCACTCACACGAGTCTTTCGGTTGGTGAAACTTCACTGTCTTGCACAATTTATGGTGGAAACCGTGCGTGGCCAAACTTATAATAGCATGTCTTTGTGGTTGGTTGCTGCTGGTCCACTCCCTGTTCGTCATGGCGTCTGTTGCGAAGAATTCTTTTTCTATCTCTCTTTCCTTCTATTTTCTTCTCTCTGCGACATCCTTGTAAGGTTCCGTTCCTGGCAACATCATCCTGATTCGCAGGTCCTCCAGGAATGGTGTTTCTCTGGCCAACATGTAGACCATTTGCTCGGTGTATATTTGCTTGCACCTAGTGCCATCTTCATGAATCTAGTTTTTACTTTCTCCAGCCTCTCCAGATCGCTCGCTGAAAGCTTCTCCCATACTAGTTCCAGCCCGTAGCTAGCGATTGGGGTGATCACTGTCTCGAATAGTTGCATGGCTGTCTCTAGCTTTAGTCTTGAAATGTCCTTGATATTGCAGATTGCTCTTATGGCTGCTGATGCTCTCTCCTGTATGTGTGCGCTGAAAGACTTTGCGGTTGGCTGCAGTGTAATGCCTAAATATTTGAATTTATTTACTAGTCGCATCGGTTCTTCGCCTAGCTTGAGGGTGTCACTTGCCGCTACTCTTCCACCTCTCCTGAAGACCATTTGTACAGTCTTGTTTTTATTTATCACGAACTCATTTTCGGATGCCCATCTTTGTATTCGTTTTGCAAATACCGACACTTTAGCAGTTTCGATAGGGAAATTCCAATAGATTTTCACTAAAATTTACGAGTAAATTGTAATGAAAATGTAATGCACGCTCACATTATACGTTTCTGAAATTTAGTAAGAGTTCATTTCATTACTAGGTTTTCAAATAAAGGCATAATTTTTTGACAAAGTTGTGAAATAGTTTTGGAAATATACAGCACACATTTTTCCCTCGAAATTATTCAAATTAACTTTACAGGCAGTTATTCCTGAAAGTTTGATTTGCATAATACACGTCATTGTACGTAACAGAAAGCCACAATTTAAGTCACACAGAGTTAGTGTGCACTCAATGTTGGTTGCTTGACGTTGTCAGCCCACTTTGAGGTCTGTGGATATAGAGGGAAAAATTGGATCGGTGTCGGGTAGAGTTCCCGGGTAGCTCAGTTGGGAGAGCGTTGGTACGTTTAACCAAAGGTCCCGGGTTCGATACCCGGCCCCGGAACAATTTTTCCCTCGAAATTATTCAAATTAACTTTACAGGGAGTTATTCCTGAAAGTGTGATTTGCATATAGCACACATAGTTTCAATTCTTACTTCATTGCGAATAATAGACTCAAATATGCAGAATAAAATTGTTTTGAATTCAATGTTGATTAAATATTATTCACTATGAACAACTACTTCACTGTATTAATATTAAACTATGTTGATATTTTACATTAACTGACTGGTTTCGATGTGGTGTGCATTATCTTGTGAATTTTAGTGACGTCCCGCGCTATTTTCCGGTTTCCTGTTTGGGTTTTCCAGAGATTTTCCCCAACTGCAAAGCGAATGTTACGAAACTCCATTGTAAATCTGTGAACTCATCTCGCCAAGAACCATTTTGCTATCACCACTCCTACTGACTTGCACAATGAGTCTCCAAGAACAAAAAAAAAATAAAATAATAATAATAATAATAATAATAATAATAATAATAATAATAATAATAACATATTTCGAGAGTTGAAAACAGTGCCAAGGAATGTGACACCTAAAGTTATTTTAGTAACAGTACAAACATATATTTTATTTCAAAAAATTAAGTTTTTAAGAGGTTCAACGGAGATTAAGTTTTAAAAAACGCATTTCTTTTTTGCTACGTTACCTGCATTAAAATATTTAGATAAAAAATATTTGTGTAACAATGTCACGAATTTTGCTGATACAAACTCTGAAATCTTAGCTTAGAGTTCAGAGCTCAGAACGTAACGAATCCAACGGAAGTAACACTTAGTGCTGACATTTTTATTAACACAGAGTGGAATAAGCGATATCATTACATAAAACATTTACATGTGTGTTCTATACAGCAAACAATCGCTAAATATCCGCTCCCTTATCAGTTAGTATATGGCTTCATTAGAAAACGGAAGTATTGTTATCACTATGGATACAAATGCAACAGCCTTCTTTAATATTAATTTAAAATGCAAATTAAGTGTAGAAGAGACGTTTTAATAGTATTCAAAAGTTTTCAAAGGCGTCCACTTTGATCTATTATAGTTCAAGGATATTTAAGGAACTCGTATACAATTACTTTTATTTTTTCTTTTTCAAAAATTGTATTTTTTTTTATTTTCATGTAATCTGAAAGCTTGAAATTTCTTGTTTTCAAAACATGTATCAGTTTTGTCTCTATGATGGGTTAATTAATTAGCTGAGTTTTATTGACCGGAAACTCTCTTTCTTTAAACCGGAAGTGCTTTCTGCAAATGTCGATCCATCACATCCTGTCAATGTTAGGCTACATATTTTCGTGTAATAACAATTCGAATTTGGCGGTAGATTTTAACTATTATTTTTATACAGTCAGATAGCTCTGAATTTAGTTTTACAATTTTTCATACCCTCAGGAAGTAGATGATTTTTCTCCATTTTCAGTTTCGCAACATTTTACAACACTAATGTTAACACAAAGTGCACTTAGAATTGAGATATTTTCATCACCAAAATGAAGCTGATTAACGTCAAAACACAAACAATATCCTAGTAGAGGGCATCCTTGTCGTACTCCTCTCCCTATTTTACTTCACATTTATTCTTTTATCCTGACTTTGACTCGTTGTTTCATAGGCCTACAAAGGTTACTGAACAGTCTCCTCTCTTTCCAATCCACGCCAATTTCCTTTAGGGTCCCTATCAGTTTATTCCAATCCACTTTATCAAGCGCCTTTTCTAGGTCTACAAATACTATATAAACTTCTTTATTCTTCTCTAAATATTTTTCGTAGGTTATTCGTAGCAATCGAATTGATCTCTCGCATGTACCTATCAATGAACAATATGTACTTCACATTTTGATGAAATCTTAATATAATATTAAATATATGAATCAGTCATATACAAAGAGTTTTATAGTAGAGGAAGAACTTAATAAGAGGACAGAAGAACCAGACAATACCGGAAGAGATAACTTGTGCCTTTATTAACGGAAGTTCAACTCGGGATCTTAAAATCATCATCATCATCATCCTTCACGAATTAGGGTCGACCTGGTTGGCGAGTTGGTATAGCGCTGGCCTTCTATACCCAAGGTTGCGGGTTCGATCCCGGGCCAGGTCGATGGCATTTAAGTGTGCTTAAATGCGACAGGCTCATGTCAGTAGATTTACTGGCATGTAAAAGAACACCTGCGGGACAAAATTCCGGCACATCCGGCGACGCTGATATAACCTCTGCAGTTGCGAGCGTCGTTAAATAAATCATAACATTCACGAATTAGGCCTTGTAGACCTGTTTCGGCCCCATCTAGCAGTCTTCTAAAAGGTCTTCCTGGTCGACGATGTCCTCTAGGTTTATACTGCATCATAATTTTTGGGATTCTTGAATTTTCCATTCTTCTTACTTGATCTAGCCAATTGAATTTGTATCTGCTAATTTTTTCTTCTACTGACTCTACTTCTAATTGTTCTAAAATTTCTTCATTCCTTTTTCGGTCTAAAAGAGTACATCCTGTTGTCCTCCTGAAAAATTTCATTTCCGTTGCTTTGATTCTGTTCATGTCTTTTTTCTTTAATGTCCAAATCTCGCTTCCGTATAAAAGGGAGGGTAATGCTAGTGTATTATATATTTTTTTATGTTCGACCATGCCGAAATGTAGTAATTATACACCTGGTAGCAGTCCTTTAGTGTATGTCATTAAAGTACACCTACTCATTAAAGTACAGGTGTTTTCAGTCAATGACAACTCAGCTTACAGGTGTTCAGCCAATGAAAAGTCAGCTTTGTACCGTTATAAAACCTCAAGTATCGATTATTCTCGGATATGCAATCGAAAGAGAATTAGCGAAAAGTCACTGAGGCTGGGAATCCAATACTGTCGCAGAAGATTATGTTCTGTTACTATAATAAGTAGCGTTAATTGTAAATAATATTCAAATAAATTGAAATTGTCATCTCGTTTTTCAATGTCGAATTCAATAATCAAGGTTATACAGAGTTTAACGGGATTACACAAGGTCAGTGACATTATTGTTCCTCGGAAAAAATCAGTACTTTCGCGTCTGCGCACATCTCACAATCCACGACCTAGAAAAAGGTCACTTCCGATCTTGTCAGATACAAATAATATGTATACATCTTAATAATTTCAAGTTAGAAATATGGTCGAGCATAAAAAGTCGTATGAAACTCGCCTATAATGGTAATTAAGAAGCTCGTATGAAAATTATGAAACTTGCTTGCGCTCGTTTCATAAACATCCATACTCGCTTCTTAATTACTATCATTATAAGCTCGTTGCATAATGTACTAATTCTTGCAGATTTTTGTACTAATTTAGCTTTTAATGTATTGTTTATTGTCCCTTGAATTTGTGTAAATATGGTAATTTTCTTGTTCTCATCTTTTTCATTTTGATAAGATATTTCACAACCCATATAATTGCAATTTTGTACTTGTTCGAGGCACTGGTTATTGTGTGTTATCTTACTTCTGACTGGGTCTTGTCCTAAAAATGCCATTACTTTTGATTTTTGTGCTGAAATTTCCATCCCAAAGGGATCTTAAAATTTGAGTCTTAATAAATTCATAAATAAGTTAATTGTTGGGACTCACAAACCTATGAATTCCAACAGTTTTAAAGTATAAAATTTTGTCGCTACTTTTTTTCTGACAGCAGACTAAAATTGCGTGCAGATGTGGGATCGCAATTTGAGAGCATTCTTTCATCTTCACGCTGTTTAATTTACCATCAGCCCCAGTCGCGCTCAACATTCATGGATTCCTCACAAAAGCCCCTCGTCTCGTGTCCGGGCACTCACTCCCCTCTCTTCCGCGAGAAACTCAATATCGGATGGGCTGAGGTCGTCCCGACGCCGGTCGTCGACGACGTCGCCTCTAGAGCCCGGTCGCGTAAACACGACTGTGGACTAATCTAGCACTTCAATTTCCCGCCTCCCCACCTCCGCCTCCTCCCCACAGCATTCTGTCTCTAATACACCCGAATCTCTCTGGTATTACACCTCTTGGAGCAACAACAGGTAATGACTGAACCCTCGTACAACACCGAGCTGGTTGTTTTCTTGCTGTTACCATTCTTTACAGCAACAACAAACCAGTAAATTCATTACTTAGGTAACAATTCAGACGCCTTGGATTTCCATAATGAATTTATGCATTAAATCTTAATGAAGATTTCGAATTATCAACCGTGTCTTAAAATTCACTGTTTCAGAAGTTTCAGAACTAGTTTTAGGTTCCACCATCAGAGTTATACTTAGTATTTTATCTATTTATTCATTTATTTAACTTGGTAGAGATAAGGCCGTCAGGCCTTCTCTGCCCCTCTACCAGAGGATTACAACTATAATATGAAGAATAAAATTACAATTAATATTAAATTTACAATTACAATTACATTAAAAATTAAAGTACGACAAGATTACCTGATTAATGAAAGCTAGACATTTTATCAAAGAAGTTAAGAACAAAGAATATTTTTGTATTTACTAAATTACAAATTAAACCTAGAATAACAAAATTCTATATATTGAAATATTTTGTGATAGATTAAGAGAACTATTTACAAGAAACTATGCCTGAACGAGTCTCAATTACTGACCAAGTGCCTAGTAAGTTTGCGTTTGAATTCAATTTTATTTCGACAGTCCCTGATGCTAGGAGGTAAATTCATTAAATTCCAGTATAAACCAGTAAATTCATTACTTAGGTAACAATTCAGACGCCTTGGATTTCCATAATGAATTTATGCATTAAATCTTAATGAAGATTTCGAATTATCAACCGTGTCTTAAAATTCACTGTTTCAGAAGTTTCAGAACTAGTTTTAGGTTCCACCATCAGAGTTATATTTAGTATTTTATCTATTTATTTATTTATTTATTTATTTAACCTGGTAGAGATAAGGCCGTCTACCAGGGGATTACAACTATAATATGAAGAATAAAATTACAATTAATATTAAATTTACAATTACAATTACATTAAAAATTAAAGTACGACAAGATTACCTGATTAATGAAAGCTAGACATTTTATCAAAGAAGTTAAGAATAAAGAGTATTTTTGTATTTACTTAATTACAAATTAAACCTAGAATAACAAAATTCTATAGTGATGAAATTACCATATATTGAAATATTTTGTGATAGATTAAGAGAACTATTTACAAGAAACCATGCCTGAACGAGTCTCAATTACTGACCAAGTGCCTAGTAAGTTTGCGTTTGAATTCAACTTTATTTCGACAGTCCCTGATGCTAGGAGGTAAATTCATTAAATTCAAGTAAAAACCAGTAAATTCATTACTTAGGTAACAATTCAGACGCCTTGGATTTCCATAATGAATTTATGCATTAAATCTTAATGAAGATTTCGAATTATGAACCGTGTCTTAAAATTCACTGTTTTAGAAGTTTCGGAACTAGTTTTAGGTTCCACCATCAGAGTTGTATGATCCAAAGCCTGAAGCTTACAAGAAAACATTCTCATAGCGGCAGATAAAGTTATTTTTTCCACCATGTTAATAATGTCAAAACAAGTGCTTATATAAATTTTGACTACACGAACGCAATTGCAACGGCCATCCAGGAAGTATGTTCCCCTGGGACTGTTTACAGAATGAAAAAACAATTACATGGAAAGATTTATTGAAACAGATAGGATCTACAGCTATTTTTGAGCTATTTTTCAACATATTCCTCACTAAAATTGAGACATTTGTCATACCGTGGGATCAACTGAGAGGTGCAGACGATTGTTACACACTGGTTCCGATACCAGGAGGCAAACTTCTATGGCAAAAGTTGATCCAATGTTATGACAAATGTCTCAGTTTCGGTTGGGAATATGTTGAAAAGTAGCTCAACAAATTGCTGTAGGGCTATCTGTTCTAACAAATATTTTCATAAAATTGTGTTTTCTTTCTGTAAACGCCCCAGGGAAACTTACTTTATGGACGGCACTCGTAATTGCGCTCGAGAGGCCAAAATTTATATAAGCGCTTATTTTGACATTATTAACATGGTGGAAAAAAAAAAAAAAACTTTTTACCTGCTCCCATGAGAATGTTTGCGTTCGTAAATAGACTAGCGATAGAGGTGATAAGTTGACAAGTAAAATGGAGGAAAGTGACATAACAGATAATTTTAAGGGATATTAGGCTGTCATAGTGACTGTACAGAAGAAAACTTCCACAATATGGGATTTAACGTTTCCATCGACTCAGAATTACATAGAAATTCCACAATCAGGATTCTACTCGTATTTCCTAAGACTCTGATGCTTTAACTGGACTAATTGTTGTTGTGGCAAGGTGACAAACAAAAAAAGAACAAACTAAAGACTTTTCATGATGTTTTAAGTTTTCACACTGACAGTGCAGCCCACAGAAGAAAACTTGTGTGTGCTGAGAGTTAATATCTCAACGACTCAGAACTACATACAGGTTTCATTATCAGGGTCGTATTTCCTAAGATCCTGATTCTTAAATCGATGTGGAAAATATTTACAAACAAACAGGGACAAATGAAAGAATTTTATGAGGTTTTAGGCGTTCACGGTGACTGTGTTCGGAAGAAAACTTCTGAGTTTTCTTGTTTTCTACGTGTACTGGGATTTAACATCTCCAATGATTCAGAACTATATACGATCTCCTCAATCAGGGTCGATTTCCTAAGAGTCTGATTCTTAACTTGACTAACTGCTGTTGTGACAAGGTGACAAACAAAACAGGGACAAATTAAATGCTTTGAGATTATAAGCTTTTACAATGACTGAATATAGAAGAAAACTTGTGCGTATTCTACCATTTGCTACAACTTAACATTTCCAACCATTCAGAACTGCACATAGTTTCCATAATCAGGGTGGATCTTATAAGAGCCTGATTCTTAAATTGACTAAGAATACGATTGAGTCTGTGACTCAGTCAGTAATAGTACGTGTGAGTCTGCAACACCCAGTAAATGTGTTTGTGACCCTGTAACTCAACCACTAAGAGTATACTTGTGACTCTGTAACTCAACCAGTAAGAGTACTTGTGACTCTGTAACTCAACCAGTAAGAGTACTTGTGAATCTGTAACTCAACCAGTAAGAGTACTTGTGAGTATGTAACTCAACCAGTAAGAGTGCTTCTGAGTCTGTAACTCAACCAGTAAGAGTACTTGTGAGTATGTAACTCAACCAGTAAGAGTACTTGTGAGTCTGTAACTCAACCAGTAAGAGTACTTGTGAGTATGTAACTCAACCAGTAAGAGTGCTTCTGAGTCTGTAACTCAACCAGTAAGAGTACTTGTGAGTCTGTAACTCAACCAGTAAGAGTACTTGTGAGTGTGTAACTCAACCAGTAAGAGTACTTTTGAGTATGTAACTCAACCAGTAAGAGTGCTTCTGAGTCTGTAACTCAACCAGTAAGAGTGCTTCTGAGTCTGTAACTCAACCAGTAAGAGTGCTTCTGAGTCTGTAACTCAACCAGTAAGAGTGCTTCTGAGTCTGTAACTCAACCAATAAGAGTACTTGTGAGTATGTAACTCAACCAGTAAGAGTGCTTCTGAGTCAGTAACTCAACCAGTAAGAGTACTTCTGAGTCTGTAACTCAACCAGTAAGAGTACTTGTGAGTCTGTAACTCAACCAGTAAGAGTACTTGTGAGTATGTAACTCATCCAATACTAGTACTTGTGAATTTGTAACTCAACCAGTAAGAGTGCTTCTGAGTCTGTAACTCAACCAGTAAGAGTACTTGTGAGTCTGTAGCTCAGCCAGTAAGAGTAGTGTGAATCTGTAACTCAATCAGCAAAAATACTTGCGAATCTATAATTCAACCAGTAGGTGTACGAGTCAGTAACTAAAGAAGTAAGAGCACTTGTGAGTCTATAAGCCAATCAGTAAGAGTATGTGTGCGTCTGTAACTCAACCAATAAGAGTACTTGTGAGTATGTAACTCAACCAATAAGAGTACTTGTGAGTCTGTAACTGAACCAATAAGAGTATCTGTGAGTCTGTAACTCAACCAATAAGAGTACTTGTGAGCATGTAACTCAACCAATAAGAGTACTTGTGAATCTGTAACTCAATCAGTAAAAGTACTTGCGAGTTTATAATTCAACCAGTAGGGGCACCAGTGAGTCAATTAATAAGAATACTTGTGAATCTACAAGCCAATTAGTAAGAGTAGGTGAGAGTCTGTAACGCGAACAGTAAGAATACTTGTGAGTTTCCAACTGAAGTATTACGAGTACTGTTGACTTTAAAATGCAGTAAGTAAGAATACGATTGAGTCTGTAAGTTAGCAGGTAGAGATAAGATTGAATCTCTGTCTAAACCCGTAGGATAAGATTAAGTCTGTAGATAAATAAAATTAATGGCGATATAATGTTTAACCTACTACTAGGAAATCAATGAACTCTTTATGCAGTAATTTATGTAATTAAATAGTGAAATAGGAAAGGAAGAAAATAACGGAGTCAATGAGTTGCTGATGACACTGATGACAGAGTTTGAGTCAGTAAGTCAGCAACAGAGTAATGGCAGGCAGGTAGTATCCAATCAGCATCTCCCTAAGTTGACAAGCAGATAGAAGCAAACATCGAGAGGGTTGAAGGGGTGAGGAGTGAGAGGGTGGCTGATGGAAGTGACTCTCTTCTCTTCATCTCCGGATGCTTGTCTGCCACCCCGCCCCCTTCCACAGTAGTCGTCGGTATAGCACAGAAAATGTTGACACAAAACAGCAGTGGAGTTAATTAAACTCCGACACCCACCATGGTTCTCAGAGAAGTGTTAATTTCCTGATAAGCCCGCCATAATATAGGAACGCCAAGTTTGGCTAAGAACTCAATATCTGGACGGGGTGATATGATGGCCGGGCTCGCTCAGTCGTGACCTGCAGATGTAAACTCTGCCATCTCTTTTGTATCGGCCGCTGTTTTAATTCCTCCCCTTTTTCTTATCCGTAAGTCTGTCACCAGAGCGAGTCTAGAGAGAATTTCATCACATTTTGCTCTGGTGGGGAACATAGGAATAGGAATAAGACGACTGCAGTTTTGAAACGTCCTGGATTTGCCACTAGCGGAAGGTCCGTTGCGTTCAGGTGAATATTGTGATGGAAACGGAAGGAGCAACTGTGACGGTAGAAGAATAGAAGAAAGAATAAGAAATTAACAATGAATTAAAAAGAACTAAAGAAAGAAATAAGAAATAAACACAGAACAGAAATAAGAAAGAATAGTAAAACCCAAGAAAATTAATCTTCTTCGTCTTATTCCATAATGGATTAGGCCTAAGGCCTGTTCCGATCTCAAATCCATATTTTCAAAGGTCTGCCTACCGATCTTCTTCCTTTAGGTTGGTAGGCCTAATCTATTTTTCTAGGTAACCTGTAACCTAATCTGAAAGTTAGAATTTATAAAACAGTTGCCGGTTGTTCTGTATGGCTGTGAAACTTGGACTCTAACTTTGAGAGAGGAATAGAGATTAAGGGTGTTTGAGAATAAGGTTCTTAGGAAAATATATGGGGCTAAGAGGGATAAAGTTACAGGAGAATGGAGAAAGTTACACAACGCAGAACTGCACGCATTGTATTCTTCACCTGACATAATTAGGAACATTAAATCCAGACGTTTGAGATGGGCAGGGCATGTAGCACGTATGGGCGAATCCAGAAATGCATATAGTGTGTTAGTTGGGAGGCCGGAGGGAAGAAGATCTATGGGGAGGCCGAGACGTAGATGGGAGGATAATATTAAAATGGATTTGAGGGAGGTGGGATATGATGGTAGAGACTGGATTAATCTTGCTCAGGAAAAGGACCAATGGCGGGCTTATGTGAGGGCGGCAATGAACCTCCGGGTTCCTTAAAAGCCAGTAAGTAAGTAAGTAAGTAAGTAAGTAAGTAAGTAACCTATTGCTGTCCATTCTATATAAATGATCTTTCCAGTTCTGTTTATGTTTTTCTAAAATATCAGCCATTGGAGAGACCTGTAATTCTCCTCTTATCTGTTCATTTGGTATTCTGTCTAGTTCGGTACATCCTTTAACAGCTCTTCAAAATTTCATTTCTGCTGCTTGTATGTGGCTTCTATCTTTCTGTCTCATTATCCAATTTTCACTTCCGTATAACATTACAGGTACAGCCATAACCTTATAAAATTTGAACTGTGTTTCTTTTCTTGTGGTTTTTAAAATTCTTCTTATCGTTCCGTACATCTGTTGGTACCTATGTAACTTATTTTCTATATCTTCTTCTAATTTGTAGCTTACGTCACAGCCTAAATAGTTAAAATGTTGCACTACAGAAAGTATATAACAACAGGATGAAGCACCACAAAAAGGTTTATTTATTTATTTAATTATTTAATTATTTATTTACTTATTTATTTATTTACTTACCTATTTACTTACTTATCTACTTATTTATTTACTTATTTATTTATTTACTTACTTATTTACTTACTTATCTACTTATTTATTTATTTACTTATTATCTACTTATTTATTTATTTCTTACTTATTTACTTACTTATCTATTTATTTATTTACTTATTTATTTATTTACTTATTTATTTATTTACTTATTTACTTATTTATTTACTTATTTATTTATTTACTTACCTATTTACTTACTTATCTACTTATTTATTTATTTACTTATTTATTTATTTACTTATTTACTTACTTATCTACTTATTTATTTATTTATTCATTTATTTATTTATTTCTTACTTATTTACTTACTTATCTATTTATTATTTATTTACTTATTTATTTATTTACTTATTTACTTATTTATTTACTTATTTATTTATTTACTTACTTATCTACTTATTTACTTACTTATTTATTTATTTATTTATTTACTTATTTATTTACTTATTTATTTACTTATTTATTTATTTACTTACCTATTTACTTACTTATCTACTTATTTATTTATTTACTTACTTTTTACTTATTTATTTATGTATTTATTTATTTATTTATTTCTTACTTATTTACTTACTTATCTATTTATTATTTATTTACTTATTTATTTATTCACTTATTTACTTATTTATTTACTTATTTATTTACTTATTTATTTATTTACTAACCTATTTACTTACTTACCTACTTATTTATTTATTTACTTATTTATTTATTTACTTACTTATTTACTTACTTATCTACTTATTTATTTATTTACTTATTTATTTACTTATTTATTTACTTATTTATTTATTTACTTACTTATCTACTTATTTATTTATTTACTTACTTATTTACTTACTTATCTACTTATTTATTTATTTATTTATTTATTTATTTATTTATTTATTTATTTCTTACTTATTTACTTACTTACTTATTTATTTATTTATTTATTTATTTATTTACTTATTTATTTATTTACTTACTTATCTACTTATTTATTTATTTACTTACTTATTTACTTATCTTATCTACTTATTTATTTATTTATTTATTTATTTATTTCTTACTTATTTACTTACTTATCTATTTATTATTTATTTACTTATTTATTTACTTATTTACTTATTTATTTACTTATTTATTTATTTACTTACCTATTTACTTACTTGTATCTACTTATTTATTTATTTACTTATTTATTTATTTACTTACTTATTTACTTACTTATCTACTTATTTATTTATTTACTTATTTACTTATTTATTTACTTATTTATTTACTTATTTATTTATTTACTTACTTATCTACTTATTTATTTATTTACTTATTTATTTATTTACTTACTTATTTACTTACTTATCTACTTATTTATTTATTTATTTATTTATTTATTTATTTATTTATTTATTTCTTACTTATTTACTTACTTATCTATTTATTATTTATTTACTTATTTATTTATTTACTTATTTACTTATTTATTTATTTACTTACTTATCTACTTATTTACTTACTTATCTACTTATTTACTTACTTATTTATTTATTTATTTATTTATTTATTTATTTATTTATTTATTTATTTATTTATTTATTTATTTCATCAATCTTTGTTCTTAATCCGCCATCACTCTCTATACAAATATAACAAAAACTAATACATATTGGACCTATAAAGTATTCTCAATTCACAATAATAATAATAATAATAATAATAATAATAATAATAATAATAATAATAATAATAATAAAAGTATATGAAACAGATTGAAGCACCACAAAAAAGTAAATATAACAACAGTGTAATTTCCATATCCTAAGTTTGTCTCAATGCTGTGAATCCTCGGACCTCACCTCATCTCACTACATCTCGCCAAAATATTGTAAAAAATTGCACAAAATTGTAAAAATTGTAGAAAATTACTAAATTGTAAAACTGTAAAAATTTGTAAAAATTGTAAATTTCACTTGCTCCACATCTTAAAGCTTCATTGCTCATGTAAGATCTATGGAATAAAATAAATGAATGAAATGAATGAATAAATGTTTCAGAATTACGCCAAATCAACCAGATTATGTTCTTGAAAGAAATGGGTATATTCTAATAACAAAAACAAGAAAACGTTTGTATCGATGGCCCAGTTCAAAAGGAAAACAACTCAAAATTTGAAGATTTGAGATATCTGAATTTTAAAACTTCATGTTGTTGTGAAAATCTAATATTAACACACTCTAACTTGAAACTTATAGTATGTATAAAACATCATTAACAGAATTTGTAGTAATTTCAACGATCCTTTGATTTTTCACAGCAATATAAAGTTTAAAATGCAGGTTTCCGAAAACTTTAAATTTTGAGTTGTTACCGCTCTGAACTGCGAGGACGAAATGTTTCATCTAAGCTTCCCAGTCAATATTATAAGTTACCACCAATAGTTTCAAAGCTAGATTTTATAATTGGCTTTTAATTAATCCGTTCTGCTCGTAGATGAGTTTCTTAACATAAATTCATACGAAATTGTTTTTTTAATAAATAAAGTTATTTACATTTAGTTACAATTATTACATTAAGATTGAAGTTTTTTCATTAATTTTAGAGTTTCAAAATGTTTTGTGTTTTCATTCTAATTAAACTTTACTGTTTTCAATTATATGTGTATTTTCAAATGTATGTTGTTTTCCTCCCTTCTGTATTGTGACGAAACTATCACAGTATGTTTAATGGCTTACTTACTTACTTACTTACTTACTTACTTACTTACTTACTTACTTACTTACTTACTCACTTTTAAGGAACCCGGAGGTTCATTTCCGCCCTTACATAAGCCCGCCATTGGTCCCTATCCTGAGCAAGATTAATCCATTCTCTATCACCATATCCCACCTCCCTCAAATCCATTTTAATATTATCTTCCCATCTACGTCTCGGCCTCCCTAAAGGTCTTTTTCCCTCCGGCCTCCCAACTAACGCTCTACATGCATTTCTGGATTCGCCCATACGTGCTACATGCCCTGCTCATCTCAAACGTCTGGATTTTAAGTTCCTAATTATGTTAGGTGAAAAATACAATGCGTGCAGTTCTGTGTTGTGTAACTTTCTCCATTCTCCTGTAACTTCATCCCTCTTAGCCCCAAATATTTTCCTAAGCACCTTATTCTCAAACACCCTTAATCTCTGTTCCTCTCTCAAAGTGAGAGTCCAAGTTTCTCAACCATACAGAACAACTGGTAATATAACTGTTTTATAAATTATAACTTTCAGATTTTTGACAGCAGACTGGATGATAAGAGCTTCTCAACCGAATAATAACAGGCATTTCCCATATTTATTCTGCGTTTAATTTCCTCCCGAGTGTCATTTATATTTGATACTGTTGCTCCAAGATATTTCAATTTTCCACCTCTTCAAAGGATAAATTTCCAATTTTTATATTTCCATTTCGTACAATATTCTGGTCACGAGACATAATCATATACTTTGTCTTTTCGGGATTTACTTCCAAACCGACCGCTTTACTTGCTTCCAGTAAAATTCCCGTGTTTTCCCTAATCGTTTGTGGATTTTCTCCTAACATATTCACGTCATCCGCATAGATAAGCAGCTGATGTAACCCGTTCAATTCTAAGCCCTCTCTGTTAACCTGGACTTTCCTAATGGCATACTCTAGGGCAAAGTTAAAAAGTAAAGGTATAGTGCATCTCTTTGCTTTAGCCCACAGTGAATTGGAAACGCATCTGACAGAAAATGACCTAGCTATACGAACTCTGCTGTACGTTTCACTGAGATACAGTTTAATTAATCGAACAATAATTAATAAGGAACAATTAGGCCTATTATTCATATATATTCATTGGCTAAGAAATGGAGCTGATCAATACTTACAACAACGAGTTACAACGTCTATTGATATGCAAAGACATTGCAGAATGAAATGTAAAGTTCAAAGCAGGCTCTATTTATTTATGGAGGAACAAAATGATTTTTCAATTTTTAAAAATTTGAAAGTGAAACGTTGCCAAATTGCAAAGTTTAATGGTGGAATAGGCCCCACGTAATCAGCCCAAACGGGAATAGAATTCATGCTCTGGATCAGAAGGCAAACGCGTCTGTCGACAGAACAACGCCGGTGGCCAGACGCACAATTAAAATCAGAGACATGACTAGGATCTTTGGGAATTTTACGCCCCTGACCTCGCTCAGTTTTGCTCCGCTTTAGCAAACATTATACGCTGACTACCATACATTTCGCAAAGAATTAAAATGTAGCAGGCAGGGAGGCGGAGGTCGGTTGTGCCTGGGTTGCTTTCCCATCAGTCGTGGGTGGTCGCCGGGCCCAATCTTTGTCGCAGTTCCTCATTACCGTGGATATAGCGACACGGCTATAAAACGGATACAACGCTTTGGGACGCATTGTCAATTCTGGGGTAATATAAGCAAAACAAGAAAACGAATGAAAGAGAGAAAGAAAACGTTACAACTGAATAAAAGTAAAAATAAGATGAAATAAAGGGGAAAAAATAAGAAGGTCCTTTATGACAAAAAAAGAAGTGTGATGCCAAATCAATGCAAAAATAAATGAATTCTAACAATAAAATAATTAAAAGTATATTACATAAAAGCAGAAGAGAGAGAGACAAAGAAATATGTATATATCGAAAGAATGTGGAAATAAAATAGACCAAAATAAAGAAGCAAACATTACTGAATTAAAGAAATGGCGTAACAAGTAAGTGGAGAAGGAAAAAACAACCTACAAGAATAGAGTACGAAGAAATAAGTAGTGTGGTAAATTGGAAAAATGAATAGTAAAGAAATTGTGGTAATAAAGATTAATAATAATAATAATAATAATAATAATAATAATAATAATAATAATAATAATAATAATAATAAACTGTTAATAATAATAAATAAATAAAGGAAATATAACGATTTAAAAGAGCCAAATTAAAAAATAAATGGAACAGAAACAGGTAAACAATATAAAACTTATAATAATTATATTATGTTTCTAATCAAATGATCCATTGATTGATTGATTCAAGGACTTATTATTTCATTTATTTTTGCCGGTTATATCTTGAACCGAGTCCGGCTAGTGCAATATATATACAAATTTATTATTTCTTAAATTTAAGCTCCTAGTTCACATTTCTCATCTATTTTATTGTAATCGTTGTTATTCTTTTATGTGTGTTATTCTATGTTTTTGGCAACCCGGGATGCCTGGGCAATCCTATTTCTTGAAATTTATGGTTTTATATTATTTCCAGGCAAATGCCGGAGGTTCATTGTACCTCTTCACAAAGTCCGCCATGGACCCGATCTTTCCAAGATTAATCCAGTTTCTATCATCGTGAGTCCCATGCTTCAAATCCATTTTAAATGTTTGTGTTCTATCTCGGCCTCCCAAAGCTTTTTCATTCTGAGCTGATCCACTCATCCGGGAGGCCCTCCATGTCCTTGTAATCAAAAATAATAATGTAATGATAATAATAATTAATTCCTCTCCCGAATAGGTATAACGAATGAAAGGCCCAAATGGCGACAGAAACAGATAAAAATATAAAACTTGTAATTATATTATGTTTCTATCTAAGTGATCCAGAAGAAGAAGAATTGAATTCAATTCAATTCATTCATGGACTTATTATTTGAAGAATTTTTGGTTGTATCTTGATTGGTTGTTTGATGTCGGAATCTTGATTGCTTGATTGGTTGATCGGTATATAATATTTGGTTGGTAGATTCGTTAAATAGTTTGGTTGTTCCTTTCCGTTAACATTTTGGTTGATTGGATGGAATCTTGACTTGTTAACTGGTTGGTTCTGATTGGAATTCGGTTGATTGACCCGGTAAACAGTTTGTTGGTTCGATTAGTATCTTAGTTGGTTGTGTGAAATCTTGATTGTTTGGTTAGTTGGTTTTAATTGGTATCTCGGTTGGTTAATTGGTAGGTTGATTGGTTAGTACGAGGAAATTGGGTGCCTTTCTGCTGACGATTCAACTCGAAGAGCAGATATCATTATTATAGACCGAAAAAAAAAATTGTGGACTCATTCTCGATCCCAAAGACCGTTTTGAGAACAGCAAGGAACAACCTAGGGAAGTCTGCAAAGAAAAACGGGCAATTTATCTGCCATGCTGCAGCGATTTGGGGACCAAATATAACATCAAGACATGGGACGTTACAGGAATTATGATCGGGGCTAGAGGCACAATCCCAAGGGAGTCCTTAGAAGTCTTCCTAAAATTAAAAGTTCCTGACAGCACCCTGGACATGATATCCTCCACTGCACTGAAGTCATCGATTAGCATAATTAATCATCATTTATATTCTTTATAAAATGTAATTTGTCTTGTAGCTTAAATCGTTTGTTACATTTCCAATAAATTTCTCAATGATAGCCTACCTAACTAGGGTTTCTATTAAAGAAATAATTGAATTAAATATAAATATTCATTTAGAATTGGTTAGGAGGCCGATTATTAAACCCTGGTTGGGACGGGTATCAACTATCTATTACACTTTTAGTTAGTTGGTTGACTGTTTCTTTGGATTTCGATGGTATCTAGGTTGATTGGTATCTTATTGCAGTTGGTTGGTTGATTGATTTATTCATTTAGCTATTGAATTATTTTACGGATTGGTTCATTAATTTTTGATTAGGCGATTGAACTGAAGTAAAAACACTAATATTAACCTTGAAAGAGCAGTAGGAAGTGAAAATGAATTAAAGAATGCGGAAGTAAATAATAGTATTAAAACTAGGGCTGGGATTTTTATGTGCTAAAATGCGGATAAAAGGAAAATATTTAATAATGTTTCAATTAACTTATGTGAATATAAACAACCTGTAGTACTCAATAGTACAAATTATGCTGTCTCGCCAACTGCTAAAGAATTGCAGTAAGCAATGAGATTCATCCTCAAGTTGTCCATCACAAATCACTAACGATAATCGCGGAACACTGCCTTGTACAGGGAAAAAAAGCGCCCTGAGAAAAAACATGCACTCCCTAGAGACATGTTTATGATTTGAAACGAAAACAGAGGCAGCTGATGTTTATAAAATTATAATTAAGGTAGGTGTCCCTGATATGGCCATGCTAAGGTCTGAGAACTTTTCTAGCCGTCATTTAAAAAAAATGTAAACCAGTTTTTTCTTACTCGTTCTCAGTCTAATGGACTTTCTTAAAACAATTTCCTTTCCCCATAAAAATAGCTTTAATTGTCCAAAAAGTCCCAAATTCCAAAAGTCTACCTAGTGGCCATATCAGGAACATGTGCACGTGATATGGCCACCCTTGTTCCATGTTCTACAAATCGTGATTGTTTTCAGTTTCATAGCGCAGCTGTGTTAAAATTAAATAATTTTGGTGTAAAATGAATAAACATGACACTTAATAATTTTTTTATAGTTCAAAAGTGTAGTCAAAACAGGTTTTTCCATAAAAAATTAAGTTGTTTTTCTTAAAATACAAAATTTTTGCATAATCCCAGCTATAAGGCATGCAAATTTGTCAGGTGAAAAAATAAAAGTGAAATGAACTTGATATGGCCATGGTGCATTTGATATGGCCATATCAGGAGCAGGTAAGCTTTCACGAAAATCGTTTGATTATGAACAACTCGTAAAAGATACGCCATCAACGACAACACCAATCAACAGAACAGTAAAAACTGAATGGAGGACTATGGTTTTCATGAAACAAGTCTTTGAAAAAATACATAAAACAAAGGAGACGTACCAGAGAAAAATAAGAAGAGGTCACATGAAAACCGCAAAACAGGCAACTGACGCCATATTGCTCAACCTGACTGGATGGAAAACGATCAAGTGACATACCAGGATGCCCTTTCACTGGATGCTGCTGCAATTTAGCAGATTTTTTGGTTAACTAACTCACAATAGGGGGTGGCCATATCAGGAACATGGCCATAACAGGAGCACCCACCTTACTTCCTGAATCAGCGTTATGATAACTTACAAGGCAGTCCTAAATGACACATCAGTATTTATGTGTGTTAGTTACAGTACAATTTTTAATAGGCAATTTCGACAAACACTTGCCAGCTGTCACGTCTAAGTAACTGTACTGAACATTAGGGTGATAATTAATCTGAAATGGGGGTTTTTATCGATAATTATTTGATGAAAACTTAATTTTATGCGTTTTTATGTGAATACTTGAAAATATGAATTTACGTAAAAAATAAAAATGTTTTTATGTGAAATAAAATTTAAAATATGTGCTCAGGCGACCTTGTCCGAAACTTAAAACACAATTACGAGTTTTTATTACAGTGCAAATAAAATATTTATTTACCTAAAAAACCTAGCCCTAATCATAACAATTCACTAGCATACGTAGTAATGGGGGGAGGGGAAATAGTTAGGTTTCACCCTTAAGGTATAAAATAAGAAGATCCGAACTGTAACAACATTCAATCTATTCCACAAGAGTAACTCCACTCAAGCCGGTACAAACCGGCCTAAGATAAGAGAAGGCGTGACCCATATGTTAGCAAGTGTTCAGCTTGATAAACTGTCAGTTATGTCGCTTTTGGTCCAATGTGAACTCATACTAGGTAGTTGACAAAATTTACAAGAACGACGCATCTATCGGCTTGTTGGGATGTTGAGCAGGCAACTTGATTTATCTACAGAAAATCAAAACTCGAGTGGGATTTACTTGACTATTACACGATTAGAAGAAAGTAGACCTATGTAAATATTGGCAGAAATAAAGTACTCTAATACAATAAAACATCAATTGACTAGCTAAAATATGTACTAAACTGTCTTGAAAATGTATTATTGTACCACCTCATCACTACAAATATTACTCTAGATGGCAGTAGTGTCTCATGATCGGTTGTTCTCTTGTTGCCAGTTGTGCCAACTACACAATCTTCATTAAATTCTATGACCGATTACTAGTCACGAAGGCTTTGTTGATTCAGTTTCATTTTTATTGAAACAGTTGCATTGCATTTCAAATATCAATATACATTAAACAATCTCTGATAAGTGACTATTCATGATCAAAACGTATTATGTCCAACACATTTTCCTTCAATTCGAAGAACACAAATGAAAAGTGATTTCATTTTTTCAAGTTCCTAGAAGTATGCCTCAAACTTCAAATTGTTTACTTTTTGAAAAATTACCTAGATTAGGAATAATCAGTTTTTCGTTCTTCCTGTAAAATTTTGTTTCTGGACATAATATGATTTGAAACGATGCTTCTCTATATCTCTCTAAAATAAGAACAATTTATTGCTCACTTGTCTCCATTGGCTAGGAAATGAAGTACAACAACATGGACTTGCATTGACTACTGATATGAAAAAAGGACTAAAATAAAAAGCGCAAAACAGTCTCTAATTTATAGAGGAAATGAAAGGCTTTTCATTTTTCAAAAGTTCAAAAGTGAAATGTTGCAAAGTTTAATGGTGAAATATGCCCCAGAATAACCAAAATTGGCAAATTCAACTAGTATCAGAAGTAAAACAGCTATTATCAACAATAATCTCACTAGAGGTTTTGATTTATCTAGAGAAAATCAAAACTCGAGTGGGATTTAATTATTGACTATTACACGATTAGAAGAAAGTATATAAAGATTAGAAGAAATAAAGTACTCTAATACAATAAAGTATTGACTTGCTGGAATTCTACTTCACTAATGTTAGCTTCACCAAAACGTTTGAACGGAGCCGCCATTTTCAGTTTACTGTCTATGTTGTAAACAAATGACGATCGCAAAGCATGTTGTATAGTACCGTAAAGAATTTGCAGTTTGAAATGCTGGCAAACAAAGAAACAAATGGTAAGGAGGTGATAAAAACAAACAAATGCTAGGGAAGCGATAAAATTATGCGATAAGCAGCCATGATTGTTTGAAAGACGTTCTTTCGTACAGTTTTATTGGTCAAACGTAGTATGACGTAGTAAAAGTGTAATAGGCCTAGTTTACGAAATATTTGCTGAAAAAATATTGCAGATATAAATTTATTTGTATTTCAAGGAATTATCTTTACTACAATATATGGCCTACGCTAAATCATTCTTATATTTACTTACTTACTTGCTTACTTACTTACTTACTTACTTACTTACTTACTTACTTACTTACTTACTTACTTACTTACTTACTTACTTACTTACTTACTTACAGGCTTTTAAGGAACCCGGGGGTTCATTGCCGCCCTCACATAAGCCCGCCATCGGTCCCTATCCTGAGCAAGATTAATCCAGTCTCTATCATCATATCCCACCTCCCTCAAATCCATGTTAATATTATCTTCCATCTACGCCTCGGCCTCCCTAAAGGTCTTTTTCCCTTCACTCTCCCAACTAACACTCTATATGCATTTCTGGATTCACCCATACGTGCTACATGCTCTGTCCATCACAAACGTCTGGATTTAACGTTCCTAATTATGTCAGGTGAAGAATACAATGCGTGCAGTTCTGTGTTGTGTAACTTTCTCCATTCTCCTGTAACTTCTTCCCTCTTAACCCCAAATATTTTCCTAAGCACCTTATTCTCAAACACCCTTAATCTCTGTTCCTCTCTCGAAGTGAGAGTCCAAGTTTCACAACCATACAGAACAACCGGTAATATAACTGTTTTATAAATTCTAACTTTCAGATTTTTTGACAGCAGACTGGATGACAAAATCTTCTCAACCGAATAGTAATAGGCATTTCCCATATTTATTCTATGTTTAATTTCCTCCCGAGTATCATTTATATATGTTACTTTTGCTCCCAGACATTTGAACTTCTCCACCTCTTCAAAAGATACATAAATTTCCAATTTTTATATTTCCATTTCGTACAATATTCTCGTCACGAGACATAATCATATACTTTGTCTTTTCGGGATATACTTCCAAACCTATCTCTTTCCTTGCTTCCAGTAAAATTCCCATATTTTCCCTAATCGTTTGTGGATTTTCTCCTAACATATTCACGTCACCCACATACACAAGCAGCTGATGTAACCCGTTCAATTCTTATAGGCCTAGTTTTTGGCCCTCCAAGTAAAAATGTTTGGGAGTCCCTGAATTAAAGTTCCATAATAAAAGAAAAATGAAGTCGTTTTAATATGATGGTGGTAGTGGTGGTGGTGACAGTGGTAGAGGTAATGGTAAAGCACTGAAAAGTTACGTGTGGTGTACACTTCCTACACAGCATGGCCCTCGACATCTGTAATCACGAGAGAGCCTGGTTAAATAAGCTCAACTCTATTGCATCACCATGGCGACGACTCCCGGCTCCTCTTAGCTGAAAACTGTATAAACAAACGCCTGCTTCGGTTTCTTTTCCAAAGGGAAGTACAGAGTCCTACTTTATGTTTTGCCTGACGTTTTTATTTCGCTTTTAGTGAAGTTTCAAGTGGCTCACGAGTGGAAATGCTGAGAGGCAGTGAATCTGCAGGCACACATGCGAGTCTGCCCCCCACAAACATGAGTATTGCTGCTGGGCGCTGTATGAATCAGCCATTCAGGTTCATTCATTAACGAAGCTTGTCTAACAGTAAGTCACACTTCAATGGAAAGGAAAATATACTGAGTTTAATTAAAACTATTATTATTAAATTCTGACATATTTATGAATATAGACTTAAGGTAGGCCTATATGCACACCTTTAGATACAAAAAATTTTGTTTACATAATTTTGCTCTGTAAAATTTTTTTATACAATTGAGAATGGTACCAGAAAGAGAATGAAGTGAACATATCCCTTGAAACTATGTCTAAATTGTTTATAAAATTATTTTGTTTATAATTTTGACATAGAACTTGAAACATGATAGCTCATGCAGTTTTTAAGATAGATCCACATTTTGTTCACTGTTTTATAGCTAAAACTATTCTTTAGTGCCTGACATAGAGCTATTTTTTATTTTTAATAATAATAATAATAATAATAATAATAATAATAATAATAATAATAATAATAATAATAATAGTTTTATTTTCCCTGGCAGAGTTAAGGCCATCAGGCCTTCTATTCCACTCAACCAAGATCAAATCACATACAGAAAAAATACATACCGGTATACAAATATAAACTTAAAAATAATAATAAACATAATTAAGTAAAAAGAGAGATTGAATACATATAGGACAATCAGTATTAACTTTAAAATAACGATAACAAAAAAAAAAAAGAGACTGAATACATAATCACAAACAGGAAAATACATTCTAGTATACAGTATTAACCAAAAAAAAAAGAATTAATACATATGAATATAATCTCACAACTAAAGTAGTAGGATTAGTATGATCAGCACAGCACGTGTTACATTGAGACAATGAAAATTACCTAGATATTAGTGTTAATGGAAAAATAAAGATATGACTGTGTAAAATAATAATAATAATAATAATAATAATAATAATAATAATAATAATAATAATAAATAAAAATTTTACCTAAAAAACTAATTCTTTGCATTTAAAATATTTCTAAACAACCTAATTTTAAACAACTGAGGACTAAGACTACCCCTGATTTCCAGCGGCAGCGAATTAAATATTACCATATACTGTATGTAACTCATACTAATATATTATGTTGAATATATCATGTAAAATATCCATAGATAATTATTAATTACATTAATGTTATTTTACTCATTGTCAGGCACTAGGGGACATTTCAAGCTTCAAAATGACACCAATATCTTCTTGGTATCACCATATTTGACTGAGATAACATGTTTAAAAGAATTAGATATAGGCTACTAAAATTACTATTTACAGGAAATGAACCACAAACTTCCAGAGCCTAGAAGACTGCATCGTCATATGTTACCCCTTAAGCAGCTTCATGTCGGTCCTGTTTCAGCTTCTTTCTGCCTCTCAAATACCTCCTCCTTGTTTTAACTTCAGGTGTTGAATGGTTTTTGGCATTTTTGTCCCTATTTTCTATTGATGCAACAAATCCTGCGATGGTGCTTGTCCCAGGGTTTCTGCTCATCCTGCTCAGAATTTTAATTTCTCCTTTAGGACTCTTATTAAAATGACATACAACATCACTGACACATAAATTTACAGTTTTATGACTAACAATAAAAGATTATAAATTACTTCGTTGTGTAAAAACGTGTTTTCAATCTAATGATCATGCCTTGATATCTATGCATCTATTTTGGGACTTGAAAGAAGTTTATTTTACAGGCAATGCTGGACGAGGGGATTGACTGCTAAGAGGATCACTCCAATAGTAATCCACAATATTTATTTAAAAATTACATTTTTAGCCTACAGCTTTGCTATTTTCATAGAATGTAGATACATCCTTCAGGAACAATACGTCACTTTTCCACATAATCCCCGCAGTTTCAACTGCCTTACGCCACCTTGGAATGAGGGCCTGTATACCTGCACGATAAAAGTCTGAACCAACACGTCTGAGCTACTCTCTGGCTCCACTCACGGGAACGACTTAAATTAAATTTGAATACAAGGGGGAAGGATGTATCTATGACCTCCATAAATTGCAAAGGTTTAGAACAAAAAATAAATAAAAAAAAATGTTGTGCATTACTTTTGGAGTGATCTTCGTAGAAGTGACAGTGGCTGATGACGCAGAATTTTGGAAAATGGAACTTATCTGAAAAAACCATAAGGCATAAATCGAAAATTCTTATATCAAATTAAAGGGGAGAAAATTCTCTATTAAAATAGTTATATTTTGAAAATTCTAAATTTTCATAATTTTTTGCGTTTTGTGGGTGTATATACCTTGATTTTCAAATAAATATTTGGTGACAGTTTCCTCAGAGTCTTCCAGTTCATATCACTTTTCTTTCTTACTTATACAGAGTGTCTCAAAATTTGCACACACGGACTATATCTTGTGAATCACGGATTAAGATGAAGACGAAAGTATTTGTAACAAAATTTAGTACCCAAAATGCTATTTGCATAACCTAATAGCATTGTACAGTGTTACTACATATGGTCTTTCCGATTACAAACTACTTGAATAACTATCGTTAGGAGACACTTAGAAACATGATATTGGTATCAATGGAAAGAGAAACTCAAATATTTTTTGTTATCCATTCGGTTAAATCACATGTGCTACTCTTAAATCAGCAAAAATGAGAAAACATGAAATTGGTATCAACAGAAACAGAAACAAACTCCAACAATTTTTTTTTTCACTGGAAAACATGAAACATGAAACAGAAAGAGAAACATTTGGTTCACAACTTTATTTTGCAATGTAAGTAAGTCCCATGTGCTCAATGTGAGCTTTTCCTTGTGTCAATCTCTTACGACACACATCAAGTCTGTAGTCAATTTCCTGCAATACCTACAGGTTGTAGCATTGGACCATCCACCAGTGCAATGGCCTCTGTGATGCGGACACGAAGATCCTCAATGGTAGGTGGTAATGGTGGCTGATACACTTGTTGTTTTACAAAGCCCCACAGAAAAAAATCACAAGGAGTAAGGTCGGGGAACGTGGAGGCCAATAGTAACACTGTATTTTGCAATGAAGTGTACACGGGAAAAAACTATCAAAGTCACGATCTCTTAAGTAGGGTGACGGGTGAAATTTTGATCATTTTCAGTCAAAAGTCACATTTTCGTGTTCTTGTAAAAAAACAGTTATCAATCTCTTATTTATATGTTGAGCAAGTTTCTATGTTCTACAGCGCTCGAAAGCATGAAAATTACACAATATATAAATGGCTGCACCCTTGAACTCCAGTCCAATGCAAATTTTAGTACAAGCTATTTTCTCACACTTTTTTTCACTACATTTCGTCATGTTCAAAGCGTAAAGGCTCTTACACTTATGTTGCTATTAACATGAAATGTTTACTAACTGTTCTGTACACTGTGGTTAACAAAATAGCGAATGGGTTTTATGATTAAATGAATAATTTTTAATAAAAAATGAAATACTTATAGTGGCAATGGAAAATTTATATTTTTAGGTATCCAGTGCCTATAAAAATATTCCCCCCTTTTGTAGCAAAGATACAGGGAAACTAATGCGTGATATAATTAATTGATTCACTAGCGGACCTACTTGTGTTAATTATGTAAGATTTGTGCGGCTTACAGTTGTTTCAGTGCTTCACGCACCATCCTCAGAGCCTACTAGATCTCGGCTTCATCTCGAACTTCTCTGCCTGTTATGTGGGTGTGTTTGATTGTTGAAAGGTGTTGAAGGGAGGAGTCAAATAGTGTGTGTGTACTGAAATTGATCTGTGTGTTGAGAATTTGATCGGGGTGTGTTTTAGTGTGTTTGTATATTTCGTATTGTTCCAGTGTGTTGAGTTTTTGGTTCTTGGGTTGTAGGATTTCCATGTCTGTATTTATGTTATTGTATGTATGGTTAGCATTGGTTATGTGATCGGCGTATGTAGATGTATTGTGTCCTCTGGTTATAGCTTTAATGTGTTCTTTGTAGCGTGTTTGGAATGATCTGCCTGTCTGTCCTATGTAGAACTTGTCGCAACTATTACATGTGAGTTTGTATACACCTGTGTGGTCGTATTTGTTTGTTTGTGTTTTTTGTGTGTTGAGATGTCTTTGTAGTGTGTTTTCTGTTCTGTATGCTATGTTGTATTTCTGCTTTCTGAATGAAGATGCGATCTTATGAAATACAACATAACGTACAGAACAGAAAACACACTACAAAGACATCTCAACACACAAAAAACACAAACAACAGGTGTTTACAAACTCACATGTAATAGTTGCGATAAGTTCTACATAGGACAGACAGGCAGATCATTCCAAACACGCTACAAAAGAACACATCAAAGCTATAACCAGAGGACACAATACATCTACATACGCCGATCACATAATCAGTGCTAACCACACATACAATAACATAAATACGGACATGGAAATCCTACACATACAACCCAAGAACCAAAAACTCAACACACTGGAACAATACGAAATATACAAACACACTAAAACACACCCCGATCAAATTCTCAACACACAGATCAATTTCAGTACACACACACTATTTGACTCCTCCCTTCAACACCTTTCAACAATCAAACACACCCACATAACAGGCAGAGAAGTTCGAGATGACGCCGAGATCTAGTAGGCTCTGAGGATGGTGCGTGAAGCACTGAAACAGCTGTAAGCCGCACAAATCTTACAAAATTACCACAAGTAAGTCCGCTAGTGAATCAATTAATTATATTCAAGTGTTAAAAGTAGTGTAAGCAAGATTCATCATCATCATCATCATCATCATCATCATCATCATCATCATCATCATCATCATCATCATCATCATCAGGGATTAGGCCTTTCGACCTGTTCCGTCCTCTCAAAGAAATTGATCTCTCTATCTCTTCGTAGGCCTTCCTATGTCTCTCTTGCCTTTGGGTTTGTACTCTAGAATCTTTTTAGGAATACGGTATTCTGGCATTCTTTGTACGTGTTCATAATATTTTTCTTGATATTCTTTTATTTTATTGTTTGAGTTGAATATGTTCAGTTCGTCTCTTATCGTTTCATTATATTGTCTGTCTGTTCTTCTGTATCCAGCTACCGATCTCAAAAATCTCATTTCTGGTACTTCTATTTTGTGCTTTTGGTTTTCTGTTATGGTCCAGTATTCTGAGCCATACAAGAGAGATGGGACTGCCAAGACTTTGTAAAACTTCAAAATGGTTTCTTTCCTTGTTTCGTTTAATAGGGTTCTTTTAATCGTTCCACATATTTGATTAAAATTTTGTAATTTTCTTTGTTGATCTAATTCTCTTGTGTTTCCAATTTCACAGCCCAGGTATTTAAAATCTCTTACTTGCTCTACTATATTGTCGTAGATTCAAAATGGATAATCCGTGATGTTTTTCTAAATATGCAACTGGTTTGGTTACTGCTTATATTAGGCTACACCCCAAGTACATTATCTTCATTTTTTCTTGGGAAAGGTAAATGCGGTAGCTTCCCCTTGCTTTCCGCACACCATTCTCTCTTTCGTACCTTAAAAGATCCCAGGAGGTTCCAGCGCGGATGTGAGGAGAGTGGATTTGACTAATTAGGCCTTTCGGACTTCACCGAAATTCACAGTAAGGGTTAAATATCAGTTCTATCAGGGTTTTTGACCCGATCAGAGACCGGAAAATCCCAATTAGCTTTTCTCGAAGAATAACTCTCTGAAATTAATGACATTACTTACGGCCCATGCTGTATGTGTACAAATGTTCAAAAATCCAGCACAAATGGTTAAGAAAATTCAAACAACCTCCTGAAATTAATGATTTACTTATGGTTCGCACTAAATGTGTAAAAATGTTCAAAGATCCAGCTCAAATGGTTAAGAAAATTCAAATTTCGCCTCAGTGAATCCTTAGAGAAATCTTACATTGGATATCATTTGGAAGAAGAAAGAGTGGAGGGCCACAACATACAGGGCTTTCATTTCAAAACTTCCCAGTCTAAATAACAAATTATTTAAATTGAATTCATTGAAACAAAAAAAAGTCAATTTATATATTATGTATTTTTATTATTATCAATTGATTGTAGGATGAAAACACATCTTATTTTATGTAATTCCCTAATTTTAATCAATAAGGATTATTTATGTTCTCTCTTGAAGAATATACAACATTTTAAAATAATGTAATACACAAACACAACTATTACATGAAATGCTCAATAAGTTTTTGTAGCTTTATTCTTTTCACACAGAGAGAGAGAGAGAGAGAGAGAAACTCATCCGGCCTTAATTAAGGATGACCACGAGGATCCGGAAATTAATAGCAAACAAATATAATTAATTAAATATGAATATTGTTATAAAAATAAAGTGTAATAATTAAGCACCATTGATTATCAATTATAAAATAAAATCTTAGAAGATGACTATAAAATTATACTTATAAATAAAAGATTTTATTTAAAATTAGCATATCCTTAATTAAGGCCTTCTGAGTGGTATAAATGAAATTGTATAATCTGCAGGGAATATTTGAGAATTTGCGAGATGATTTTTTGAATTTCAAAAGATGATATTGATAATTGTTTTAAAAAATGATATGTAAATTTTGGTAAAGAACTCCGAGCACCAAAAATAAAAAAATACATGTTGCCAGGCGACGACAGAAAACAAAAGATGCGAAAACGAATGAGGTGTATAAACAATTGAATGCTCTTTCTTATTTAAGTATAAAAATATAGGGGTGGCATTTGAAATTTCAAAGTGGGGGTGGGGGGTGAAATCTAAAATGCAATTAAACCAGGTTTCAGACTTCTTTCTCAATACTGTATCTAAATTGACGTGTTTTTTGTTTAAATTAAATTAAATTTAAATAATTAGTTATTTAGATTGGGAAGTTTTGGAATGAAAGCCCTGTATAATGGAATAACGAAATAAGGGAAAGATTGGGATAAAAGGACATGCAACATGATTATTTGGGTCATGCCATCTGAAAAACAATTTTTTTGCATAATAAACCCGTCTATATCACAGAAATATTCCCATAAAGAAATCAGTTATAATTATCATTATCACTGCTAGGTACTTCTCTTTCATTTTGTCTGTATTTTTGCTGCTTTTAAACAGTTTTCAGTATTTATTTACTTTTCGGAAGCCCATTAATCTGTCTCCTCGCTTTAAACCAAACTCATCTGACTGCATTATTCGGTAAAGGGATCCGACACACCGTTGGCTGGACTGTCGAGCATGACAACGGTTGCCATACAGTTTTGCAATATTTCTTTCAACAAGTTCCCTACAACGAATTCTGCCAACCGTTCCCGAAGATCCCATTCCACAGATATCATGGCCAAGGCTTGAAATCGTAATGAACCTCCGTGCGACAAGTTTAACGCCAGTTCCGAAATATGGGGCAGTTCATAGAGCCCTCCCCCCTCTGTCGACGAACCGCGACGCTTGAAAGAATCATCGGATCCATGCCCGAAAGGTTGTTCCCTCCCACGGTGACCCATACCGCTGGCGTTACATGGCATTACATGTCACCGAGCTCAAAATAAATCATTATCAGTGGACAGGGTAAGCGAAAGACACGTTTATTCTATTTTTTTTTATTTTGGCGGGGGAGCGGCCTAAATGGTCACTGATAACTCCAACGATTCTCATTGGCTCAATCACATCACACGTTAAAAAAAATTCTGACAGTCTGGAGTCCCCTTGTCGTTACTATGACAACCGAGGGTCGGTGTGTCAGCAGTGACCGTGGAATAAAACAATAATGGCGCTCCTGTCGTTAAAAATGATTGCTTTTCTTTTTTTCTTCATATTCTCTCTCTTCTTCGCCGCCGTCTTTAAACTTTCTATGCATTAGCCAATGGAAGATATGAATATAATTGCCATGGTGAGGCGATATTGTTTCTAATAGGAAAGCGAGTATTATCAAAGCACCAATCCCGTGCCTTGTAGTGGTGTTACCCTGTTAAATACGTACAGAAGTGACGGGGAACAACTCGCATAATACAAGCTCATTTTTTTTTAATGATCTGTTGAAATAAATGTTCGTAACTGGGTTTTTATCTCTGGGAGAACGCTGTACTGTTCCTTCCTAAAAACAAGCCTATAGATGCCTGCAACTCTGTTTTATTACGAAACTGTTATCCTAATAAAAATGATGCTATATTGGTGCTATCGACGATAAGGAAACCGCAGTTGGTTCTTCTTTTGTTTATTACGAACTCAATGTAATCTTATGAAACTCTGAACATGAAATTTCTTTTAAGTAGAAAAAAAATTGTTTATTTTTAAGTAATTATTGTCGCAATGGTTACTAAATTGAATAGGCCTATAAGAGAGATTTTATTTCCGTGGCCCATTCCACTATTAATATTTTCACGCTTTCACTTTGTAGTTTGCACTTTTCATTACAGTTTGTGGTCCAATATCACTTCTCAAATCTTGTTTGCGAAGTTAAAAGTGAAAACATAGGCTTAATTCAATTTAAATCCTGTCCAAATTCAACGTCGCAAATTTCAAGCGCAATAATTATCAATAGGCCTAGGTCTCTAAATAACAATTACCAAATTTCTTGGCTTAAAAATCGATAATGTGTTAAATTGGAAAAATCATAATACAGAAATTACCCCGAAACCAAATTCAGCATGTTTTGCTATTAAATCTATGCAAAAGATAGTAAATATCAATACCTTAAAAACAATATACTTTGCTTACTTCCACTCGGTAATGAGTTTTGGAATAATATTCTGGGGAAATTCCACAGATAGTAACAGTATATTCCTACTACAAAAAAGAGTAATTAGAATAATAGTAGATGCCAAATCTAGGGAATCGTGTAGCACTATTTTCAAAAATACAAATAATGCCCATGGCTTGTTAGTATATTTTTTCATTAATAATCTTCCTCGTATGTAATCGTGAAAACTTTGTAACTTATTCAACAGTTCATAGCATAAATACGCGTAAAAATGACTTTCATACTCCATCGGCAAGTCTATCGTGCTATTAAAAAGGAGTGCGTTATATGACAGTAAAATTTTTAATAGCCTCCCTATCGATATAAAAGATGAAATTCAAAACGTAAGATCATTTTGGGGCCAAAATAAAGAAGTACCTAATTTCTCACGTCTTCTATTCTGTAGGTGAATTCATGACATTCAACAACGCTTCATGAAATTGATGCTAAAACTTTGTGTTGTATTGGTAGACTATATTGTAAATCTCTTCTCCATATATTTCATCTAGACTGTGACTATAAATTAAGATTTTATAATAGTATTAAGTTTTTTGACTTGTTCCATATTCTAGCTGTGAAGCAATGTATGAATACCAAGGAATGTTAATAAATACAATACAAT